>JAUMTR010000009.1:13509373-13556263 GCA_032270685.1 Microctenopoma stevenorrisi | reverse complement strand
ATCAGGTGACTGAACCATCTCTTAGTTATGCTGCTATAGGTTTAGTCTGCTGGGGGACTTTCCTGACACTCTGAGCTTCTCCCCTCCTCTCTCTCTTCCTGCCACTAACCCCAACCGGTTGAGGCAGATGGCCGTCCACCCTAAGCTTGGTTTAGTCGGAGGTTTCTTCTTTAGAGGGAGTTTTTCCTCTCCACTGTCGCTTGCTCAAGTGGGAATGTTTGGTTTTCTATATATATTTACATATATCTATTTCTATTTATATTTTAGCTTTTATCCAAAGCAACTTACAAGGAGCTAGCGCTGGGTGTCTGGCTCAGGGACACACCTGGTAGGATTCAGACGGGGTCTCGAACTCCCGTCCTTCTGCATGCCAGTCTGACGCCCAACCCATTGAGCTACCAGGCGCCTTATGTTGTTATAAATAAGGTTGAATTGAATTGAATTGGCTGTCACTGACCTGTGGTGAACCCAGTTGTACTCATATCCCCACCTTTTCACTTTGACTCCCTTTCTGTTGCCCTACGCGTCTCTTCTCTCCGGCGTGTCCCACCCGTCATTGGCTTAAAAGGTCCTGTGGAAATGAAAGTGCAGCGAGGACGAGCATCGTGATGATTGTCATATGTGGAGGATGGCAGAAAGTGCAGATGTGGCACTAGAGAGGGAAAAGGTCAAGACAGATGAGGAAAGTTATTAGCCAGATAAAGACACATTGCCTATAACTCGTAGTACTTGTAGATCAAAGACACTCATATTCAGCTCCCTTTTGTGTGTTTATGTTTTATTGTAACATGAGGGTTTGTTTTGTTTCAGTGGAAACGTTTAAATAATCTTTTTTATGCGACACAGCCACAACAATGCACATCTCCGTTTTATACACACGTGCGTTTATAGTAGACATTGCTAAGAAAACCAGCACATCAGCTTCCACTCGCCTCTGTTATTACAAAAGAAATGTCACATTCTTCCGTGATTGTCCTGCCAGCTTACTCAACCGTTGCTAAATCAAGATATTCTCACCTCATAAACCAGTCAGCAGAACAGAACACTGTCATTATCGAATCTTCTACTCATTTTAAAACTTCAGAAAATCTGCATGCGCGCCGCTGAAAGGTGTCTGTGTGAATATGAGAAGTTGCAGAGATTACTGTGTTCTCTGGATTTTACCATATCAAAGTTTGCATTTGCCACATAATGAGTGTGGGGATTGTACAGAGAGCTTTTCAGGAAATGGGTTCATTCGGTTGAAACACAAAACCCTGATCATATACCTGTTATGAGAAGACGGTTGTTATTGAAAGCATTATGTAAACCGGGACATTTCACTCAGCTCTTAATGTGAAGGAATGGGGTCACTTCTCTTTTAATTATTTTAGAGCAAAATGTCGTGAGTGTTTTGTTACACATGAATAGCTACTAAAAGCTTAATTAAAGCGGCGGCAAACAGCAAATCACATGTTTTGCGATGCTAAATTAATGTTCACTATTACTCTGCTGTGTAAATAGGCAGCTGTTTCCTAACATGTTCATCATCTATTTAAAATGTAGGGAACACGTCAGTGTTCGCAGCTGCTGCCCTGAGATGACACCTTATTACTTACTGTAGGCTCTAATAGCACTCACAAATTCAACTATTGATCTAATCAGTATTTTTTTTGTTGTTGTTAGACTGAACTGCACTCCCTGTGCTGGGCTCTGTCCTAAGGTGTGCATGGGTCTGAAAACCGTGGACTCCGTTACGGCAGCCCAGGCTTTAAGAGGCTGCACAGTCATCAACGGGAGCCTGGCCATCAATTTGCGCGGAGGAAGTAAGTATCAGTGATTTGTTTGCTGGAATCAAATGATCAGTACATCACAGTTAAACAACTCTGAGAGTTTCACTTTACATACAGTCAAACAGGTCAGTTGTAACATGAAATTAAAATGAAGTTTAAAAGGCAGAGAAAACGATATTGGTTTACCTAATATATACAAGATTGGAATATAATATAGATGGATATATTATAATAAAATAAAACAAACAAAGACAGAAACTAAATTCACGATTGTCAAATAGCTTTGTTTTCCTGTTGGTACATTTCATTAACACATGGAACATGAAATTAATTAGACACAAAGAGTTAAAAAATTCCTCCGTGTGTCTGAGGAGTGGTTGTAAATATTGACAATGTAACAAACAACTATTTTTGCAGAAAGCTGAACAGTGGATGTTTTTTAGCTTTAGTTTATAAAAGAACATTGAAAAATGAATCCTGTGTTGAAAACACAGACAGCGGAGCACAGCTCCCAGAGTACAGCTGTCTGGGACTAAGCATTATGTAGCTTCAGAAGTCACTTTTAGCGTGTCTTTTGGTTTTCTTCAGACAACATAGCAGCTGAGCTGGAGGCCAGCCTGGGCCAGCTGGAGGAAATCACTGGCTACCTAACAGTTCGACGTTCCTACGCCCTCGTGTCCCTCTCGTTTTTCCGCAAACTCCGTGTTATTCGTGGAGAGGAGCAGGAAATCGGGTGAGACTTCAACTTCAGAGCCATTTCAGAGCCTCCTCCTGTAATTATGAGTTAAAAACAGAAGGACTGACCTTTTCAGAATGACTTTCTGTGGTAGCAGCTTCCCAAATCACACACGGGGCGTCATTCAGATGAGGTGGAACATGGTTGTAGCACCATTGGTTGCATTTACAGTAGACATATGATGCTAATTATACTGTGTACTAACTATGCTGAAGTGCTTTTCTACTGGTGTTACTTAAGAAAGGTTCTTATAATACCTGCTGCCAAACTTCACGTGTATCATGGAGCACGTGCTCATGCAAGCCAGTCTGCCCCTCTAGGAACTACTCGTTTTATGCCCTGGACAACCAGAACCTACGGCAGCTGTGGGACTGGTCCAAACACAAGCTCACCATCCTGCAGGGACGCATGTTTTTCCACTACAACCCCAAACTCTGCATGTCTGAGATCCGAAAGATGGAGGAGGTCACGGGAACCAAAGAGCGGCAGGTGAAGAACGACATCGCCTCCAAAACCAATGGAGACCAAGCCTCATGTAAGAACCTCATCCCTGGGGACACGTCTGTTGTCGCAGGAGTTACTGTGGCAACAGAGAAAACAGAGTCCGCCCTGGTGCAGATGCAAACAAAGTCATTATTGTTGTTATGATGGTCATTTCCTGTCCTGATATGTTTGAAATGTCTCCCTGATGACCTTTCACTGACACAGTTAAGTAGGAACAGCCGACAGAGAAGAGCACGCTCAACTGTCAGACATAGTAACATTATGTAACAGCACAGGATTCGTGCGTCAACCTGACTGAGTTGTTGTGCATTATGTACAACATGTTAATGATTACAGCCACTGTCAGATATCTAGAACAATGTGTTTCTGAGATTGATGTTACGATGGTTGATCTGGCAAGTTTCTCCATTTCTTTACCAACACCGTTTTTTTTTAGAACAAACACTTTCAGGAAAATGAATCCATGAGAGTTATTCATTAACACGTTTTACAAGATGCACGCCATCTTTTTTTGTCATAAACGTGGAAAAAGCGGATCGGTTCACCTGCCGTTATGGTTGTAAAGCAATGCTGATCTGTGTTCTATTTATGACGCGTCACGTTAAGTGTCTTATCTCTGCTATGGGAAGTCAGCAGCTGTAAGAACGCTGCGGTGGCGTTGTGCCAGCTTTGTAGCTCTTCAACTAAACAGGTGTGTACTCACATATGCTCGAGAAGGACCTGTTCTGAAAAGACGTGTAGATCATTTCTCCTGCCGTTGAATTGCTCTTTATTGATCTATGTCTTCTTTCTTTTTTTTTTTTTCAGGTGAGAACCATTTGTTGAAGTTTACGCAGATCCGAACCATGAGCGATAAAATTATGGTCAAGTGGGAACCTTTTTGGCCACCAGACTTCAGAGACCTGCTGGGCTTCATGGTGCTCTACAAGGAAGCGTAGGTTTCAGTCCTCATCCAGCTGCACAAGAATGTATCCGACGTGATCTGCTTACCCACTTTACAGATAAGGAAATGCTGAACGCGAACATCTTCATCTGTTAGATCTGCTGAACAGTGATACTTCCTGCTTCACACACTGCCTCCTTACACACTTGCAGAGATGCGACAACATCTCAGCATCCTACCAAAAGTGTCATCTAACGGATCAGATAAGTGTATGGAGAACATCAGAAGTTGTTGTTGGAAATGATCGATCAGTCGAAACAACCGGGGCTCGTCCTCCGTTTTCTCTGAAATACCAGTTAAACTTAACAGACTTTAACTCTGCTTCTGTGGCTGCTCATCAGTTCTTACAGATATTGAGGTTTGATTTCCTCCCGGGCCTTCTGCAGCACTTTCTAAACCTTCTGCTGGGTGGGCTGGGCAGTGTTCCCAAACTCTGTGATCCAGGTTTTTCCATACCACTAGATGGGGTTCAGATCTGGTGATTCCAGCTGGCTAAGCCATCACAGTTTTCGTTTTGTCCAGATAGATTTTACAGTAAAGGGAGAAATGCTTAAGGGAATGGCGTCTCTTCAGTATGGAGCGGATTGATGATGCCTTTCACACCAGTCCACAAGATTTGGTTCCAGTCACCTAAAGTCTACTACATTCTTGTGCAACCCTTTCCAGCAACTTGCCGACCTCTTGCCACCCGACTGGTCAATGATTCCAGCTGACCTGAGTCTCCCGTAGAGACACTAGTTTTTCCTCTTGCTGTTTAACAATGCAGCAAATTCAGGAGCAGGGATGAATCTATTCATCAGGAGGAGGATGCTTGTTAGTCTCCATGGGCAGATGTGCGCTTGCACCTTCCACTGTTTCTTCTGTACTGACAGTTACAGAATGTCTCTGGACACTGTAGTGCATTCCTCTTCAAATATTTCTTGGCTACATCTCATAGAAAATAACTTCCCTTTGTCTAAGGAATTGTTTGTCCATTTTAGTCCTCATTTCCACTGAATATGACAGTCGATGGATTTACAAAAAAAGAAGATTCACGCTTGAATCTCTGTAAAAAGCCGATAGTTACAAAGCCTTCACGTTTAACGCTGATGGAGTAACAAATGGTAGTTGTTCTGTAAAAGGTAACAGTAACTTTTCACAGTTCGGACGTGTAACGGCTCAGTAAATCGTTACAGATTAATTCATTCCTTTACATATGTTGTGTTTTTATTCATATATTCTTGTTGCTTTTTTTCCACAACAGACCTTTTCAGAATGTGACTGAGTTTGACGGGCAGGATGCCTGCGGTTCCAACAGCTGGGTCATCGCGGATGTGGACCCGCCGCGGCGAGCGACAGAGGCAGACAAAGAGCAGATTGAACCGGGCCATCTCATCATGCCCCTGAAGCCCTGGACCCAGTATGCCATAATGGTGAAAACCCAGCTCTCCGCCTCCGATGAACACCAGGTCCACGGAGCCAAGAGTGATATCATCTACGTTCGCACCAATGCCACCAGTGAGTGTGATTTAGATTTGTGCTCTGGTTCAGAAAAACAACCTGAGGATGAGAGATATTCTGGTTTATAGTAGTTTAGACACAGTTTGAAGAAAACGATGTGTGTTGATCCATTTCAGGCCACTAGAATTACTGGTAATATGATAATAAATAATTAACTAGTCATGTCTTTCCATCATTTTTTGATACTCTAGAAGTCATGCTCATGAAACAAACATTCAGTTGTAGTATTGCCTCTATGTGATATTTTCCATTTCCAGGTTCAGGTTCTGCTTGATGAACTTAGAGTTGATTCATGAAGTCCTGTTCATTCTGCTATTTTTAGCATCTTTTCAAATCCACTATCCCTGTGGTGCCACTGTCATTGACTGGTGGATTCAGTGTGTGTCAAAAACAATCCTTGGCACAAGAGCAAGGAAGAGGAAGACAGATGGCACGATTTGCCTGGGTTGCTGTGACCTGCCAAGTGCTACCTTGTGCACAATGTCTGCATCAGCTGGTCATGCAGTGATAGCGATCATAAATCTTTACCCCAGTACCTAATTGCACTCTGCCACCCGCAGCGTGTGTCGTGCACTTTAGTTTTGGCGTAGTCATGGTGGCCTGTCTAACTGGCTTCCTTTTACACGTGTGCATTTCCTTCTGTGAAGAACTGCCTCCGACATGATCCCTCATCCGCACCAACACTGACAGCAGAGGCGTATTGTTCAGTCAACCACACTCGTCAAGGAAGGGTTGTTTTCTACCCGTCTCGCACCCGCTCCAGGTTGCCGGTCTCTGTCATGTCTAACCAACACACCTCATCAAGGGCAAAGCTGTCATTACAAATCTGCTTTTGCTGGTGAAACGTAGTCTGACAATGCAGTCGGACCAGTGGGTCACACCATCATAATCACACTGTGACAACAGAGATCAGGTCTTTATGTCTCCTCAGGGCCCAATCTGACATCTGCCACTATTTTTATTTCCCTGCTCGCACGCTCAACCCATAACTTTATTTGATGATACTTCTATCAATTTCCTCTTACTGTCACTTCTCAGTGTTAGTTAAAGGCAGACCAGGACACTTTTAAAGTTGTTAAAGGGTTGATCCTGCCTCCCACTGTGACAGGCTGACTCATATGTTGACTTAAAAGGCGGCTGATCAGAAATAAGGTGTTGCCAGTCAGTGCTCAGGCCACATGTATCTACTAACCTCTTTTTCTGTTTTCTGTTGTGGTGCAAATAAAAGAAAAGAAAGCACATTTAGATTTATAATATGATAAAGAAGTAGCTGCCGAATTCATTTGTAGATTAATGAAATCTCACCAACAGCAAGCACTCGTGCAAAATGACTTATGGTTATTATGGCTTTTGCATTAGAGCTGTTAAGCTGTGTTCACTGGTATCAGTAGAATCAGGGTAAAAACAATAAAATATACACTTTGTTTTGCAGCTCACAAAGTGATAATGATTTCATTCACACACCACATAGCGTGTATATCATTTCATCTCTGTCATCACAGAGCGATTGGAGATTATCAGGTTTTTCTGTAAACTAGAACAAAGCAAAATGTTGTCTGGCAACATTGTCACTAAGCTACAGCTGAATTTTGAAAACATATTTTTAATTTATCCTTCTAAAAATAAGAATGTGGCAGTTAAAACTTAAAATCAAGACGAAGAAGAATAAAAAAAAAAATAAGCATGCCCAATTTAAAATTTATGACGGAGCAGTGAAATGTGTAAACATATTAAATACAACCCATGCCCAAATTACTGAAAGGTAGAACTGAAACTAAAAATAAAAACCAAAGCTATAAACAACAAAAAACAAAAATACAAATGATCCACTGAAGTGCACCCGAGGACGAGAGGTACCGGTATCTATGGTAACAAATACAAGCAAGACTCACTCAGGGCCAGAGTGCGGGAATAAAATAAATGATTTGATCTTTATTAACCTGAAAATAAAAATGTAAATCCGTAGTATCGACAGCGCTCCCAGATCTCAGAATGAGGGGAATACCCTGAGCAGACAGATGTTGATGAAAGAGCAACACCCTTCCAGTAAATTAGTTTCATTAGTTCAAATGTGACATGAAATGTAAATAAGACTGAAAAAAAACACTTCTCCTTTACTATTTAGGACGACAGTTACATATTTACACAGCATTCATTTAATTTATGCATGTATGTATATTTACCTAACTTAATGAGCCTCGTTTAGGTTTCATCTATTTTCCTAAATGTGTTGATGAGAACAGTTGTTTTCTTTGTTAAAGTGGTGACGATTACAAGTTGTTGGTTATTGAACTTCCTTCATATTTTTGTCATGTCTTGGCAGAACCCTCCGTCCCGCTGGACCCCATTTCCTCGTCCAACTCCTCATCACAGATTATCCTCAAGTGGAAACCTCCCAATGATCCCAATGGCAACATCACTCACTACCTGGTTTTTTGTCAGCGCCAGCCCGAAGCCAATGAGCTCTACAAGTTTGACTACTGTCAGAAGGGTGAGCCACGTTGTTTCAATGCAACTTTATTAACAGGTACATTATGTAAATATATACAGAATATTATAGGAAACCGTCCCACTTGAGCAACCGCTAGGGTGCAGTGGAGAGGAACCTCCAGCAGATCCAGGCTCAGGGTGGGCGGACAGACACAGAGATGGAGGACGAGGCACAACTGAGGGGGTGGACAAAGTTCATAACATACAATGATGGCAGAGAGAGAAAAGGAGGAGAGTAGCTCAGTGTAATGCGGGAGGTCCCCCAGCAGTTGTGTTGTTGTTTGTTTTACTTCTGTTTTGTGGTTGTGTATCTGATGCCAGCTCTGCAGATAGTAAGATATTCCATTCTCATGCAAAGGCTATTCGCCGTGCTCTGTAAATATATAAACCACGAACCAATTTAAATACAGAATACTGAAACCGAAGAATTTCTACCCACCAAAGAACGCTAATCTTTTTTTAGCTTTCTCCATGCATATTAAGGTCATTAAAACGGGCTTTACTCTTCAGCTCTTAAGCCAAAGCCTTTTTCTAGAAAGGTTTTGTTAGGTGAGTCATTCTCCAGGATGAGATTTTAGGTCCATTGTGACTGTGTATGAAATGGGGATAATACTCAGGTACAGTGAAGATGTAGGATGCTTCTGTTTGAGTGACCCCCCCCCCACCTGAGACCATCAGGATCCGGCCATCATCACTCTTCTTAGCCAGCAAACAGGCTCAAACTTTCCACTTTTAAACTCCCATCATTCACATGTGTCCTGAATGATGGGAGTCCGCGGGGAGGTCATGTCGCTGCTAATTTGTCTTCACTAGAAAGGGTGAGGACCTGGGGATGACAGCAGCAGACGTACGCCTCAGGCAGGTGTGGATATTTGTGCCCAAGACCGTGGTGTGTGCCTGTGTTTATTTCACCTTTCATCACTTGCGCTCTGATTTATTTTTTCTTTTGTCTTCTTCCGTTTCACCAGGGATGAAGTTGCCGTCACGGGTGCCCACTCAGGTGGACAGTGACGAGGAACAGAAGTGGAACCAGACAGAGGAGCAAGGCCAGGGGACGCGATGTTGCGCCTGCCCCAAAACCGAAAAGGAGCTGAAAAAGGAGAAAGAAGACTCAGAGTATCGCAAAACCTTTGAGGATTACCTGCACAACGAAGTCTTTGAGATCAAGTAAGACAGTCCAACATAAAGAAAACTGCTTTATGATTCATGAACACTGGTTTCAGTGGAGTTGGATAAAATCAGGAAAGCTCAGGTTTTCGTCTTTGTCATCTTTGCTCAGAGCAGTTCAACGTTGCTCTCAGCTTAGCTGCAGCATATTTATTTCCTTATGTCCTATGGTATGTGGCAAGGCGGGTCGTCCTTGGATTGGACTCCTGTAGTGCATTCTGGTACCAACTCCTCCCCATTTAACAACCTTGGCCCCTGCATGTTGTAAATAAAAACATGCATGATCAGGCCGCCTTCTTCCATGGCTCCAAACTCCAGTACTGAGCTCCGCTGTAAGGGCTGCAGCTACAAAGCCTCATATGCAGCAAGCTGTGTGTTCTGACACATGTCGATCATAGTCAACATTGAATTGAACTAGCAGCTCTTCTTTGAGCATCGCGGAGTCTCGGCTCACCAGTTGTTCTTACTTGGACCACTTTAACCGTCTGGTACTACAGTCAGAGTTGTTGCCAGTTTTCCCACTCGGTTGTTCGCATGTTTTCGCTGACGGATAGAAGACTGTGTAACAAAAGTACAGGGAAGTCAGTCCGCCTGTTGGCCGCGATGTAAAACGCGTAAATCTTCTGTCTTTCAGACGCTCGAGACAGCGGCGCTCTGTGATGGGTATCGCCAACCAAACGCACCCCTTCCACACCACCACCCCAAACCCACCCATGGGCACACACATTCCCAACGAGGAGGATGAGGAAAAATTTGAAAGCACCAAGATTGTGGTCACTGTGCACGCCAAAGAGTCCACTGTCATCTCCAAGCTGCGCCATTTCACCAGCTACCAGATTGAGATCCATGCCTGCAATCACCCACTGGAACCAACCCGCTGCAGCATGGCAGCATATGTCAGCGCCCGTACGATGCCTGAAGGTATGCACAATTGATCAATAACGACATCCCAGACTTTGCTTTGTGTCCATCCTGTCCGGACCCATCCTGTCTCCCTGAAGCGCCTCCAGCTTATCTTCATGTTACACCAAAATAAATTTAATTAATGAAACTATATGACTTTGGTCTCTGCAGACAAAGCGGATGACATAGTGGGTCCCATTAATTACGAGGTGACAGAAAATACAGTGCACATCACATGGCTGGAGCCCATAGCCCCGAATGGCATGATCATCCTGTACGAGGTCAACTACAAGAAACATGGGGACACTGAGGTGAAGAAACACACACACACACATCTGTGTTTGGTTTGTGTCTTTGGGTTGTTGTGTACGAGTACAGCCACATTCCTACCCAGCACTTTATTTTCTTCAACACAAAAGCTTGAGGTAGTAATGAAAGACAATTTAAATTGCATTGATCTATTCTAAAAATAGCAGCCCAGACACAAACAATAATCATTTCATGACCTTCATTTTTAAATGTGGTTTTATGCTCTCACTAATGTCCTTTGTTTGATAACCTTGGTGGCGAAGTCATTCTGACGTTGTACCATGTTAAAATTTCCACAGAGACAAGTCTCCAAATATTTGTTCAATGCTGCAGACAACTAACTCAGATATTTCCAGCATGGAAACATATTAGTGGCTATGTGTCAATAGGTACACGGAGTTAAAACTAATGCAGTCTGAGTCGGTAGTCCTGCAGTAAATCCTCCTTTGTTTATTTTTTGTTGAAACTACAACATTAGATTTTGGATGGTGTGGTTTGTGGGGATGTTGAATTGCACTCTGCAATACAGAAAGTCTGCTATACCTTATTTAAATCAGCAAAGCTAGGCTAAATAATGACAATGCTCTACAGTTCTACTACAGTTCAACAGGAGCATGAATTACATCTTTATCATCACCTCCTTACTGGGGTTTTTCTCCTTTAAACAAGAGAGAAAAAACATTCACACGCTGCTGTTTCCTCTTTACTGCCTGCTAAACCTTTGCCTTTGTCTCCTGCAGGAGTTGCACTACTGTGTGTCTAGGAACATGTACAAACAGACCAGTGGCTGCAAGTTGAAAGTGATTCATCCTGGGAACTACACAGTAAGAATCCGGGCCACGTCGCTGGCTGGAAACGGATCCTGGACCGAGCCCACGTTCTTCTACGTCCAGGATCCAAGTAAGTGTTCATCTTCCACGAAGGCAAACTAAAGACTAGAAACATTGGAAAAACTTTATTTCTGTAAACTCAACTGGTTTTCGTTATTATTTACTTGTATAACATGTAATCTTCTTTTCTATAGCGTGATTAGCTGCTGTCAGAAAAATTTAAATTTTGCCAGGAAATGAGTGTAAATGCTACAGATCGTGTTCACCTAGCAGCAGTTGAACGTGTGGGTTTTATAATAAGAGCTTGTTTTTGTCCTTCACCTGCAACGCGACTCACTGCCTGGATGGATGTGTTCAACAGCTGATCCCTTCCACATTGTGAAGATCGTCATTGGCCTAGTGATCTGTTTTGTGCTACTGCTGCTTCTGGCCGCGGCAGGATTCGTCATGTTCAAGAAAAAGTATGCAGTTTTATTAGTATTACTGAATACTCTGTCAGTGCCATTATTAAATGTTTCGCCCTTTTTTTTCTATTAGCCAAACTCAAGGTCCAAGTGGTCCCATCTATGCCTCATCAAATCCAGAGTATCTCAGTGCTAACGATGGTAGGTGACGTTCATCGTTTTACTTAAAAGTGGATTTATTATGGCTCCTCACTAAAACATTTAACTACACTTTGTCCGTCGTGGCTCCTTGTGTGTACACTCCTGATGCAGAAAGACTTAGTTATCTGCTCATTTGTCATTAACGCACATCAACAAAAGCTGCGTAAATCTTCTGCCTACCACAATCACCGCTTTCTACTACAGAGAAAGAAAATCCTAAGCGTGGCGCTTCACAGCAGTAGTCTGCATCGCAGGAGTGAGACAAAACGCAACTTCCTCTTAATATCACAAGTGAATTAAAGTATGTAACCACTGTTTATGAGGGGAATATAACATAAGCTACGATAAAACCTGTTGTAGCATTTGTCCCATAACTCATGTCAAACCCCTTGTGTATAAAGTATAAATCAGAATTTCTGTCTTTGCTTAATAGTAATATTTTGCCTTTTTAACTTTTACTGTGTATGTTTGACATTTACTGAGCAGTATGGTTTATGTGCAAAGTCTGTTTCTGTGAAGTCTACTTTCAACTTCACCTGCTCCAAAGGGAAAGTTTCTTTGAGCTCAACTTATCTGAATTGAATACATGCACTTGCTGTCATCCAGTATTTAATTCACAGAAGTGTGAGGTGGACACAAAGCTGTGGTGCAGAAGCCGGGCCGTTTCTAGGCCCAGTGATCTGTTGCAATGTGTCATAATGGGTTTTCATAACATGCAACTATATACGAGCTTCAAGCCTGGCTGCGATTCTCACATTCCAGAGCATTCCCCTATTAGTTGAACTATCAAACTCAATGTGTGACTCTGAATGTGTCTGGTTTAGAGCAAAGAGAAGTCCATACTCTGGCGCAGCCGTTTCTGCGATGATATCAGGGACACAATGGTTCATAGATTTTTCTTTCAATATCATAGGGTTAGCAATATATAGTCTGATAGATATCTGAATTCCTTATGTAACATATTGAGAGTAAATCATACAAAATATTAGCTTGTTCACACATTCTGGATTTCAGCGAGGGAGAAAAAAACTGGAGAAGTGTTCAGGTTATCCACTTTCCTAATCTGTACTATATTCCCGGAAATGTGTTTTCAGTGTACGAGGAGGACGAATGGGAGGTGCCGAGAGAAAAGATCATCATTTTGAGAGAACTGGGTCAGGGGTCCTTTGGCATGGTCTACGAAGGCATCGCCAAGGACATTATCAAGGGCGAGGGGGAAGCGCGCGTAGCAGTGAAGACGGTGAATGAGTCTGCCAGCCTGAGGGAGAGGATCGAGTTCCTCAATGAGGCCTCAGTCATGAAGGCCTTTAGCTGCCATCATGTGGTAAGTACTGTCAGTCAATGATTGGACACTGTTCTTGATCTACAATAAAAAAAGCTACGTGTCCCTTCATGTGCAAATATCAGACACCTACAGTTCTCATGGTTATCATCATCATTACTGTGTGTCCTTGTCTCTCAGGTGCGTTTGCTGGGCGTTGTGTCTAAGGGCCAGCCCACGCTGGTGGTAATGGAGCTGATGACCCATGGAGACCTTAAGAGCTTCCTGCGCTCTCTGCGACCTGACGCAGAGGTAAAGAGATTACAGCAGTCTCTCTGAATCACACCAAGAATCTGCAGTGCACTCCCTCTCCGTTTGTTTAATGTCGGATTGAACTAGGAGTGTGCAGCAGCACACACGCAAATATTGCATCTATATGATTGGGTAGTATACTACAACGAATCTATAGCTTCTTCTTTTCACTTCTGCTTCTCATGTGGGGAAATAATCAACTTGTTGCATGCTGCTGTTGCAAGTTTCGTCCACCTATCTGATGCTTCCTTTTCACATGTGCATAAGAAACAATTTATTCAGTAGCTCTGTATAGGAAACAGGGCTACTGAATTCTCAGTGGGTTGCATATGAGATCCTCTGTTGCTCTTATAGAAAAAGTTGGTGCTTTCCTTTTTTATTTTGAATAAAACTGCACCGTGGTTTCCCAACTTCTGTCACGGCTGCTGACACCCCACCGACATACAGACCTGTTAAACTGCATCAGTGTTTACACTGGCCAGCCGTTAATATAATAAGGAAATGTTGTCTATCATGTTTCTCCATCTGCTGGTTTCAATTGTTGTGGATATTGGACCAAATCCCATTTACACAATGAGTTGTTAGTAGATGATTGGCTGTGTCCAACGTGGAGATGTTTGAATGTAGCCATTGCAATAACTACTATAGACACTACTTTACATTTTTTTTGAGTATTTATACATATTTACTGCATTTAATTTACTTACATTTAGTTAAATTACAAATTACACTATATTACAGTTGAGTGTGATAATCATCTTTTTGTAGTATAAACGTTATAAAGTTATATGTTTCTAAGTAAAAACATTTTCATATAAATAAAAAAAACACTTAATTGTCAGCTGTTGACCTGAAAACTGTGTTAGCAGATCATAAATTAAAAATCTGCCGTGTATCCCTCAGAACAACCCCGGACGTCCACCACCCACCTTGAAGGAGATGATTCAAATGGCTGCTGAAATTGCAGATGGCATGGCTTATCTGAATGCCAAGAAATTTGTCCACCGAGACCTGGCAGCCAGGAATTGCATGGTGGCTCAGGATCTTACAGTCAAAATAGGAGGTGTGTATTTAATAAACACATAGAATATGTGATTTGGTCAATGCCACGTATGTAAACTATTAAATTCTGAAAACCACTGTAGCCAACATCCTAAAAGGTTGTTATGTACACAACTGCTCTTTGTTACCATGGAGGTAAAATTATTATTTATATATACGATGTACAGTGATGTGATGATATAGTCTGTACACTTCCCTATAACAATAAAGTTTCTTCAAAATGTCAGAAAAGGACAAAACAATCTGGATAAAAAATACCAAAGAATGATTAAAGGTAAAAATAATAAAGGGCCTAGCATGAATCAGTTTTTTTTATTTTCATCTTTACAGATTTTGGTATGACGAGAGACATCTACGAGACAGACTACTACAGGAAAGGGGGGAAGGGTCTGCTGCCCGTCAGGTGGATGGCACCGGAGTCTCTGAAGGACGGAGTCTTCACTGCACATTCTGACTGCTGGTCAGTGACTTTAGTTTCATGTATGGTTTCGGTGCTGCTGATTATTAGTGATTATTAGTTTTATTTTTTTTTATAACACACAAACAGCTCATTAGTTAGAACGGCCTTTAATGAATATGACCCAAGAATAATGTGTACGTGTGTGTGTGTGTGTGTGTGTAATGCTTTTCATCTCTTGTTGTTTATCGGCTCTGCAGCCGCTGTCTCTGCCCTTAGTCTGTTCACTGTGTCAAGTGTTTACACACTGATTTACTCTGTCAGGTGTCTAACTGGCTTGTCCTAATTCTCCCTGTGTTGATGTTGTTGTTTCTCTTCCTCCTGTTTGCCAGGTCATTTGGGGTTGTGCTGTGGGAGATCAGCACGCTGGCCGAGCAGCCATACCAGGGGCTGTCCAACGAGCAGGTCCTCAAGTTTGTAATGGACGGAGGCTTCCTGGACCGGCCGGACAACTGCGCTGACAGACTGTAAGTACAATTATTTTATCTCCGTTGCTCCAACTGTAACTGGCAAATTGAAAGAATGTGTCAGACTGTTGACGGTCAGTCTGCTGGCAGTATAATACAAGATGTATTGTTATTTTTCCAGACATAACCTGATGCAGATGTGTTGGCAGTACAACCCCAAGATGCGTCCCGGCTTTCAGGAGATCATCAACAATCTGCGTGAGGACCTGCACCCTTCCTTCCAGGAGGTGTCCTTCTTCTACAGCGAGGAGAACAAGCCGCCCGAGACCGAAGACTTTGACATGGACATGGAAAACATGGAGAGCATCCCCCTCGACCCGTCATCTTACTCCCAGAGGGAGCAGTGTTCGGACAGGGAAGAGGCTGCATCCATGGGCCTGAGAGGCAGTTACGAGGAGCACCACATCCCGTTCACACACATGAACGGGGGAAAGACCAACGGACGAATATTGGCCCTACCACGGTCGAGCCCCTCCTAACAAACTGTACAAATCCTGCACAAGAACACTGATGCTATAGATTTAAATATATATTTTTGTTTTTTGTTGTCATTTTATATAGATCAGTTTTATCACACTCTCTACAGAAGCCCCTCAGTGCATATCTCAGGACTTATTTTTCTCCTCAGATGCCACAAACACACACTACAGTAAGTCCACCCGCGGATGGCAGAAGACAATTTTTGTATTTAAGGACGAATCCCCCGTATCCCTCTTGTTAATGATTGTAGTTTATATACTGTATATATATCGCCAGGTTTGTGCTGGACTAGGTGTATTATGGATTCAACTGTGAAACAAACTCTTGACAAACAAGAAGGCTGCTAAACCCCCTGTACCTCCCTATTGTCCAGACTGACTCCCTGCCCCCTAATTCAACGAAAGGGTTCACCCCCGGGTTGCAAGGTTTTGGGCAAAAAAAGTGCCCTTCTGTTTTGTCTGTGGCCTACATCAGTTGTCATGGAACTGTATCTGAATCTTTGTACGCGCATGGATGACAAACTGTAAACAAAAGGCTTCGGGAACTTTTTCTGTTGGATGGTCGAAGACGGTCCAACCTCAAACAAACTGTTATTTGCTGGAGAAGCTAGTTGAAGTGGCTTACCTCCCCACACTCTGCAGTATTCCAAAATGTCTCACAGGATAAACACAGGACTCTTTCCGGGTTATATATTTTTTATTTATTTACCTGTTTTTCTTTCTTTCTTTTATTTTTGAGTTCAGCTGAAGGATATTTGAACTGTTTTCACATTGGCAAACGAGTTCCTCAGATTGACCAATAGCTGCTTCTTTGGTATATTTTAGTGGGTATAGAAGATAAAATATATAAATATATTATTGATGTTTTTGTACATAGCTGATATGTTGTCAGTCTTGAGGTATTTCTGGTCATAGAAAATGTTTTTACATGTTAGTAGTCTATTATGTTTTTGTTTTTTTTTCTAATCCAGAAGAATCTTACTAATTAGCGTTTCTGGACTCATGATCAACCAGCAGCACTTGGTCTTTTTGCGATGCTATGCCCGGGAGAAGGCGTGTTTGGCGTCTTTGCTTAAGATGTCTGTCCATCATATACAGATCAAATAAATAGTGCTGTAAATAATGCAGCAAGGTGCATTCATGAAGAGGCTCTGGCATTCGCGTGTTCTTTATCATTTGCCAAGTAAATATCAGAAGAGGAATGTGCTACTTCAGGTAATACTGAGATTTGTGTGTGTGGAGAGAAAGGGATGTTGTGGTTCGTCTTGTTGAGTAGTGCAGGCAAAGGCACTGTAATAAAAATGCAATAAGATCAGTTTAAACACAAAGCGGAGCCTGGCTGACGTGGAGCTTTGAAGCCAGCATAAATTCACATATTTCTAAAAGTACAAATCATATAGTTATTGAAGTGATTGTTCTCATCTTCCCATGAAGATACTGTCTGAATGTTAGATTTTCACATAAATTTGGATAAACTAATCATAAACCAAAAATTATACATGAAAAAAAAGTCAAATAATGAAAACACAAATGTAACAAAATAATTGATCATTAATTAATAATTTTAATTTTATCATATTATAATAGATATTTACATTGTTTTGGGTTTGACCAATCGCCTGTACCTTGGCTCTGAGAGAAGTGCTGTAGTACAATGGCGCCACCTACTGAACAATATGTGATTATATACCACTCACTTAGGTGATTAGTTAAATGTAGAGAAAGCTGTCCAATAAAACAATCTTGCCATAAATTCTCCTTCATGAAGGTAATAATAATCCCTTTTCAATCAGCAAGAAAGGAAAAAAAAAATCTCTCAAATGTTTCCTGTTAATTAAATGAGAAATAAAATCTATTTGTTTGGGTCAAAAATGACAATGGTCACATTAAGTAATTTCCTAAAGTTACAGTCATCTTACTGTATGCCCACACCTGCTCTGCTCCTTAAAACCAGGGGAAACTAGAAGTGGAAAAGTAAAGTCCAGCCCCTTTCAGGGAGAAACGCTGCCCTCATGTTTTTCTTTGTTTTCTTCCACTGGTTTAACGGGATTTTTCTCTCCTGGTCCTTTTTCCCCAGTGTCATAATTGGAAGGCATTTAACAGAAAACAACAAAGGTAGAAGCATAGTGGGTATCAGCGAGGTGAGTCATTCTTTCACATATGACGAACCTTTTTTGTCTTTTATGTATACCTCATGGTTCCAGAGCCCAAGATGTGTGTTGAGGTAAGTCCAACTATATCTACCAAGGAACTTCTCAATCTCTCCTCCCCCACCAGAGAGGTGACATTCCACGTCCCTAGAGCCAGCTTCTGCAGCCGAGGCCACTGTCTTTGGCCACCGCCCAACTCACACTGCACCCAACACCTTTGGCCCTTCCTACAGGTGATGAGCCCATGGGAAGGGGGACCCACCTTACCTCTTCAGGCTATGCCCAGGCAGGCGCCATGAGACCTAGGGCCAGTTTGCCTTGGATAACCCTACCAGGAGCATGAAGCCCCCAAGAACAAGCTCCTAGAATCACTGGGACATGCAAACCCCTCCATCACAAGAAGGTGGCCATTCAAGGAGGGGCCTTGGCTAGATGTGCCTCAAACAAGGTTTCTCCAGAAATCTAAATGTGCTTTATTTATGCACAGACCAAAGTAGGAAATGATTTTTTTTAAAAATCACAGTAGTAATTAAGAAGCAAATGTGAAACCGAGCATTTAATTTATTGTGAACAAATTTCACATTTGTTCTGTAAACTACAAACAAGCTTTCAAAAGTAAAAAAAAAATAAAGTTTTTACAAATTAAAAATAGAAGCCACATATTTTTATGTACTGACAGGTGTTAGATTCTCATTGATTATTAGTCGAATATTGTGGAGGATAAAGTATAAATTTTCCTCCTGAAGCCAAATAAGACAACAACACGTAAAATAAAATTAACAACATTAACACTGGAAAAAAGTAAAAGTACCTTAAAACTACCTGCGTATATGTCAAAGTCTGTATTTGCATTCCCTGTAATTTCCAACAGAAAAAGAAGGGGAAATTAATGATCATGTCGGGCCTGCACAGTCCCGCGGGCAGAAACCAGCCTTCAGGTCCGCGCTGACTCACTCAGGGCGCAGTACTCGTTCTCGTCATTCTCGCTGGATGAACCTGCGGAATGTGTCGCGCTGAATGAAACGATTCCCACAATGCTCAGTGGAGGAAGGAGGGCGCACGCAGAGCAGGTCTCCTCCCTCCCTGGGCTCCATTTCTTTCTTATTTGTGCACTTGTTCCTCCTGAGGCATCCTCGTCGTGTCTCCTTTCTGTGGAAGCTGCGGAGAGATGTTATTTCACGCCCTTCATTCCTCCTGGGAATAAACAGAAAGTCGTCCTGGTCCCGCTGCTGCTTTATTTCAACACGGGGTAAGACGAACCTGCTGATGGGTTGTTGAAATGTGAAATGTTCCAGTCCATAAGTAAGTTAAATTAAAAAGACAGACGCGACCAACATGTTGATACAGTACCTCAACTAGTTACCATTACTGGAGTAGCTTCAAGTGAGCTAACGTTAGCTAGGTTAAACCAAAGTTAGCTAACATTAGCCAACTTTATGAAACATGTTTTGCGACGGTGGAAACAACTGATTGCGAAGCAGTGACCTTGCTGCCTGACGTGACGTGGAAAAATAACAGTGATTGAGGAAACAGATCAAGCCTATTGTCCTATAATTCAACGTGACTGTTGTAAGTTTGACGAGTACGAGTTAAAAACTAACATTAGCTAATGTTGGCGTTCAACCACCAAACCTCCTTTTCCCGACAAGTAAACTGGCAAACACTGGGATTCGTGGAGGTTCAGTTGCAAAGTAGACACCTGCAGCCACTCCTGTGTCGACTCGTAACCATGCACCTGTTTGTTTTAAAGCATGATACTGCAAAGCACCTGTCTCGGTTTATTTAATCTGACATTCATTAATCCAGATCGGTTAACGTTAAGTTAGTCTCCATGGCAGCCCTGGCATCCCCGTCCCATTAATATCCATATCCCCCAAAAAAGAAAGAAGGTAATCTTTTATCAACTAACTTATTACGGAACTTTTGCCCCCAGAATGAGAGAAAAGCATGTTTAGAAGGCAAAGTGTGCTAATTATCCGCTGTCAGGAGAACGGTGCGCGGAATGATATGTCAACATTTAACGTTTAAAACGGTCGTAACGTTAAAATGCGAGATTGCACAGAAAATAGAGCGTTAAATTATACGCGGAATGATACTGTATCTAATTCATAATTACAGTTGACTGATTAAAAGAATAATATAAAAACCGCGAAATAGTGACCCTTTCAGAAAAAAATACGCTTAAAAGTTGACGCAGAAAGTTGGAGTTGGAGTTATTGATGCATGTCAAAGTGCTGCAAAACGACCAAGACAAAAGCAAAGAGATAGTAAATAGCCACAGAAAAGAAAACCATCAGAGGCACAAAACCCTAATCAGTTAATCAAATTGTTTAAGCACTACATGAACATTCATGCAACTTTTGTTTGGACATCCGTGTGACATCTATTGTTTGAAAACCATAGACCTCAGACCACGAAAGAATGGTGACAAAGGGAAGTTAAATAACCACCACGAAACCATAACAAGACTCCCACATGCTGCAGACATCTTCTATTTAAATTCAGAGCAAGCTTAATTATTAAGTGGTTTATAAATGGTATGGCTGGAAAAGCTCAACATAAAGCATCATTTAAACTGCATCTGCATGGTCACAATGAACATTGGGACTGATACAAACAAATATAGATACGTGATGAATGATTTGTCCACAGGTTTCAATGTCACCTCAGGAATGACTGTATCAGGAAACAATATTTATCTGTTGAGTGTAGCTTTTAGTGGTTGGTTCAGTCTGTCTAATATGATTGCTTGAAATGAACATTCATCGCATTTGGAATTGATTTTAAAATAAAATTCTGTTTTTTTTTTGCAGAAATTTCAAGGTGAGCTGGCCACATAGTGGTAGACTAAGATTTTCAAGCTAGTTTCATGTATTTAGATGAGGGACGTGTTGTTCATCACTCGATATTTGCCCTGCAAATAGTCCAGAAACCACCTGCTCGTACTGACCTAAACCAAAAATGCTGCTATGCGTTTATTAAAGATAGGAGCCATGGCCTGTGTCTGCAAGTTAATAAGTAAACTGTATCAAGGCTGCTGCATGCGAAAGCAACATGGAAAGAGGAAGCAATACCGGTTGTTATGCGAGGGATGTGATTTCAGTTACCTGATGTATCTGATAAATATACCTGTGAGATTATGATCATGTGAACATACAGATCCCTAGGATGCATGCTAATGGCTGATGTTGAAGCGATTAGGTTCTATGTCTCTTTAAGTGAAACTGTGTTACACAAACGCCACGTTTGGCTGTTTTTTGTTGTTTTCTTTTTTGTCTCAGTCCTCCGCAGGATACTTGGAAGACTTGCTTGTCTTGTTTTGTCTCTTCAGGGAATGACCTGTATTTAATGCTGTTCTGTTACCTTTCCACCCAGTCTCTGTGAATCATTTGAGGTGTGGTTGGTACTCACAACACAGGGCCTGGGACATACAAACATTACATGGCTAATAACATGTTGTGAAGCTTAGAAACGACTCTCAAAAGATACTAATATCAGACGCTTGTAGAAAGCTGTAGTAAGTGAGAGTTTTATTGATTTTCTGTGGGATTATTTTGGAAGCACTTGAAGTAAGTTGACCATTAGGTGTAGACCCTGTTACTCGATGAGACTGGTTGTAATCGTCTGCTGATTTATTCATTGGTTAATTGACTAATTCCTTTGCACTAGTTGAATAGTTAGCAATAGTTTGAGTAAATTAAATTAAAGAAAAGTCCTTATTTCCTTAAATATTAAGGTGCGCGTGGAAACATTCATCCCAGCCCATAAAACCTGAAATAAAATGGTCATGTCTGTTAGCATCTGTAAAGCTGTAATGGGTCCTTAAGGAGCTGAATTGATTCACTCCTACACTTATGGGAGTGAAAATTAGATTTGTAGTCAGTGTTTTGTCAGGTTTTTTATTTGTTTTCTTCAGCATACAAAATAAACCTTTTTAGGTTTAAACATCTTCAAACATTGTCAGATTTGTTATATATGATTTATTTTAGCACTTAAAGTACATGACTGTTTTCTTCCTGTCTGATTTATCACATGCTTGGTTACGTCTGCTGTCACATTAGTTGTGGGGGGGCAGGGGGTCACACACATTTTGTTTCTCTTTGTTTTCTTCCACTGGTTTAACAGGATTTGTTCCTCCTTGTGCTTTTTCCCAGTGTCATAACTGGAAGGCATTTCACAGAAAACAACAAAGGTAGAAGCATAGTGGGTATCAGCGAGGTGAGTCATTCTTTCACATATGATGAAATATTTTTGTCTTTTAAGTATGTATACCTCTGTCAGAGAATGGTTGGGATATCTATAAACACTTCCACACATGTACCTCAGCTCATCTGTCTCACAGTCACGAGAACAAGACAGTGCTGCCAGAGTTTTTTTATTGGTGATTAGCTTTTTCCTCAACACAATCATCGTTTTAAATAAAAGGGTTGCTTTTTATTTCATCCATCCACGGGATTTAGAGCTATTTAGTGTGTTGTTTTATCATGTGAATGTTTTTCCATCTCCAACCTGACCTTTCCGTTACAGAGTTTATGGTTGTTAGAGTCTCCTCTTGCTCATTGGCAAACACAATGCTTGTTATTTTAATCCTCGGTCAGTAAAATCAGTCATGTCATTTAAAGTCGTGGTTACTGTGTTCACCAGAAAAATGTTTGAGTTGTCTTTGCCTGAGTTGCTCTCACGAGCTGTGCTGTCAAACCAGTTCGCTCTCCAGTGGGCTAGTTCTGCAGCCTGTTGTTTGGGTTCAGCAGCATGAAATGCACTCTCTACTTCTACTCTTTTGTTTTCTTATGTAGGTAACCTGGTTGTTTGAGGGCTTGTGAGTCAGCACAGTGGGTCTTTTGGTAACATATAATTAAGGTATGTTTGTTTGCTTTTCTTGTGTAAACTCTTAATTCTTATTGCTTTAAATGTTGTTCAGAGGGTTAAGCTATGTATTATATTATTATTGTGTGTGTGTGTCTCTGTAACCCATAGTTGTTTTTCTTTCTTCTGCCTCTGGTAGGGAGAGTGTTTCTCCCCGGCCTCCAATGGCCTCTCTACGTGTTTCCTTAGACCAGGCATGATTGTGAGCCCTAAGAAACACAGTGCTTGGCCTGCTTCCTCTTCTAACAACAACACCTGTCCAAGGTAATTTAAGAAATTCTTAGTGTAATGTAGTTTTTGTTTCTTCAACCCAAGTTTGTTTGTTTTTTCCAGTCAGGAGTCAGCAGCTGAAATTCAAATCCAGTCACATGTTTTGCCATCTTCATTCTGAGCCTGGAAAAATTCTGATTCATAAGTTGTCTTCTTTAGCTGTTACTGGCATTTTTTTCCTTTGACTCCATTGTTATTCTTGGCTGATCAGTAAGGTCAGTGGGAGGGACGTTCCCATCTTCATTTCAGCAGTAGCACTGACATAACATTTGACTTTACTTGCTGCGCATCGTCTTATCACACAGCACAGATGGATGACAGCGATAGTAATCGGGTGAAGTTGCACCATGAGGATTCCGTGTTACTGGCTTCATCGTTGGCTGAACCCATCAATTTAGAAGGTCAGTGTGTCGCTGTCAGCAGGTAGTGAGGAGCAACTGAAGGAGTCTTGTATGTCTGTTTGAACAGCAATATTTACTTTTACTGTAACATAAAATAGCTTTTGGAAAGCTCTGTATGTTGCCAATTTGGGTGGCTTATATTTCATTTTTATGTTTAATTTATTTCTCTCATATTAAATAAATAAAAATGTAAAATAAAAAATATTTTTGTCTGACACTAAAATAAGATATTTTAAAAGGATAAAAATAATGTGTATGTGACTAGTAATGAATCACTGAGACACAGACTCAAAGCACAACATTTGTTTTGGTAACACAGACCCTAACATGTCTTGTGTCTCATCCAGATTCACATTATGCTCAGCTGCAAAATGAAATTGACTCCGATGCCAAGAATCTGGAGGCGGAGTACTGGAGTATGGCTGTGGACCAGAATTATGTAAAGGCCCTGAGCAAAGAGGCTGTTAAAAGACAGGATATCATCTATGGTAGGCTGCAGCATAGAAGTCCTAAATCTGTTAGTATGTCCCCAACCAGAATATGAGTGTCTGCTAATATACACAGAATCCATCCACTCACTGAAAAAGGGCTTTTGATCATCTATTTGTTAAAAAGGTTAAACCAAGGATAAAACTTTCCAGCTTTGACCTGGGTTTTACACACTTGGCCTCATAGAACAATTTGTCCTAAGAACACGTCATTAATCTGGCAAAGATATTTCTTAGGATCTTTGTAAAGAACAAATTTAAAAAACAACTTTGTTTGCTCATTGTAAGTATATGTTCGAAGCACTTACCTTAGACCTCTTTTTTTCAATTTTCTAGAGCTGATGCAGACAGAGATGCACTGTGTACGCACCTTAAAAATCCTTCTTTACGTCTACATGCATGAGTTGAGGAAGTCGCACCTGATGGAGGAAGCAAAGCTGGAGCGTCTTTTCCTCGGAGTGGAAGATCTGCTCTGCTTCCATCAGGACTTCCTTTCTTATCTCAAGGAACGCCAAAGCCAATGTCTGAAAGAAGGAGGCCAAAACTACCAGATCACAAATCTGGGGGATATCCTCATCTCTCAGGTAAACAGAGACATTTTATTGATTGTGATCCTCTTAAGGACGTCTGAGGCTTTTTAATGAAACACACCACAGCTAAGTTGTTACTAGACTTTGCAGGTGCTTTGTGCCTGTTGCTACAGCACAATGTGCAGCCCTCACGTTTCTCCATGAGTATTTCACTAATTATAAGTAGAACTATGTTCTTTATTTAGGAATCCTTATTGTGTTTATACCCTTGTTTTTTTCTGTCTACCAAGGCATTTCTTTCATATAGTATATTAACCCACGTCTCTCCTCTGTAAACTCTTGCTGCACATGCTGCAAGTGTACAGCTGACTATAGGAATGGCCGGTATGTCTGAAATGTCTTTGCTTGGTTAATCCCAGAAATGATGGTGTCACAGGCATCACAAGCTTGAAACTGTTTCTGACTGAGAAATCAGATTTGGCACAGAGAAAATATACCCTTTATTAATGTGTTTCGCACTGCTCGTGAAAGAAGACATAATTTAATATTAGTGGCATCTGTGTCGAATAATATTGAATTGTGCTAACATGAAGCGTGTCACTGAGGGTTAGAGAATACACCACTGTTCTGTTTTCCAGCTGCTTTTTCTTTTCTTTTTTTTATAACATTTGCTTTATGACTTGACATTTCTTGGCTGTCGTGTTTTGGCTCACTCATCTGTCAGTAAGACTTGCCTGGTGTGTGCGCGCGTGTGCTTCAGGTTTAATTAACCGATGAGCATCAGTAATGCCGTCCGTTCAAATCTGCTCTGTAGTCTTTTTCATTTCTCTCCTAATATAAAAAACAATGCTCATTTGGGATTGATTAAATGTTTTTTTTTTCTTCTGCTTTATGCTGTGATAGTTTTCAGGTGCACAGGGAGATTCTGCGATGAGGTGCTACAGTCTCTTCTGCAGCCGTCACAGTGAAGCCATCAGCTTCTACAAAGAGCAGCTACAGAACAACAAGAAGTTTCAGCTGCTGATTAAGGTAAATAGTATTATTTCAGTTGTCAGGTACGTGTATGATTATGTTTAAAACGCAGTGTAAAAAAACATGCAAGAAGACAAACGGTCATTATTGAAAGAATGTTGTAACTACTAGTAAAACAAAATGTTGATGCTATTAGACATGGAACCAAACTACTGCATTTCATCTAGTTTTAAAGGGAAACCCTTCTCTATATGTATAGAAAATAGGCCAGCTGCCTCTAGTGCGAAGAAGGGGAATTCCTGAATGTTTTCTGCTGGTGGCTCAACGCGTCACAAAATATCCTGTCCTGCTGGAGCGGCTCGTACAGAACACTGAAGGTAAAAACTCATCACCCAGATCACCCACAGGTTATTCTTCTTCTTCTTCTTCTTCTCTGTCTTTGTTTAGACCCGTGACGAACTAAATTCATTTGAAATATTCCATGTTTGTTACAGCGGAAACAGAGGAATACCAGTCTCTGGTACATGGTTTGGCGTTAATCAAAGACCTCATCTTCAGGGTAAATGCTCAGGTCAGCGAATATGAAAAAGTAGTTTGTCTTAGCCAGCGCCTGGAGCCAAAATCCCATGGCCAGATGAAGGACGGGCGTCTGTTCCGCAAAGAAGATCTGATCCAGGGCAACAGGCTGCTGCTGCACGAAGGCAGTGTCACCTGGAAGTCGTCTGGTCGACAGAAAGGTTTGTAATCTGTTTAATCTTATTGTAAGAAGGCAAAACAACATATAAACTGGTGGCATCCTGGTAGCTGAACATTTGTTTCATTGATTCACAACTGCTCCCAATTTCCTGTCTGTTTCAGTGTGTACTGACTGAAAAAGCGTAAAAACAAAAGTTTTCAAGAAATGTATAGTTGAAACATTATTATATTATTATTATAATATGTAAAACAGCCTGTAAATTTAGTTAATCTGTGTGGAATCATGATGTCCATGTGTTTCTTTTAATGTCAAAGGTAAAAGGTTAACAGTTGCAAATAATGCAAGGTCAACCTGCCTCAGTCCTTCTTTCATTGCAGCCTGAATAAAACATCCAGGCTTGTGTTGTTTTGTTGCTGAGCAGCATTGATTCCCCCTCTTGCAGATGTCCATGCTGTGCTGCTTTCAGACATGCTCCTCCTCTTACAAGAGAAGGATCAGAAGCTTGTATTTGCTGCTGTGGTAAGTTCTGTCACTATCAGACACCCTGTTTAGTTTCCCTATACATATTTTGTCTTATGATGCAATAAATGCAGATTTCTCTGTTGATACTAATCTTGAGTATAATCTCACATGTTCTGGATTTATAATGCAGGAACACTCATGATAGGTATTTAATAGTGGTAACATGTTGGCTTCTGCAGGACAACAAACCACCAGTGATCTCACTCCAGGGGCTGATAGTTAGGGAAGTAGCTCATGAAGACAACGCCCTGTTTCTTATCTGTGGCTGCACCTCTGGCAATCCTGCGATGTATGAGATCCACACAAGTTCCAAAGAGGACTACATCAGCTGGATGGCCATCATACGGGGGGCTGTGGAAGAGTAAGATGAGGACAGTGTTTACTAGTTAAACTCATTGTGTACATCTCAGGAATGACTAGTTTATTAATCTAACAAAAACACATGAGCACACACCAAACCGTACACTTGTGACCTTGCACAAGAAAACTACCACCTGTCAGATTTTTTTCAGATTACTAGTCGACACTATTTCTTATTCATCCTTTCTTGCACAGTAATACACACATGCACCTTTTGAACTGGGTGTTGTTTAAATTCATCAGTATTTTTTTTTGTGCAACACAGTGGAAACTGATATAATGATATAATGAAAAGGTTTTTCACGTATACAAATGATGATAACCAGAACGATGTCTGTATGATTCCAGCTGTCGAGAAGATGAGGAATACTGGGCACTGATTAGTAGACTGCAAAAATGTAATGGTAAGCCAAGCAGTTATGAGGTTTACTTTTGAGATTGCACAGCATCAATATGTGAAGCTTATGAGATGGTCCGTTCTGCAATGACACTTTTGTTAGACAGTATATTACATGAAGATATTGTTAACTACTAAATACCGTACTTTGTTTTACTGCAAATGAGAAAAACGTTTCTTTAGAAATAACAATGACTCTCTTATTTTTGCCTCATCAGTTAATAAGATAAACATGCTTCTTTTATGCTGTTACTCCGTAGACATGCTGAAGGAGAAGGATGACCAGATAAAACAAAGTCTGACAGAGAAGCAGCAGATCTTCGCTGCTCTATGCGAGACTGCAGCAGAGCAGGAAACCCCTCACAATGGCCTACTTCTCCAGCAGGGGGAGACACTGCTCAAAGATGCCATCGATGAGGGTAAGGCAACTGTTTCTGCTTTTTTTTGATTAGGTTTCCACACTTTTACTCCACAGGGAGTGAACGATTGCTAGCTTTGAACGTGGTCTGTGGAGTATGATAGTGAACCTGGTCTGGTTTAAATAATCTAGACTGTAGAAATAGAGTTTGTATGTTTTAGTAGTAAATTGGTCACACATAGTCTCTGTGCTTCATACGGTTTATATTTAATTTCTGACAGTTTCAGGATACTCTGTTGTCTCATACAGTCAGATCATAACTCATTGATGGCTTTAAAAGAGTAAGACGTTGTTTCTTCTTTTGTTTGTAGTGGAAAAGCTGCTCAACTTGATCTTTTTGAGAAAAAAGGACCCAAACATCCACGAAACCGAAACCTTTGCAGCAGCAGTTAGTGACTCTAATGCAAATATAATGAAAAGTAAGTTGTGTCATTTTCTTTCATTAGTATTTCTTGTGCATGTGCCGCTTTTGTGTGGAAGATTACGATACATATTTCAGGTGTAAGTCTGGAAGGCCCTGGGTTATTTAAAGAAAAGGAACATTGCACATGTTTAACTATCAAAGCCTGATGCTGTCAATATAGACTCTATAGGTGTGCCATGGCTCAAACAAAGAAAAGTTATTCGTAGTCAGGAAACAAAAGGTCACTCTATGGTGGCTGATATCACAACAATGGTGCACATGGCAGAATGCATTAAAGAAGTGTGGAAGTGCATCAAGATAATGACACTAAACACACCAGGAACATGCTGAGATGTGAACCAGTTTCCCCACACCAAGATCCATCTAAGCCAATGTTTGGGGCTCTCAACACTTAGTTGATGTTATTGCTACATAATGGGGTTCACTTTTGCCATATAACTGGATAATTTGACACTTTAAAACACTGCTAGCTTTATACACCAGTTTAATTTTAACAAAACAAATTAAAAAGTTGATTTTATTCTGAGCTGAAGGACAAACATTGCTGAAAAAATAAATTCTTCAGTGAACCATTTCAATCATACAAAAAGGAATCCTGCTCATATTTTGATGGTATTGCGTGACCTTGGTTGTTTTGATGATCTTCTCTCCTCAGATGGAGATGAGAAGCCACACAGCAGCAATGGCAGTGCTGTGTACATCACTCACAGTAATCCAGACCTTCAGTTCCAGGATACATACTACTCAGAAGGCCTGGAACAGTCTGTAAGTGAGATTTAAACCTTACTTCCATCTGGTCTTTACCAGATGGAGATTGTTTACTTGACTTGTGCTATTTTTCCTTTTCAAGGCAGATGACGACCTATTCCCAGAGCAAAACTTCAATTCAACCTCCACTACCTCCTCAGAACCAGAGGTATCACTACTTTTTTTTTAATACAGTCCTAATAAGTTCAGTTTGGATTAATTCATGCTGCGATATTTAGCTGCCTCTGCTACTTTTTTCTGTAGGTGTTTGACAGTTTGTCAAGACTTGCACAGTTGCTGTACACGTTACAGGTGGGACACTGTTTATTGCTTTGAAGTTTGTATCTCAGTCACTGGGTTTTAAGTTACAAAAGTGTCATTTTTTGGGCTATATAAGTGAAAAACTACGATTTCTTTCTCTATTATTTATAATAAATTCTTCAATGTGCAGTCCGTCATTATCCAGCAGGACAGCCAGAATGAGCTGCAGCGAGCATTTCAGTCAAAAATCCAGCAGCCTGCACGTCATTACAGCAGTGTGCTGCTCGAGCAGGAGAAGCAGCGCAACTTGGAGAAGCAAAAGGAAGAACTGGGCAACTTGCACAAGTTGCAGGCCCAGCACCAAGACGAGCAGCGGCGCTGGGAGAAAGAGAGGGAGCAACAGAGCATACAGATTAGGATCCTGGAGGCTCAGCTAAAGCAGAGAGAGGAAGCCTGCAAGACGTGGGAAGAGATGCTCCATGAGGAGACAGCTGAACTGGAGAAGCTCAAAAAAGAGCACCAGCAGAACCTGGAGAGGTTGAGGGATTCTGTAAAATCTGTGGAGAGGGAAGAGGAGCGCCTTGCAAAGGAGAGGGAGCGTTTAGAGAAGCAGAAGCTGGTAAAGTCCTTACACTCCAACCACCAACCGTGATCCTACACGAGTGAGAAAATTGATAGTAATGTCATTTGTTACGTTTTTTCATTGATCTGTTCGGCCATTTTTCGGCCTGCGTTTTCTTTCTGTAGTCGGCAGTGACGAACAATAGTGGCTCATAATCTTTTGAAGCAAGAAGTCTTTAACCTTGACTGACTTACTTGCTCAAGATGTCTCAAAATCTTCCTTTTTCTGCCCAGGCCTCGAATCTCTCCCGGTTCCAGTCGTTCAACACACACAGTACAGAGAACGGAGGAGGGGGTCTGACCCAAGTGACTATCGGCACATCCAACCACATGGAAATTCCTCCAAAGGTTCCACTGCGCAAGGAGAGCATTTATCCCCTGCCAGCCAAATCTGACCTTCCCATGCACCTCATCAGCACCACCAACCAGGTGAACACACCTTCGCCTGTGCAGCAGCGAATCCCCACCAAGCTGGCTAATTCATCAAAGGGCAAGGGGAAAGAGAGAAGGACAAATAAGTCCCACCAAAGAACAAACAGTGCAGGTCAGGACGAAATCGGGACATTATCTCCTAATGTTCAAGAAAGAAATGGACTGAAGTTAATGTTCCAACTGTTAAACTTTAAAAAAATGATTGTCAGATATGAGCCCCACTATTGTCTCTTTTCATCCAGCTTCTATAGATGTGAACCAGGTGCTTCCTATACGAATAACAGGGAAAGAAGGAGGCAGTCTGAGATCCACTAAGAATACCAGTCCTCCGAGTATCAACCAGCCAGGTACAGTGATCTCACCTAGACTTTGTCGTGTGTGTGTGTGTGTGTGTGTGTGTGTGTGTGTGTGTGTGTGTGTGTGTGGACGAGAACGGAAACAGAAAGATCAGTAGGTTAATTTTGACTAAACAGCTCCGCCTAGTGATGACCTTGCAATTAGCACAGCGGCACCCAGCAGCTTTCTCACAATGTTTGTTTAAAGAGACATGTATCTCATGGATTATTTCTTAAAGAGAGTAGACAATAAGCTGTGTTTTCTTTTTGAAATGTCTACTGTTGCTACTCAATAATGAGACATGGGAAGATGATTGAGTTTAATCTGTTCATACAGTATAGATATGGACTATGTGTCTAGTGTAGGTCCATTGATTTATCTTTCCTATCTCCCTTCAACCAGACGTCTTCAAACCGCCAGGATCCACCCAGCGTGAGGCAGGTATGAAGACGTCTCCGTCTTTCAGCACAAACAACCGGAGCGGCAGTGGCAGCGAAGTTCCGCCTACACCTATTCACCGTCAAGGGAGCGTGAAGACGTCTCCGTCTTTCAGCACAAACAACCGGAACAGCAGTGGCAGCGAAGTTCCACCAGCACCCCCCCCTTTCCCCAAAGATGTTCTGAAAACGAAGCAAGAGAAGGAATTGTTCCTTTAACTTTAAACTACACAATGGAGATCGGATGAGGCCTCATCCACACATAAACATTTGAAATGCTTGGTGCGGCTTTGAAGAGACTCGGCGTAACTTTGTGAAGAGACTATTCTTCTATTATTTGCAACTAACTACTAATTGTGGTATTTTATGGCCAGCTGTTGAAAGCAGCTAATCGTGGGGAAGAAAAGCAAAGTGATGGACAGTCTGAATGTGAAATGTGAAAAGCTGGGCCCGTACGAACGTTTGGAAGGTTGATATTTTATATTGCCAAAGATTTTTGTTTTTCAACATTTTAAATGAAAGGAAGTCGCTTGCACTCACTGATCAGTGATGTCTTACATATCATTCCTTTTAAAAGGTAATTAGGGATGTGTGGTGTAAGAAAGCTGCAGATCTGTCAGTTTTAGCTCTGATCAAACAAGCTTTTTATTTATAGAATCAAACAAGTAACCTGAAGTTTATACCATGAGGTTGCTCATCGGTTTCTGCTCGAATCACATTAGAAATTCACAGGGTTTGTGGAAGAGAGACTAGCGTCTATGAAAATGTTGTAAATATCATAAAAAGTGACAAATGTGTAGTTAGTTTTTATTTCCGTGCACTTCACAACCACTCAGTTGTTTTATGGTGTTAGTATTTATGAGAATTTGCTTAAAAGGTATAATCCCTGTAAAATAACATCCTGACGTAATTTAACATTTAAGTGTATGTGGACTTCTTTCAGCTGGAGAGAAATTAGCTGCTGTCACCCTATTTACCTTGTTAACTATCTTACCAATCATGGAATAAAGAGATGGTTGACTTTACATTCCTGTGTTCTTTGTGATTGATTTGTGACTGACAGTTGAAATAACAGCTTCATTGCCATGTGGATCAGTTAGTAGGGCAACTGGAATAAAACATTAGCAAACTCTGTTCTCTGATCTCAACTGTGAGTGGACTGGCCTCAAGTGATGTGTGGATCTTTAACAGACTGCTGTTTCTCTCTGAGGGGCCTGAGCAGCGGACGACCTTTTCCACAGCTGGAGGGCCACGCTGAAAAGACCCATTCAGGCTCCGAAACCACCACACGAGGCTCAATTATCTTAGACGTCAACACAACCCAAGTACTGGCACCGAGAGTGTTTATCACCACAAGGCCACATGAAAACCTGCAGACTATGCATGTAGAAATAATACACAGGAAAAAACACAGAATGTCAAATACAATGGTTGTTTATTATACATATTCCTCAACAGAGGCATTAAAACCACTTGGTGACAACAAACTATACTGGTGAATGACTAATCTCCGCATCAGCACGGGCAAACGTTCAGACCGCTACGCTGCCCTCACCCTCACCTCTGATCAAATCATATTTACCTTTTTTATTAGCTTTTACACGGATATAGGTCAACATGCTCCATGAATGAGAATCAGAAATCTGTCTGTGCTTACCTGCCTCCTGGGCTCTTATATTTAAAACCCTCAGATCAGATATCGATTTTCAAAACAAAAGCAGGAGGAATAGTAGATATATTGATTACATTTACCTTTTCTTTAACCCCTTTTGAGTATAAACATATATAAGGAAATGAACCAACCATTTCTGTCAGTTCATCAATGACACATTGTGCAAAACACGATCCACCACTCGCCCCTCTGTTCACACACTCTCAGCACAGTTTATCAAGCATCTTTACAATGTGACACATTCTGCTGCATCTCCCACTGTGAGAGACGAACACTATAAGGCCAAAAGCAACGGAATAATTACTGCAGTTATTACAGGTGGTGGATTAATTTTGAAGCTGGGATAAAACCACTAAAATTGCTTTGTACGATGCGTTTCGGAAAACGAGGATCTCCAACTAAAGTGCTCAAAAGCTTCTCCCCCCACTGCGGACAGCGATTGGCCAACTGTGACAAAGTGTGTTAGTATCCAGGGTTTAAAATGCTCCATAAAAGTCTCACAACATATCACACGAGTTCATTTCAAGCACACTGAGACCTTTTAAAGTCTCGGTCACAATATAAAGTAAAATATTTGGTTCATGTCAGTGGTCAGTCATCACTGATGTTCAGGATTCTTAGTTTTATCTGTAACAGGTGTTTGTACACTATTTAAATTATTAGTGTTACTGTACTGGTATCAAGCTTCTTATCTTAATCACCCACTATCTCCCATCTCATGTGAGGAAGTTTGCAATTAAGAATTAACTACATACGTTGAGACAGATTCTCGAATATTTTGTCTCTGAAGTGTTGAAAACTGACGACAAATGCATTGTATGACACACAAACAAGTTGGAACCATCACACAAACAGCATATTTGCTTGAAAAAATTACTAAAAACAATTATTTGATTCATTGAAATGGATGCCAATTAATTATGATGAATTCATCAAAATCAGGAAATGCTTATAAAGTTTGCTGCGTAATGTTTTTTGTGTCCTACAGATGACTACAGAGACTATTAGGAACCTCTGGCGAGTGTCATTCCATTATTTGTAGTGTTCTACAGCTTGAGTAACCTTTAGAATTAGCTTCTCACTCCCTTTACAGTCGGCACAGACTGTACACTGCTAGTTATGCGTTTTCTTATTGTCGTACGTCCAATCCCGCTGCCCCGCTGAGCCAGCTGTTCAGAAACACACTATTCTCTGGTTTTCCCTTCTCACCAAGTGCAAAATCATGACACAATGTAAGACAACAAACAAAACGTGAGGTGAAATGGAAACTGCTGTACTAGAAGTCCTTTCAGTTGGATTTATTGTCCGCTTCGTCTTTCTCAGCTGGTGGCGTTTCCTGAGGTGAACGCTGGGCCCAGTCTTCACTCTGACAGGTGGCTCCTGTGGTTTCTTGTTGCGGTTTAGTCGAGGCCCCCTCTGTCTGTGGCGTCGCAGTTCGTGTACAATTGATTGGTGCGAGGACTATGGGAGGCTGCTGGGGACAAAAAAAACAAAGTCTGTAATGTGATAACTGAAACGTATCAACTTGAAAAGAACACATGATGATAAGAGATACACAAGAAAATAAGCTGAGTAGAACCACGAAAGAAACAGTGTGCCCTCTGTCCACTGTATGTTTGTTCATTACATCTTAATTTAACCGTTTAATCCAAATTAAAAAATCTGGTCATCTGTATGTAGGAAAAGGTCCCAAATATGCATATAAGAAATTAAAGCATAGAAAATTGCATAAAGGCCTGATAATCAATGCTATGTAATAATAATTTAAAAAAACACCATTACAGAGTGTTGTAGTTACAAATTTAACTAAAAACCAAAACACAGGTCTACACTTCTGGGAAAAACCAAACAAAAAGGAACCTTAAGATGGTAGAGCTTAAAGTTGCAAGCGCAGATAAAATACCTGCAGTGACATTCACAGACAGCTGAGCCCTCAGCAGCAGACTAGAGCACGGACACAGTAAAATAAAGGGCAGGGAGCAGCAATGGGAGGGAAGGGGGGACAGTGAAACAGAAAGAGGCAGTTGGAACGAATGGAATTATTAAAAGGGGGTTACTCAACTTGAAATTCTACTTTACTCTGCATGTTATTTAACTCTAGATTTGTTTAGGTTTAAGTCTTTTTGTTCTTCGGCAGTAGGCAGTCATATCAAACTGGTATTCACCACAAATCCACTTCCAGTCCAGAACTGGGGCAGCTCCTTGCGCCACAGCGCTACAGCGAGGCTGGTGAGCAGAGTGCAAGGCACCAGGTAGAGCAACGCTGGCTGACCCTTCTGCATCACGGCCAGGGCCACGAAGGTGATCAGCAGGCCGATACCATAAGCTGACGGGACAGAAACAACGGGAGACGGCATTTTCAAAGTGCGGTCACGTCCCTTTAACACATACAATTATTTCTCTGTAATAATTACAGTTGCACATAGTTTCGTTGCTACAACAACCTTCACTAGCGGCTGCGGATGTACGTACCGATCGTACAGGCCACAAAGTAGATCCTGGAGGATTGTGTTAAAATGTCAAACCTATGACAGTACGCCACCAGCAGACCTGCAGGCAGAAACAGCAAGGAGGCTTTCACAACAAGGGAAGCTACTGTACTCCACCACACTGGACATTTCTTATTACACCACATAAATTAAAGCACATTACTGAACAGTTATCAATTTATGGGAATTCAAAATCTTGATGTGTAATAAATAAGTAACCATCAAGAGTCTGGGTGCTTAGTAATGATGTGTTTACGTAGCTGGTGCTTATAATAATGTCTTAGGTTTCATAAAAAGACCACCAATAGGTGGTGACGCGTTTCATTACCTGGGACTAAGACATCGCCAAAGCCCAGGAGGGAGAAGGGCCGGTCACAGAGAGCCAGCGGGGAGGAGTTTAACCTGGGCACCTTGAGCACCATGGGAAGCTGCAGAAAATACAACATTTATTGCTACTGTCAACGTCTTCTGCTCCAAGCTGAGAAGCTGGAAGAACAAGAGTTTCAGGGAGTTGTAGATTTCTTAAACAAGCCCACCTTTTCGTGTGTGGAGGAGTCAGAGGGACCTGCCGCCACCTCCACCATGATACTTTCCCCACCCTGTGGAGGAAACACAAAGGCTAGTAAGCGTGAGGCAGCAGACACCTGAACAGCCATAAGTGGGAAACTGTCCTGACAAACCTTTGTAATGAATGGTGTAATAAATACGAAGAAGATATCGTAGACAAAAAGGACCGTCAGTAGTAAAGTACAAGCCTGCAGAGAGACAGAAAACAACAGACGTATTACAAACGTTTATTATGAAGCAAAACACAAACAAAACCTTACTCATTCCATAATAACCGTGTTGATCCACCTTAAAAGTGGGCAGTCTGACTGTTTTCAGCATGTAGAGACAGAAGGCGATCCCCAGGGCGTCCTGCAACACCCACGCCCACCTGGAAGACATAGAAGGAGCGTGAGCCAGCTCATCATCATATATCTGACACATTATCACACACTGGCAGCAAACGTCATCTGGCGCCCGACAACAATTCTAATGTTGTAGTGCATGCGAAGCCTTAATGATGATGCTGATCTCACACACGTCGAGCCGGGATTGCAGTTGTGGTAAAAAGATGACGCAACATGTGCGTGTGAGGAGAGCGTGTGACACCTTTTCTCCAAGTACTCACTGGTCTTCATTGCGAAACACCATCCAGGTGATGCTGACTCCGATGCAAAGAGCTGACAGCAGCAGCATGCGAATCTGTGGCCGCTTGTGCAAGTACGGAAGGTTGTTCTCCGGAATCCTGTCATCACAAGATGCTCCGCAAATTATTACAACAGTACGCTACCATAATAAAGACGTTTTATTTCAGTACAACTCAGCCCGACAACGCCCCATCTAGCATCTCCTGCCACCAATACACACCTTTTAAATGCTAACAATGAAATACCTCGTTGCCATTCACGTACAACAGTCTCACCTGCACTTGCAGAAAGGTAGTCTCCTTACAAAAGGCCACAGGCAGCTGTACAGGCCGACAGAGGAGGCCACACAGAAGATAACAATGACCCAGATGGCTAAACACGGAGAGAACAGTGTATATTATTATATGCACTCATATTCAGTTAAAGAGATACCGTTCTGTGGGGCTTTCTCCTTGACAGAGTTAGTCCTGCAATACCTGGTACAGTGGTGTCAGTTTTACCAGTGTCCCGCATTTAGTCTGTGTACAGCAGCTGCTTCAAAGGCGGCAGGCAGCAGTTTATTCCATTTGTCAGTGAAATGTTATCTCAGCCATTAAGCTCCATTTTGCTGCAATGCTATTCTTTCCACTTAAGAGGTTCACACAGTCTCTACTCAACACTCAGCTCGGCAACACACAAGAGGAAATGAAGATTGAGTGTCTACTGTGGCTTGGAGGAATCTGAAGACGTTCTAACGAGAAACTTGGCTGTTTCCAAAACAGCCAATATATTTATTCTGTTTAAAACTCACAACAAAAGACGTATTAGACCCGTGTGCAGTAAGTGGTGTGATTATCCAATCAGGTCCTTCTCCGTCAAGGAAAACGTGAAAGCCTGTATGTGTGGTTGGAGGTTATGCAAAATCTGCAGTCCGATTATTTGTCATACAAGGAAAACGTTGTTGGTCAACTACCGCAAAGGCTGAATCCAAAGCAAATTACTAGTGAGTCCTTCCAGACCACTTAGAGTGAGGGAAAAAAGTTAAAGACTGGCTTGGAGAGACTCAGGCAGACATATAAACGTGGATCTGACTTCTTTTATAGAAGACTAAAAATGATGTGTGTGCAGATCAATGGTGTGACAGTGCAGCCGTGTCGTACCCAGGTGGTCGTAGAAAAAGTAGAGTAGCACCAGCATGCTGCAGCACATGACCACGAACACACAAATCATGATGGGTGTGACGTCTACGGTCTCCTCATCCTGCTTCTCTGCACCGTCATCCCGCTTGTGCTTCATGTAGCGCCTGCAGGGGTAGAAACTGAGTCAGTGTTTGGAGCCCTTGGAGAGTTTACTAAAAACCCTCAACAAGCCTCCTGAGTTGTTTTTTTGCTTGTGGTCCTGTTCATGAGACCCCATCTGACACTGGTCTTAGTAACCTTGGCAATTCCTCCAGGAAGGACAGACTCTGACTGGCTTAAGACAGTGACTCACTCAAAAGAAAACAACACGTCCTTTTAGTGGAGTACAGAGGTGACTGCTGGGTTTGAAAAACGGAGCAATCCCACTCATAACTCTACAAACATAGATTTTTATTTCTTCATCACAAGATTCCAGTGATATAAATATTGTAAACTAAAATTTAAAATCTAGCACTCAGGAGTAAAATGAGGTTACAGGTTATGCTGAGCAAGAAGGTTCATTTGTATCATGTAACTAATTATTCTAATGCTATATGATAGTTCAAAATACTGTGATAAAGCTGTACGCTGTGTTATTATCGTGTTTTTGTCTATGTTCTGTTATATTTGTGTTTTGGTTTTAGGATTTCTGTTGGTGCCGATTCTGGTGGTGGCTCTTCAGTAACGAGCTTTTTTTTAAATCCACTTACTTCTTACTGTCTCTGCTGCCGGCCCAGTAGCCTCCAATGGCTACTGTTCCTACTGCCATCAGGAAGATGATCACCATGTTGTAGTCCAGCACCGGCTCGTTGGGTGCATACATAGCAACCAGTCTTCCTTTACCAAACGTCTGCAGAAATCACAGTTTGAAAAACTGCTGAAAACCTCTTGCTTTTCATGCTTTAAACATGATCAACACCATGATCCACTTTGCATTCTTGTTAGTTTGCAACATGGAGTGTTATAAATCTTTTAAAATGTCCACCTCTCACCTTGCTTATGTCCAGCATATCAGAGTAACTGAGCAGTGCAACAGGAATGTCAATCTCCTCATACTGACTCTTGTTTCCCCCGGGTGGTGTCTGTAATAATAAAACATGTATTTCTGCTCTTCTGAAGTGACCAACATAAATTCATCTTGACACACGAGTACAAGCAGCAGCCATACCAGCCTGTCCTTGCTGACAATGAGCAGCCCTTTGGCACCATGTATTTGGGCCAGTCGGACCTTTTCATAGAAAGTGCAGTTGCCCCTCATCACCATGGGGATCCGATTTGGGAAGCCTCCCTCTGGGACCTCAGATTGTGAGCACAGGACCGATGTTGTCAGGTCATAGATTTGAAGACGTGACTACAAAAGGGAAATGATTTGTTAAACTGAGCTGAATGAATTCTGTTAAGGTTTAACGGAAATAAAAATGATTTTGCTGTGTTTCTATTTTTCTTATTTTACTGTTTTTAACAAGCTTGTTAAAACTCAACTCATGCATTTATTCCCTCATGAGTTTATCACTGTAACTGATTTTAGTCGGATATTTGCAGCTGGTTTAGAAAGTATCTTAACGAGACACATAAGGTGGAGATTTTAGCAGGATTCTATGCAAATGCAAACTGTACATTAGCTCCATTGTTCCGAGCACCTGTGAAGCCCTTTGTTTAATTTCAGTCTCATTATTATAACTTTTTATAAAGTCAAAGAGGGTTTCTCTTGACTTACAGCCTTATTGAGGTCCTGAGGTAGATGTGCCCACTGTGGGTTGAAGAATATGCAGTAGTCCTTTCCTTTGCTCTTGCCCTTGTCACTGAAATGGGCCATGCCGTACTCTCCCACCACCTGTCAACACGACAACCAGAAAACAAAATACTCTTTAACATAAACTGGAGGCATGAGTAAGTAGTTGCTGTGGCCAAAATGGTGACAGAAATCATATAAACCTATTAACAGTTGAACATTTTAACATCATTATTGCTGCATATTATAAGATAACTATAGAGAAGGCGTAGGACAGATTAATACAATTCATATACATGTACCCCCCTAAACTAAAACAAAGCAGGTTAAAAATTGACGATGTTAATCAGAAAAAATCCCTTAAACTCAGCCAGTTCATCAGTGACGCAAAGAAACAGTGAAATGCTGGTTTTAGTCAAGATCTCTCTAAGGATATAAATAAACTCCATTATTTAAATCCCAGGTGGCTTCTATGTCACACAATGAAATTATAATCAATTATGAAATATTTCTCGTGCTATCCCCGTGTGCTAACATTTCTCGACTCCCTGTGTACTAAAATACAGTCTGTCATAAACACTGTTGTGGCTGCAGTGACGTGGTGAATCAGCACTAATCCTGCTTCGCTAATGAAACACCCAAAGGTGGTGGAGCGGTGCTGTGTGGGCATCCAGGGCCCGCGGTGATCTCCGCAGGCTAACAGTCATAGCATCCGAGCTAATGCCTACCGGAGCACGAGAAAAAAACTGCTTGTTTTGTTCACCACGTGCAGTTATGTGACTCAGACATATGGACTAACAGTTTTCGGATAATTACAACAGGTCTTACTCACCTTTTGAATGAGAAAAACGGTCCAAATCAACGTTTCAGGGACCCTCATGTTGCCTAGCTTGTTGTTGTATCCCCCATCTACCACCAACCAACCGCTCGGGAGACTCCCACAGGAGCCCCTCCGCCAGCTGGCTCAACAACACACGCCCACAATGCGTTTCTCGTTATTCATTGGCTGCAGTCATCGTGACGAGCAGGAAACACCAATCGGATCGGTTGAAGCCACAGTCACTTAAAACTACAACATAAAGTCACTGCAACACAAGTGAAAAAACACACACGGTAAGCGGCAGAGGTGGTAAGTTACATTTACTCAAGTACTATACTTGAGTACAGCTACAGCTACTTGTAGATTGCTGGAGTAGTTCTATTTTATAGTTCTTTTACTTTTACATTCCTACAATTGAACTTTTACTTTACTACATTTTTTCCCATATGCAGTTACTAGTTATTTTATGCAAGACTACAGTTTACAAAAAATATATTTCAATAAAAGGGTTGATGTATGGATTCATTAATTTTAATTAATTTCTCTCCCAGCAGTGCAGGCTGGATGGTTAAATGCACTGGAGAAATAAAAAAACATAATCTCCAATGGTTGTTCAGGTGGGTTTAGGTATAGTGGAGCGGATAATGGCATCGCCCACTTACAGTTGGGGCTGGTAGGGAAACTGCAGTTGGATAGTTTGACCAGAGGTCGCAGGGATTCCAGAACCAGTCTCTCAAAAGCTATCATGATGTTTGCGGTCAAAGTCATTTAAGACACTGGGACTTGGCTTCTTATTCACAGGGATTAAGCAGGACTTTTTCCACCCAAGATGAACTTTCTCCAGCTGCAGGTTCAGATTTAAAATGTTCTTAACAACACCACCACAATGCACAGGCTTTCAGCACCCTGGGGCTGACTCCATCAGGCCCTACAGCTTTTGTGGGGTGAAGCCTGATCAATCCCCCCCATTACCTGAGATGGACCTTCTGTGTGAGTAGTGTGGGGGTGAAATAAAGATTCTTGTAGTGGAGCTGTGGTTTACGTGACTCTGAGAACCTGCCTTAAATATACTGAAAGAATCATTAAATTCATTGGCCCGGCTGCTGGCTTCATGGCCAGTGATGGTCCTCAAATCGGAGCCTCAGTGCAATCATCTGATCCCTGGTGTAAACAAAGCCATGATGATGCATTTGCTGCACATCGGTCATACATAAGAATAGTTTGTATGAAAACTGGAATAAAAATAATCTCAAACAACTTAATTTCAGTTTGCAGGACTTAATTGCATAAAATAAATAATATAAAAAACGAGATAAACATGTTTGATGCAGTCCCTGGTCGTCTAGTGGGAAGGATGTGATGCTCTCGCCGACGAGGCCCGGGTTCGATTTGATTGGACCTTCCAGGTCACCTTACATCATAGCGATTAATCATGACTTTCTGCTTGTTGACTCATAATATATATCATAAGGTACTGAATACATTACTGATAATCATGTAAACCAACCATGTTGAAGGCCTTTCCCTGTTTCAGTGTTTTTAATACTATGCGAGGACATAAGCCCCAGTTTACTCGAGACAGTGTTGTCCCGGGCCCACACAGGCCTGTCGGCAGGCCTGATGACAGTTATTTTGATATTTTGTAGTGTGTGTTTATGCAAAATCGCCATTTTGACTAGGAAACGACAAGGTATCTACTATGTAATTTTGACTATCCATAATGTTATTTCTAGATATCTGGAACTACATTTTGACTAGTCAAAGCTCTCATTTCAGATATCTACAATTGAATTCGACTAGTCATAATTCAAGTTAAAGATATCTATAATGAAACACATTTAGAAGATATCTTATTTAAAGTTTTGGATATCTCAAAGTACGACATGACTAGTCAAAATTCAGTTGCAGATATCTCAAATTACTTTACTTTACTTTACTTGGCAGACGCTTTTATCCTAAGCGACTTACAAGGAGAAGACACCCGCAATTACCATTCAAATTCTCGTAGACGTGGAGATACTACAACAAGGATCTCTGAAAAGGCCTAACTCGTCAAGACTAAGAACATGCTAAGAGATTGTTTAGTGCTAGATAACATAGTGAGTGTGCATGAGTTGGACTCACTTGAAGTACTTTTTGAACAAGTGAGTTTTTAAATGTTTTTTAAAGGTGGTGATACTGTCTGCCCGTCGAATGGGGCAGGGCAAGTTGTTTCACCAGCCAGGGACCACAAAGGAGAAAAGACTTAATTGTGATCCGAGACCTCGTGAAGACGGGATTTTTAGCCTCAGTTCATTTGCAGATCTGAGGGAGTCATAATTAGCTCACGTTGTTGTTTAAGATATCTAGAATTCACATTACGAATAGTCAAAATTACGTAGTAGTATCTCAAATTCCACTTTTGACTAGTCACATTGTAATTTTGACAATTCAAAATGCATTACTAGGTATTTGACTTTTGACAGTAGACTATACCCCTATTACTCGTCAGATTATTTTCTGATTTCGACGCCAAACCACTGCCTTAAAAGTCCCTGGTGGTCTAGTGGTTAGGATTCGGCGCTCTCACCGCCGCGGCCCGGGTTCGATTCCCGGTCAGGGAACTAATTTTGGGAGCTTTGCGCTACTGTTCTGACCCTAACCTCTGCTTTAGGTGTTTTCAGCTATTTAGGTAGCCGTAAGCCCAACGAAGTAGCCTTCTCGGACGAGCATATCTCATCCCTGGTAATATTAAAGTATCACATGACTTAATGGGTTTGTTGCTAAATGTACTTTGCCAGTCCTGCCATACATTGGTGATAATACTCTGCAGATAGCTTTTAAGCTACAGTTTCCTAAGATTTCATTGATTCCAGTCTAAATTTATTTAATGATTAAAATATAAAAAACATAATGTTCAAATAAAAGTATTTGCTTCAGACTTAATGTGAAAAAAGATTTTTTAAATCACATTAAACAACTTATTAATATCATCCTCTATGATTATTTATTTAGGTGTAGGTTGGACACTGTTCTGTGATTTCTGGATGTCTTACATCATGAATAACGATACAGTCTTAAGCACAAACAGACTGTTTGAAAAGCGATACGCATTGCAGGCTCCAGGTGTTTTCATCTGACTGCGATGTCTGAATTACCTCAGTCTATCTTTAATCTTTGCGGTAGCGTGCACGGTCTTGTTGTTCACTGACGTGCTGCAGCAGCTTGATTCACCCACTGTGAAGTCATCCCATATGTTCATCCTTCTGTCGGATATTTAGCTGCAGCAGAAAACGCTGCATCACCGGAAATTGAACGATTTCAGCCTTCAGAATAAGTGTGCTTTTTAGGTTCCACTGCCACATGTTTTTGTAATCTGGTGCTAATAAAACATTACACACAGAGAAAACCACTAAACACACATTTTCTGTGCCTGAAACAACATATGTGATAGAAAGAGCTTCATACATTATTGCCACTTTGATCAATATTCATTGTGGCCCAGCACAAACATCACATTTACATTGAAGACCTACTAGATTATGTGACTGTACCACTGCACTAATGAGACGCAATGTCCACTGTCATTAATTATCAAACACTGAAAGCTTACCCTCCACGCTTAACCGTGCTTCCAGTCAATATCATATAAGACGGTATGATACCAGAGGGGAAACTACACGCAACTCTGCTTGGCACACATTGGTTAGACCTTTGTTTTGAAATACGTTGCCGGAAGTTTGTTATCTCACTGTTGCTAACTTGACATGGTTCTGTCTGAGAACTCACACAACTATTCACTTTAGAGAGGAATACAGTACTTTAGCGCAACTGTACTGTAAGTATATGTTATGTTTACATTTTATTTGTTTAACCCTATTCATTTCTGTCCATACTTTAGTGCTATTAATCGCATGGTTTCCTTATTTAAGTAATGGTTGCTGTGAACAGCGGGAGCCGGTGCTTTTAGACGTTAACGTTAGCTTGTTAAAAGCTAGGCTAGCTGTCTTCCGCCTTCATTTTTTATATTTATTTCTCATTATTTACTCTCGAAGTAGGCAATATGATATAACGATGGTACGACTGTCCAATTATCTCCGTAGTTTTTATGTTGTTTTATTAATAATAATTCACGGAAAACGATTGTGTCTGTTGCCTGTTTCTGACACAAACGACAACGTCACAGTCACCTACTCAGTATCTTTGATATAGCTGAGCAGTTTAAAGTTAAAACTGTATTGAACATTCACATTAAACAAAGTGTGAATTAATAAAAATGATGAATACACACGAGTATAGCTCAGCCCCATTGCCTTTATTTGAGTCAGATAGCTTAGCTGGTCTAGGGAGGAGATGATGTAAGTAGGACTGGTATGCAGAGGTCTGACATCAGCCAGAAAGTGTCTGAAAACCAAAGCTGTGTTTACTCGGGCCAAATAAGGAGGAAAGAAGCCCAGTTTACTGCCATGTAGGTAACTCTGGCTTCCAACTACAACTTTTACCACTGGCCACAGCATAGTAATGGCGATTGTGTTTGTGTGTAGTACATCTGCCCCAAACACAACCAGTCTCATAAATTACGTGTTTTTTTTTCACTGCAGTGAATTTTAAGGCTTTGCCCCATCATCATTCCAGCCAGCACACCATGGCTGGCTTCAGGCAAGAGGATGTTGAGCTGTATTATGAGATGGGAGAGGAGCTGGGCAGGTATGTATTGTCTTTTATCACAAAACAAATAGTGAAAATATCTATGTCCAAACACATTGTACTTTGTACTCGTCACATATCTTGAAGGAAGGACAGCTTTAAAAACATGTCTATGGAACAAAGAACTTCATTAGAGATCTTTGTGTCCTCCTACTGAGTGTGATGCTGTGTAAAAACAAAAGCCTATATTTAAAACAGTGTATTTAATTGAATATATGTGCATAATATTTTGCGGAACTTTGAGTTGAATGCGTCTGAATAGTAGTACACATAGGTTAAGTTTCTAATTGTCTAATAGTGAAATAATCACAATTGGTTAAACTTAACTTCTAGCTTTGCATTTTTATCTGCAGTAATGCAGCAAAACCATGACATCACTGTCTCTCAATGTGCCTTTCCACCTCTGCTGTGTTGTAGTTTTCTAAAGTAGAGGGCACTCTGTGAGTGTGTGTGGGTGTGTGGGTGTGGGTGGGTGGGTGCAGATATGAAAATGTGTGCAGACATGATTTGGGGAAAAAATTCAATTATCTGTGCAGGCATGTGTTATGAATTTCATTCTCTTCCTCTGCACATTTATCTAATTGAAAATGTCAGTACATTTAAAATTACATTGGTCAACCGACCATTTTGATGCTATTATTACAATTATTACTATTTTTATTTACAATTTTTATTTAGTAGTAGTTCTCTGTTCCAAATCTTTTAGTTTCAGCTTTTAATTTTCAGCAACTTATAAACATTTAAACAGTTGGTAGGGCAGTTATTCATAAACCCCAAGATCCCAGGGCCACATGTCATGACCTCAAGCGTGCAGCCTAATGTTACAGACCAAGAAATATTGAGTGGCATTGAGACACACACTTCTTTTCTCTCATTCCTGTAGCGGACAGTTTGCCATCGTCCGTAAGTGTAAGGAGAAAAGCACTGGTGCAGAGTACGCAGCCAAGTTTATCAAGAAGCGGCGTCTGTCATCCAGTCGGCGCGGGGTGAGTCGGGAGGAGATTGAGCGTGAGGTCAACATCCTGCGGGAGATCCAGCACAGCAACATCATCACGTTGCATGACATCTTTGAAAACAAAACGGACGTGATCCTGATCTTGGAGCTGGTGTCTGGAGGAGAGCTGTTTGACTTCCTGGCTGAAAAGGAATCTCTGACGGAGGAGGAGGCCACACAGTTTCTTAAACAGATCCTGGACGGCGTTCAGTATCTCCACTCAAAACGCATCGCTCACTTTGACCTTAAGGTCAGCAGCTTGTGAGGCCACAGTGACCAATATTTAATACCAACCCTAGAGTTACCATATCAGAGTGTTCCTCTGTGTTTGGTTAATGTATACGTGTTTGCTTTGAAAGGTGATGTGTGTTTTAAGCTTGTCCATGAGCCAAAATATCAATTAATGCAGCTGATTAATAGTAATCTATGATCAAGGGGCGTAAAGAACCCTGGGAACATTTATTCTTTTTTATCACTGTGTGGAGTAAATCAAATTAATTTCTCCCTCTGTTTGATCAAACAGCCTGAGAATATCATGCTGCTGGACAAAAATGTGCCCAACCCCAGGATTAAACTGATCGACTTTGGGATTGCTCATCAGATTAAAGCGGGAAATGAGTTTAAGAACATCTTTGGAACGCCAGAATTTGTTGGTGAGATTGTGTTTCTGCTTTGGAATACAGCTGCTTCATGCAGTTGAAATGTTCCACTTTAAAAATCCCACATTCGTCTTCGTGCTAGTTTGTGCCCACGCTGGCAACCTCAGCTCTCCACATCTGGTTTGAATTAAAGCGTTCATTCCTTTGTGTTTTGCAGCACCAGAAATAGTCAACTATGAGCCACTTGGACTGGAGGCAGACATGTGGTAAGATGTAAACATGTTTTTTTCCTCTGCTGTACCGATGTCTGTGACAGGTTTAATTAGTGGGGGAGCATGAAATGCTCCACACTATTGATTTCCTCTTTTTTCTTTATTTTTCTTTTTCTTATTATTCCGCCCTTTTTTTGGACGTTAATGCGG
>JAUMTR010000009.1:13444318-13509273 GCA_032270685.1 Microctenopoma stevenorrisi | reverse complement strand
CAAAGACGCCGACAGGCGTCTTGCGGCAATCATGCTCCCCCACGCGATTTCTTCTGAAATTGCTAAGTCTAGTTTATATTTGTTTTTTTTCCTCTGCAGGAGCATCGGAGTGATCACATACATCCTGTGAGTAATGCTCCACATCAATCTGTAGAAAGAAAAATAACTGCTCTTCACACCCTGTGGTCTCAAGCACATTTTCTGTTGATAACAGATTGAGTGGTGCTTCACCGTTTCTGGGCGAGACCAAGCAGGAGACTCTGACTAACATTTCAGCCGTCAACTACGACTTTGATGAAGAGTATTTCAGTAACACCAGCGAGCTGGCAAAAGACTTCATCCGCCGTCTGCTAGTCAAGGATCCCAAGTATGAACCCTGCTAGATTTTATACTAAAACTCATACAGCCATATCCGCTCTCTAAGTTTATGAAAGTCTATAGTGACTAGTTTTCTTTTGCAGGAAAAGAATGACGATTGACGACAGTCTTGAGCACCCTTGGATCAAGGTCTGTTTTTATTCTGTATCTACATCCACAAAGCACAGGATACTGTGTTTGAGCTTCTCCTCATTAGCTGCTACTACAGTTGCAAAATGCAATATTCAAATTTAAGTTTTCAGTAATTACTTTCCAGCCTCTACATGGTCAAACCCCAGGAGCGCACTTCTGAGTTACTTGTGCTATGTGTTAGTAAAAGAATTGACCCTGTATTTTTTAAATCCTTCAATATTAATGTCACCATTTTTACTTCTCCAGGTGATTAAGAGGCGAAACGTGCGCCAGGAGGAGCGAGACAACAAGCCTGAGCGCCGCCGTCTGAAGACCACTCGTCTGAAGGAGTACACCATCAAGTCCCACTCCAGCATGCCACCTAATAACACCTACGTCAACTTTGAGCGCTTCTCCCAGGTGCTCGAGGAGATCGCTGCAGCAGAGGAAGGCCTGAAGGAGCTGGAGCGCAATCAGCGCTCGTGCAGAGAGGACGTGGCTGCATTGCTGTCCATCTATGAGGAAAAGGAGGGTTGGTACAAGGAGGAGAACCAGAGCATCTCCAGCGACCTGAGCCACATTCGTCAAGACCTGCAACGCACTCAGGCACAGCGCAAGAAGTGTCAGGAGGATGCCAGAGTCGTCACACAGGCTACCAACATCCTCAAGCGCAAGTTCGGGCGCCTAGAAAACCGCTACGAGGTCCTGGCTGAGCAGGTGGCGTCTGAGGTCCGCTGGGTGGAGGAGCTGGTCAAGTCCATATCTGCAGAGAAGGACGTCCTGGGTTCTGGCAGCATGCCCTGATCCAGCCTGACGTCCATCAATGACATTTCCACTCCGACCCTCCTGCCCGTCTTCTCTGCTTGTAGCTACACAGCAGAGTTTCCGCGGGTCAGTTGTCATCATAAGCTACGCTGCTGCTGCCTGTTAGGAAAAAAGTTTCACCAGCAAGATGCAGAAAGGCAATATACTGAACCCATTCCTGTGTGAAGACGCTCATTCCTGTGTTTTTATAAAGTAATTTATAATTTTAAAAAGTGTATGTACTGTAACGCAGCTGTCACACATTGTAGTTAAAATTATTTGCAAACCATATTAGCTTATTTGCCAGAATAGATTCAATCATTTTTCTTAGCCTGTTTTTATATTATAAAACTGAATTACTTCTGCATTTCCTAGTGCTTTAATAGCCACAGATGTTTGCTCAGTTGCACCTGCCTCAGCTTACTGGCCGGTTATACGAGCAGGCTTCAGAGTAAACGACTTCTAATGTCAGGTTTGCACAGAATTCAGGGCTATTTATTTATCCAGTGACATTTGAGATACCATTTCAGCTAACACTACATTACCTTCCAGTGTTGCAACAGCATGTATATAAAGGATGCAATAAATATATTTCAGCATAGGAGATTTCAGGATTTCAGCAATTTGTTTGACAGGTCTGTTGTTTACTAATAATTTCTTTAGTTTCCTGGAAAGGATTGAGCAGTTTGGTAGTAATCACGGGGATCTATTATTGGAAACCTTTTCATTTTTGAATATGCTGAATTGTGTGTTTGTGGACACACAAAACAGTTTCAGTTTCTCACCTGCTTCCCTTATATTAAATGAAATGTTTTTGGGGGCCGAGCACACTTTTGCTAGTCAGTTTTCAGATGCACCCGCGCTACATATCACCACTAGTTTAAACCAAAGCACCATTATCCTGCATCACTTCACTTATTAGCAAACGGAATGAGCTTTCTCCCCTATCGACGGCCCCCACTGACCAAACTACATCAGACTTTCTAGGAAATTAACCAGTATTTATGGGTTTGTAAGATAAAGCCAGAGTCAGAATGTATAAACGTATCTTTGCAGTGCCTGTAAACTCATCGACCTTATCGCTTCCGCGAACACACACCTAACAGTTGAGTCAATAACATTTCTAAAACACTAATGTCTTACGTGCAACGACTTCAGCACAGTAGCCGTGTAAACCAAATAGTGTGCATGGAAACTTTCTCTATATACCGCAACTGTCGGCAGCTGTTGTCATTCAGACCGTCCCTGCACACCTGAAACATTCCATCGATGGGTTTCACATGCAATCGACACATTCCCTGTGTACAGCATAGTAAGGATGTGATATAGTCAGTAGTATTTTTCTGTAGAGGAATGTATTCACCTACGATTAAACAATCAAAGCGCTGTTCCAAAGATATTGTAATCTTTGGTGTGAGAAAAAGCTGTAAACTGTCCGCGCATGTTTCAAATAAACAAAATCATCATTAACTAACTTGTGTGTCGTCGTGTGAATGTCTGCCGATCTCACTCGAGCTTAACTCAAAAACCTACAAGCACACAATCTGATTTTTATCCAAGTATTTCTTCTCTTTTTATCTTTCAAGGAAAAGGGAAAACATAACAGTTTTAACAAAGGGTTGTTGAAAGTTACATCCTTGTAGATGTTGTTCTAATGTTAGTTTGGCTAATTTCACTCAGGATATTTATCTACGCACTGTAGCACTGTTACTGTCACATTCACATATTGTTGAACTCAGGTCAGCTTTGTGCTCTCTAGTAAAGTTTGAAGGCAGCCCTCTGGCGGTAGTATCGCATAATACACACTTTTTTCTGTCTCTCAGACTCCGCTTCTCTGCATCTGCCCCGTTTGACAGTTTTCAGATCTATTATTGTGTTTGATGTTGCTCTTCGTGCTGGTTTCACGTTGTTTTGTCCCTTTTAGAACACGTAAATGTCTCTGTGGTCATTTTGTGTCCCTTTGGGAATATTTTGTGTTTAGTTGTGGTCAGCATGTGTCTCCCTAAGGAGACACTTACTTTGTGGTTATTGTGTGTCTCTCTCTGAGGACACTTTGTGGCTTCTTCGTGGTTAATCAGTGTCATATTTTGTCCCTAATATTCCGCAGCACCATTTTAGATCAGTTCCCATTCATGTCCGTGACAACATAATAACAAATGTGAATCTTATTTAAAGTGTTTTTATTTGTATACTAATTATGTCAATAACAAATAACAATAAATAAATTGTTAATGATCATAATTCATTACAACACATTCATTGCTGATGATAAATAAAAGGACAGTAGACAATAATCTGTTTAGTAAACTTTAAGATTGTACAAGATCCTTTGAGAAATACTTTAAATGTTAAGTTCTTCTCTTTGTTTACAAATGATACAAATAACTTTTAAAACCATTTTGAAACAAATGGATAACAGGGGCCAAAGTGGTCTCAGGAAATGAAACAGGATGATTTCACCTTTTATTTTGTCTGTAAAAGTCGATGGACACGTCGTATAAGTTAAAGAGGGGCACTTCATCCTTTCTGTTTCTGCCGAGGAGTTAAAAACCCTCTTGCTGTGATTTTCTTTACCCAGATCAACACAGACACATTCCCGGGCGGGAAAAATGTGTTTCATGCATTTTTCAGAGAATTAATGTGGGCGCAGAGCTTGAGTGCGGGTCCCAGTTTAAGGTTCATGGTGCTGACCAGGTGATCCTCTGTGAGAAGCAGCAGAGCCTGTCCATCTATTTCCTGCGAGCGAAACTCCTCAGCTACATCCTGACCACCTGGGGAGAAGAGAAGATAGACACTGGATTCAACCTCTACAATATTTGTCTTTGTGCAGAGCAAAGGTACAGAGACAACAAAATCCAGTCAGAACGCTGGCAGAGCCTCCATTCAAGGCAAACTTGTGGATTCAAAGTCTTGCTGGCAGAATTAGTTTATTATGCTAATTATTATGCAACTTTTCATCAGGCTGGAATTATTTCATTTTTGGGTTGGTTGTTATTTCCCACAGATCAAAACAGATTTATATCACTCACAGTGAAGCCCTAAACGTTACGACTGTTCAGTACCTGGCAGGGAGCTGATGTAAGAAAACACTTGTTTTACGTTCCACTGGGCTGGACGGCCTGCGTCTTCCTCTCCATCGGAAACGCTGATCGTCTCTATCGCCCTTCGCTCTCTCTCCCTGTCTCGCTCCCTCTCAGCCTGTTTCCGAAGCCTGGTTGTCATGGGAACCGCCGGCTCATCTTCCTCCTTCTCCTCTTCCTCGTCTCTCAGCGAACTCTGTCGGGTCTCCTCTGAGCCACATGACCTGTGAGCCTGTGGCGCACAAACGCGATCAGACAACTGTCTGTTTTTCACATTTAATGTTTAACAACATTTTTAAGTAAATGTTTAAAGGCAAATAATACATCGCAAAAATCTCCATAATGGTACATGTGGAAATCTGTAAATACGTTTATGAGTTTCAGCATCAAATGGTTTTTTTCACTCTGAAAAGAATAGTGACAAATTCAAATGCTGAAGAACTATTTTGCTTTGATGAAGGAATCATATTCTTTTTCTTCCGGACAAGCAAAATTTGTTTGCTTTTATCAGAAGCTCTGTTCTTGTATTAGGTGGTATTACTTTACTTGTGTAACATGAATGAATGACTGGATTCTCTTCCTACCTGTTTTATTTAAATATGGATTAGTTCACTTTTTTAATATGTGAATTAGAAATCAAAATAGAGAAAATAGAAAAAACCTGACTATAACATGCCTATTTGAGGTTATGCTATTAGCTGCTGCTTTGTACATTTAGTCTGCTCATGTCGGATGTATCTGTTCCTACAGGAACCATGCATCCCTGCAGCACTACTGTAATTTGCTGTATCCAGCAGGTCAATGATATTAACTGACCTGTCTTAGAAAATGTTCTCTAGAGGCTCCATTCACTCTGCTGGGGGGTCGTCCTCTCCTGCCCATCGGCCTGTGACCCCAGCGGCCCGACCTCAGCAAGGTGACACGCTTGGTGCAGCTGACGCTGAACCTAAACACAGAGAGTCAGTCACAACATTTTAGGTTATATTTGTAGCCTGTGCAGACATCACCACTGACTACAGGGCTGATGGACCCCAGCTGGAGGTAGACCTGTCCTCTCTTTGAAGCCAGATGGAGACTCTGGGAGATATTACACAGTGTACACATACATGTACAAATCAAATGGAGGCACCTCTAACATCATCTCACAAATGTTGTGACTCATTGTCTCTACTCTTTAACATTAAATACATACTAAAACAATCCAAACGAAGTGGTTACGTGCCAGAAGACTTGGCTGAATCTTTGCTGCAGTGGTTAATTTAGCATCAATGAAATAAGCAGCATTGACGTCTAAGAGACAAAGACGGTACTTGACATGTAATGATAGTTCTTAGTGCACTACCTTAGACACATTTTAATCACATCTGTGTGTGTGCGTTGTTTAAATACCTTCTGACACATGTCATAGAGCAGAAGCGTTTGGATCTCAGAAATGTGTGAGCGTAACCTCTGTCCCCGCAGTATTCACACTGCAGCACACCAGCCACACTCACCCCGAGCTCTGCAACTTCAGAGGAACAGCTGTTAGTCATGCACACACACACACACACACACACACACACACACACAAACAAAGACACAGAGTCCGCACCATCTGCTGCAGGGCCATCATTTTCAATCTCCGAGTCTGTTGAATCTGACTGGTCAGCATCCAGAGGACTGTCCTCTTCTGCTGCATCCCTATTGGTCTGCATCTCCTGGGATTCTGGAAGTGATGCCTGGTTGTCTGCTAAATGCAAGGAAGGGCCCACCTGCATGACAGGGTACATTCAAAAAAGTCAAATCTCTAAACTTCTAAAACGATGTCATGGACGTAAAACATGTCATTAAGCCGCACCGTCAACACCAATGGCACAATCCTGCTTCCAAAAATACTCACTAATGCACCAAATGTGTGTTAAGTTATTTCCTAAAATCAGAGTCATTAATCATTTATGAATGAAAAAAAACGGGATCTTATCACTAAGATATATGTTTTGCAGACACTAATTTAAAAGTGTGATATTGCTGCACTGCATGATGGGATTCTGAGGCACAAAAGCTACATTATTGCAGTTAGCTGTCACATCTACAGGGTATTTATTCATTACGATTGTGAAAGCATTAAGATTGAGATTCTTATTCTTTGCTTTTGACCATAGATTTAGATTTTAATTGATATTTTAAAAAAATCACATTTAGAAACACCGAACTTCGTCCAGAAATGCAAGCGGCATAGTTGGTTGTAGGCGGAACTGCAACTTCGGCTTCACCAGCCACCGCTGACGGAGCCTCGCTGGTTTCCTGAGTGACTGGTGGACTTACCGGGAACGACTCCAGGCCCTCTCGGATGACAAAGCCTTCTATGAGGTGTGTCAGGACATGGGTTGTACGTATCCTGTCAGGGCTTCCTGGTAGGCTGGGTGGAGAGGATGGAGGCTGACTGGGGCTTCTCACTGCAGCAGGGAGGATGACAGGAGGTAGAGGAGGAGGGTTGCTGCTGCTACTGCTGCTGGTGGTGGTGGTGACCTGGGAGGGCTCCTCTGTCTGTGGTGACCTGATCGCTGAGTGACTAGATAATGTCACTGCTGGACAATAATGAGCATAAATTAGAACCAAACTACAGGGTGTTTCCCAAACAGGATAATTTCAGCTAGTAGACGTCTGAAAATGCTATCAGAATAATTTGATATGTCAAACGTGTAAAGCAACTTCTCATTTTTAGCAGCAATTAAACAAAGACATTTCATGTAAACCTAGAACATCAGACATACATAGTTCAAGCAGCTACAAACTGCTGTTGACCTAGAACTTCTACGTTGTCTAGTGCCTTCACATGTTTTCAGTAATATATTCCCCCATGCTTTCTGAAACATGTTGGTCCAGAGTTCTATATTAGTTCAAATCAGGGTTTCCACAAAAGGCTCTGCATTACAGTATTACAATGCTTTCTTGTCTGTTTTGTTCATCGTATTTTACCTGCACCATTTTGTTTAGCAGGCGTTGTAAGAAGAGTTGGGGTCTTGTCTTTCTGTGGACTTGCAGATCGTCCATTTTTTCTCTCCTCTGAGCTCAGTCCATTTACTTTGCATGTTTGCTCTGACTGAAATTCAAACCACAACAAAACTCTGTCAAACAACACATCGTGCAAACACGAAACTCACAAACAGGACATGGTGACTTACCGATAAACTTTCATTACATCTGCCTGGATGGACTTTCAGATCAACAGCGACAGTCTGAGGAGGAGGAAGGTTCTGGTAGGGCATCTGGACCAGGGCCTCTGCCACAGGCAACTCATGCTCTGTCAGTAGGGCGTGACCTGACTGAACAGCCAAAGTCTGGACTGAGTGCAGGGACAGCCTTTGGAGGGAGGCTGGGGGGTTCTGGGGCAGCCTGGGGAGAACCAGAGGTGGAGGAGGTGGTGGTGGTTGTTTCTGCACTTGTGGAAATGAGGTCCTACGCTGCGGCGCTGCTACCAGAGGAGGAGGCTGTGGCTGGGCAGTGGCAGCTGGGATTGAGGTCTGAGCTAATGATGCAAGCACACTGGTGACAGACGGAAAAGAAGAAGAAGCCGACGAAGAAGATGAGGAAGAAGAGGAGGGGGTGCTGGGAGTGGTCAGTCTTTTAACTGAGAGGGAGAGAGGGCTGGAGTTGCTTTCCTGTGATGCTACTCTGACAGCAATGGGCTGCAGCTGCCGGGGGCTCGGAGCTCCTCCCGTAGTCTGCTGCTGAAGGATGAGCTGGTGGTGCGCCACCCGCTGGCCTGGTGCGCAGGACAGCTGCTGCTTCACTAGAGCATGAGTCTTAACAGGACGGAAGGCTGCAAGGAAAGTGTTAGGACGTCAGAAACAGTACAAAACAAGTGGATCTGAAATGAGAAAATCAACAAATGCTGAAAGTGTATCCTGTTATTTATGAAGCTGACAATAAATTAAAACATTGCTGCACAGTAACTTTAAAATGAGTGCACTTAGAGCTCAGGAATCTATTTTTCTTACCTGGATTCATCACTTAAACCTTAAAACACAGACTCTCTATTAAACTTACCTTTCATCCTCTGTGTGCCAACACATTAGCTCACCTGGGGTTATAATCTGAGGACCCGAGGCCAGCCGGGGGACGTCAGGCGGTCTTGTTTCTGTTGAGGCGTCGGTCAGCTGGTTGGTCTTTAGAGCACAGATTGACGTTTTGGACAAAGAGGCAACTGGAGACAGAGCGTGGGACTGGGCTGATGGCTTCAGGATGACACTGTGTGCTGTGGCCAGAGCTCCAGGTAAGTGAGCATGCAGAGCCAGATTCTTCACCTGAAAATACAGATGCTACTATTACTGTGCCCATTACTACTATTTAACTCTCACTTACAGATATACTTTAATCTGCTGTGTGGCCTATGCTAATGGTTTGTAACAGGCGTATAATACTGCAGTGTTGTGTCATTCGTTGTTCATTTCAATTCTGTGTAAAAGTCTGTACCTGAGATGAAGTAGGCAAAGAAGAGCAGGAGGTGACAGCAGGGAGGTCTGACTGAACTGCAGCCACAGTGGCTGCAGGAGTGAGAATAAGCTGACAGAGGAAAACTCTTTCAGTAAAAATAGATTTAGGGCAAATGAGTCATGCAGTTATAAAGGATAACTAAAACTTTGAGATATTTCAAAAAGTTTGTACCATCTGAGTCCGAAGGTACATCTGAGCTTGGTTACAGTTGACCGGTCTGTTTCCCAGGAGCATGGCCTGCTGGGATATGGTGGTTGCAGAAGCAGTGGAGTTGGATGTTTGGCCACGACCAATCAGCTGGGCTGTCACTGAAGATGCTGGTAAAGTAATCTGAATTTTGGCAGGAGAGTTAGGTAAACATTTCTGTTCTCAGTGGGTCGGGTTTATGACTGCACCTGCATAGTAGGTGATACTTACAGAGTTTTGGGAAACACCAGCAGGTTGAACCAAACCGCCAGTGGACGAAGAAGGAGACTGCCTCTGACAGACTGAAGCCTGATGAGCAACGGGGACACGTTACACCTTTTCCTTCTCTCACAATAAGTCGCTCATGTTAAAATCACACAATCTGACCTGCTGTATGGTGGCCAGACTCTGCAGATGAGGGCTGTGCTGGTGCTGCTGCAGGGCTGCTGTCTGCAGCATGAGGTGCTGCTGCTGAGCTGCATACATCTGATGCAGGTACTGAGCTGCCATGCTCTGAGGTCTGTGGATGCTCTGTTGGATCACCTATTCGATCATATCATAAAAAACATCAGCACTGCACGCACTATTACTAATTGTTAGTATTTATTTGATTTGTCTGTAATGCACTGATCTATTGAAATAAATATTTTGTTATTGTAGTTATTATAGATTAATATTTTTGGAGATTAGATCCAGATCCCTGGAACAGTCTATCACTTGGTCTGTATGTTTATGAAGTAAAGGCATAAATACATGGATCAGAAGACACTGTCTATTGCTTGGACAGACAAACAACAACAAACAAGTTAAATAATGATTGCTCTACTTGCAAATGAAATCTATACAAAGCTCCAAGTTCAAATGACCTGGATCTACTTCCTAACAAACAATGTATGCAATAATTTTAGGTGCTATTACATGGGCTACTTGACTGTTCTACTCTATACCTGCAGAGGTGTCTGGTGCGGTGTATTACCTGGAGGGGACTGTCTAAGTTGATGTTCACAATTGGTTCCTGTCTCTTACCTGGACTGCATGTCTGTCTGGTGGGATAATGCTGAGGGAGGTGGAGGGCGCCAGGCTGCAGGTGGTGCTGTTGGACAGGACTGTTGCCATAGTGACAACAGCTGCCGTGGTGGTGGTAGTAGTGGCGGTGGCGGTGGCTACAGTTCTGTTAGTGTCTGCCTGCTTCCCTCCGGGGCTCTGCCTCTCCATCTCCCAGGTCACACCGAGTCAGTAACAGGAAAACTGTGGTGATAAAACAGATATTAAACACCAACTTAATAAAAATAATTCTCATTCATCCAGGTCAAGTTGTCACAAGGTTTAGTCATGGCAACTCGACTTCTATCTTTAGGTAGAGACGTTTCGTTCTGCATCCACAGAACTTTTTCAATTGGAGGTGAGTTGGTTAGTGGTCACAAATTTGTCCTCCAGGTTGGAGGACACTAAAATACACACATTTTAAACATTACTCATTCACATATATTTTTTTTAATGTAAAGACTGTTTCACTCAGGCATCGAGACAAACACCAGACAAAGACCCTGGTTTCTTTGTCGATTGCAGAGCTAAAAACTGAGTAAAATGTCATCTGCTCTATTTCTAACCTTAAATTATTATCCCCCCCCCATTTCATGATAATAAATACAGATGTATACACGTTTAGCAGCTGGAATATTGATTGTTTTTTGCTGCAGAGCTTGTTCTGTCAAATCAAAATCAGGGATACATTTCGGTAAACCCTAAACGATGAGAAAAGCTGTATTGTTTTAAAATAAATGCCTATGATTATGGACCTTTCGGAAAACACATTCAACAAACCAGGGTGTAATCCCCTGTCTGGCTGCCTCACGCTTTACTCGCATGCAAAATAATTCCGCTCCTGTCGGCGTTACCTGCCTCGTATTGATAGACATGGGCCATCAGGAACTGACCATAAACCGGCACATTGTCCAAGTCATGAAGCCTATTGATGCGTCAGTACTGTCTAAAATGGAGATAAAAAAACCTAACCATATACAGCAGGCAATATAAAAGCCTTGGCACAGCACCGCTCGCAGTGCGGGAGGACCTTTCACAACCCGGGGAGTACTGCGGTGCGCAGTGCGTGGGGAGCGCGAGAGACGCGTGACTGCGCTTCAAAATGATTGCGATGATTCCTGTGTGGTTGGTAATATTTATTTTAATACACACCATGTGAGGCCGTGGAATAAACTGAATTGAATGTAATACTTGGTTTAGTCTCCTGCAATAGTCAGCCTCACCACTGATGGGCACAGAGGTTTACAGAGACCTGACCCGGAACTTTGTGGACTGGTGCCAGCAGAACTACCTCCAGATCAAGCAAAGAGCTGGTGGTGGACTTTCGCAGGAACAAACAACCACTGCAACAGATGAACATGCAGGGTAAGGACATTGAGGCTGTAGAGAGCTACAGGTACCTTTGTGTTCATCTGAACAATAAACTGGACCCACATCTCCAATGCACTCTACAAAAAAGGGCAAAGCAGGCTGTACCTGCTGCAGAGACTTAGGTCTTTTGGAGTGCAAGGGCCGCTCCTGATGACTTTTTATGACTCTGTGGTGGCATCACTCGTCTTTTTTGGTGTGGTCTGCTGTGACAGCAGCATCTCTTCTGGGGACAGGAAGAGACTGAACGGGCTGATCCGGAAGGCCAGCTCTGTTGTAGGATGCACTCTGGACCCAGTGGAGGTTGTGGCTGACAGGAGAATGGTGGCTCAGCTGTCATCCCTGTTGGATAACGTCTCCCACCCCATGCATGAGACTCTGGCAGCACTGAGCAGCTCCTTCAGTGGCAGGTGCATCCACGTGATGGGAAGGAGAGACTCTTTCCTTCCAGCTGTTGTCAGACGGTACAACAAAGACCTTGCAGCTGATCAAACAAACACACACAGACTGATGCACATACACATCCAATGCACAACAGTGGCTTATCAATAGTCAATAATAGTCAATAGTGCAATATCTCCTAAGTGCAATTTTACAAAGCTACTGTACTGTAATGCTGTGTACACTCCTGTCTTTATTTATTTTTTGTTTTTTTATTCTATTGGTTTTATTAAACTTTTGCTGATTTTTATCTTGTACTGTCCACTTTCTGCCATGACAATTGAAACTTATGGGACTAATAAAGGATCATCTTATCTTATCTTTACTGAGTATCAGGGGGTTATTTTTTAAAGAATGATATGCTTCAATTGAGCCACATATACATTACCATAAAACTGAAATACTTCTCAAAAATGCAGGCCAGTTCAACAAGCACTACAATTATATTATGATACATTCAACCCAAGTTAATGTCTGATCATCATAATGCTCTGCAACAGTTTTTCCTCTGATATAAATCAATTTCAGAAAATCAATAAGATATTAAATCATGAGGTATACAGTAATTTTACAACTTAAATAATATTAAATTAGCCTAGGATTTTTCAGTCGTTCCCACTAGCTCGTCTTGCTTATTTCTAAAATTATATGTAAAATTTACTCAAACGCTTTTGTATTTGTTGCTGGCATAGCTTGAAACCACCGACGTATCTTGAGGGTTTTATGATGTCCCAGCTCAGAAGTGTGTACCTGAATGCAACACTAACCCATATGCAACGATTTAGTTGGTACAGTCGGAATGCTGGATGATGATATATTTACTTTTATCGATATGCGAACTATGTTATACTGATATGCTAATGTTATTCTGCCTATAAAAACTATATGCAAATATACACGTTCTTATTTTACAGTATTATTTATTTTAGATGAGTATAGATTTGACTAAAATGCCTAGGTCGCCACCCCAAACATTCCGATAACGGAGTCGTCCGTCGCTAGGCCTTTGCAGTAGGGAGTTGTTCTGCGAAATCCGCAAGTTTTTCTTTACTTTACATGTTATTTTTGTTCGTTTAGGGAACCACAAGTTATTCGTTTTTAGCATCACTAGCTTCGTTCTTTACTTGGGGAGTCAGCGGACTATAAATACATAGTGTTTTGGGAGTGGTGTACAACTACAGAGCCTAAGAGAGAAGGAAGGAAAGAAGGAAGGGATCGGTGAGTCGGAGTGACCGCGGCGGAGCTTATGATGCCGACGTTGCGGGACAGCACCATGTCCCACCCCGGCGAGAATTCCCACCAAGTCCGGGTGAAGGCTTATTATAAAGGGTAAGAAATAACCGTGTCTTTCAGTATGTCGTCAGTCTTGTTGTTGAACTAACTAGTAGCGGTTTAGACTTGGAGAAGAGGCTAGCCAGTTTGCTAATTTTAGCTAACTTAGCTAACGTCTTGCTAATGTTTGTTTCCAGGTTTAGGTGAAGTGGGCAGTCAGGTGAAACTCTCCAGGCGGGCTGTCAGTTCAATACCAGGCTCTCTGTGTTGTTAACAAAACGTGTCCGTAAGACATAGAAACCGTGGAGTGGTTTGGATTCACTCTAAGTTAGTTGTTAACTCTAAAGCTTAATTCTGACACAGTTTTAAAAGCTTTGTAGCTACTATGTCAGCTGCTAGTAGCCGGTAGTTTCACTGAAACGGGGTATTACTCACCTGACATTTTGTTATTTATTGACTAATATCAATATCCTGCGTTTACAAATTATTGTTATGTCATTTGAGAATGTGAATTCAAACATCAGGAAAGAACGGAGCACAAAAAAACAAAGGCTAGTTTTGTCATTTTCTACGTTGCATTGCCAAGTATAGCATTTAATGATTCACGCACCATTTTTTAGTTAATCAATTAATATTTGACCTGTATTGTGTCAGAGATTTGTGAAAAATGGCTATAACATACCACAATTTGAGGGAATGTGTTCAAATATTTTTCTTATGTTCACAGTTTGACTTACAGTCAAATGATGAAGAAAAACGGGGACCTTTGAAAGCTTGGCAATTTTGTCACGTATTTAACGGATTATTGGTTTTACTACTCAAACTCACCATATAGTTACAGGGATAGGCTTAAGTTTATTTCTGTGTTTAACAACATTTTCTCAGCAAAGGGCAAATTAATAATATTTTCCTTCATTATCATGTTTTCTGATACATTTTTAATTAACTATATAGACTGTTAGTTGTCATGTAAAGATGGAAAATGTTTGGCAAATTCACACCTAAAATAACTCAAATTACACTGAATGAAATAGAGAAAATCAATCAAAATATGTGATTAGAGTAATTAGAAATGTAAACAGTTAAAAACTGTATTTTATTGTTGTTACTGAATAATTCTCTGTTCCTCAATCAAATCATCATTTAAGTCATTGTTTCAGTAAAACCATTATAACCATTTTTGTGCTAAACCAACCCTTATCATGAAGTAAAACCTTTTAGAGGGTTTAGACACAAATATTGTAACCCTTAAATTTCAACACACTTTTCGTCTCTGAATGATTCTATTAATGGAATACAGAGCTTTTTTTCTTTTTGAAGTTTTGTCATACCAAACCTGCTAAAGGCATTTCAGATGTTTGAGTTTCACACTTGGACGTGGTGGAAATCACTGGTCCCTCATTTGTTTCTATTCAACACTCCCTGTCCTGTTGTCTGTGCGCGAGCTGATTGGAGACCAGCCAAAACTTGAAAAACGTGTAGTGCAAGTCACTTCAGACGGGCCTGTTGTATTTCACGCTGGCACTTCGACACACCTCAGGAACACTAATGTGTGCTCATCATTATGTGTCATCTTACAGAAGAACGTGTATAAAGTATTTATGAGGTTACTGCTAAGGAATCTCTGGTATGTTGCCAAGGAATGAATGCAGTGAACTGGTCTAGCTATTGGGATGCATTAAGAAAGGATGCCAGCAGTGTGGTTATTTCCCTCCTGGTATGTAGAGTGTGAGACTGAAGGCTCAGTAATGCCTTTAATATACTGGATTGATTCTGTCTGAGAGGTGGGTGCCTAATGTCAATTACAGGTTTTTTAAAAACCTTCATAAATAATGCAAGTGTTCAAATCTAAAAAGACATCATGTGACATAAAGGCCTGAAAGATTGCAGGTTTTCCCTGTTCTCTAAAAACAGGCACCTGATTTCACAGATTAGTCTCCTTTCAGTGGTTGTAATGGTCAAACCCTTGGTGCCCTAAATGCAGATGCCTGTCCAAATACATTTCCCCTGAGGGAATTATTAAAGTATCAGTTAATAGAAAAAAAATCATCTAATACCAAATCAGATTTCACTCTTTCACTCTCTTCTTCGGTGCTAAAATCCGTTTCAGTATGACTGTTGTTCAGCATCAGCAGACTGGTGTCAGTCGGTAGCAGTCACACACTCGACTCCATGTTGCTCTCATTCAGGGTCAACACAGAGACTGCAAATGCACTGATCACGTGACTGGATACTGACAGGGATGCTGATGTTATTGTGGAGTATAAATGGACTTAAAAAATAAAAGTATTGGATGTAAAAGAGCTACAACTAATAAATACATGTGTTATTAATGTATTGCTTTGTATATCATAAAATGCCAATAAACTGTTAAATGGCTTGTTTTTAACAAACAATTATCCGAACTCCAAGATGTTTAATTGACAGGGATGCAGAAATCTGTAATCTTAAGAATTTCGTACGTGACGATTTAAAAGCAGCTACAGTCATATACTGTCATTAGAGAACATAACCTGCACCACATCATTTCCATTATGGTTTATAATAGAGCTGTAGCATATGCATGATGGTAAATGTAATATCTTTCGGAACTGGACTGGTTTGCCTATTGGTCTGTTAAAAAGTCATCAATTAAGATAATGTTGTGGAGTCATAGGGAAAATGCAAAAGGATTTTTTTTAGTAGCTGAAAAATTTAACCAGATATTTTTATAGTCTGAGGATTGAGGTTGTGCTTACATGACAGATCGATGTGTGTGTCAGACACAGACCAGACACAGACTACTGCAGTTTTATATATGTACAAAGAAAATTTCAAGTATAACCTGCAGCTAAAAAGTATCAATAAAAATATGGCATGCGATGTTCTGCGTAATGTACTGCACCTCTCTAAAAATCAAAATCCACATCAATGTATCATCATGTCGAGACAGAAAAACATAGTTTTGTTGAGTTGCCAGTAACAGACTATTACTGGGTTTTTATGTGCCAGATCAGCTTCAGGATTCCTGTTTAGGGCATTTTGCTTGGCAGGAAACTGGGATTGCACTGGCTCGATGGAGCAGTTCAGTTATTTTCCTCTTTCTGAAAGAAGTTGCTCTTATTTTTCAAAGCCTCTGCATTTTGAGTCGTTGCTCCGAGGCTTGGCTTTGTTTAAAATATGGGAAGCGTTCCTTGTCTCGTGGTTTACTTTTGCTATGAAAGCCCCTAAAGCACTCAACCGCACTCCTGCACCCTCACTCACCATCTCAGCTCATGAGCTCACTGATTTGGTGTCACTGATTTTCAGCTGCTGCATGCTAAACAAAGCTCAGATGTTAACTTATATGTGTCAGTGTGTTCTTACAAGTGCCATAGAAAATAGCCATAGCAGACATAAAGTGGAAGCTTCTCTAGACAACCTGGAGAAGCAGTATCTGAGAAGGCAGTCTCAGTCTGCCCAGACATTAAATTAAAGACTTCTCTCTCAGCTCCCTAGTACAAAGTCTGACTGACGTCCGATTGAGGCTTTGTGTGAATGAAACGGGTAATTGTCCAGAGCATTCACAGAAGGCAAAATAGTGTAACATTTCAGACAGTCAGTCAGTCAGGCCAGCACAGCACAAGAAAATGTGGGAATTAGTGACAACACAGAAAATATTTACCACGTTTTCTGTTCCAGTACTGAACTTTTCTCCATCACAAAACCAGGTTATATACATTGTTCCTAGTCATGTGACTGGTTCTCTGTACTTTTTGTCTTGCCTTGTGTCTTCTGCACACATAGGACCAGCCCTCACCAAAACTAGAATGAAGTAAGAGTGTGTCTGATACAGACTGGCTCCTTTTGTGTGAAAGAGTGACTCTTTCACACATCTCTGTGTGACTTCTCCAGGCGTTGTCAAGAGTTCATATGTGAAAAGGATGTTTGGGTGCTGCTGTTGTGCCACAAGGAGTAAGCTCCCCCCCTATTTAGCACTACGGGTGGGCAGCATTTCCTGGAGACAACAGCATCCTGCAGTCTATACCAGTAGTGAGGTCAATTCACCCTGACCCTGGGCAAAAGGTAGGAGAGTGGAGGTGGAGTTTAGGTTAAGGTGTGAGTCTAGGTGGCGGCTTTCAAAACTTTAGCACCTGCAGCTTTATGTGTGTATTTCTGATAATTAGGGTTTTTCATAAGGGTCTGTCTGTTAGCATGCGATTTACATCAGTTCGTGTATCTTGGTGTATAAAACTAAATGGACGGTTCTAGGTGCTCATGGAAGCCCAGAGGGGCACCCTCACCCTTCTTTTTGCTTGAGCACTCACCAGTGACGAATGGCTGCATGCTGACCAGATGGGACTGTCAGGGGCACAGGCCAGAGCTCCACTTCTCCTCCTCCACCTCATTTAATTTATCTGTTCTGTAGGCTGTACGGAGCAGAGGAATGCCCGGTCTACGTGGAATGCAACTTTCTCTTTGTTACTCTCCAGTGATGAGCTCCCAGTTGCTCATTGCACAATCTCCCTGTTTTAATCAGCCTGAGGACTCCCACAACTCACATTCCTTTCTCTTCTTCATGACAAAGCAATTGTCATACAATTAGGTTACTATTATTATTATTTTTATTATATATTTTTATTATATATATTATATATTTTCCTGATGTGTTATGTATATTTAACACTGGTAAAAATAAAGTATTGTTTAACTCAGTTAGGTTTGATTAATGTTTCATTTGTCAGATTTAAAAATCTGTTACTTTAAATTTCCAAATGTGTATCACAATCCAAGACATTCACATATAATGTATAATCCAAGATACAAATATATTTTATTCTTATTTTAAAATAATTCTAAAGATGTTACCAATGAATCTGACAGTTGAGCATAGGCTTTGTTATTAAGTTAATTTAGCAATATCTTGTTTTTGTCAGCCTACCCTGTCCAGAACGTCAAACACTTAAGAGCTAAAATCATATTTTAGAAACTGGTAGAAGATGTTTGGCATTTTTGCTTGATTAAATGGTTTAAAGAGATTATTATATTAGTTTGTTTCAGTAATCATAATTGCACAACAATCAAAAATCCATTAAAACAAATTCTCTGTTTCACTAAATGTGAAAAACGTGGAAGTAAAGTATTTTGCCTTCCTTCAATTAATATATTTATATCTGCTTGTAGTCTTGTAGTCTCTGCCAGTTTCCTGTTACTGTCGTCATTAGCTGGTCTTGTAGCTGTGTCACAGAGGATGTTGCTTAAGGCACTTGAGACGTGGCTAAACTTTAACTACAACCTGTGTTTAATGAACACCCACAGGGTCTGGTTACACGTGAGTTAGTTAAAGTCACCTGCTGCCATTAATACGCTGCCGTGAATCGTGTACATTCAGAGTGTGGGAACTGTAGTGTAGTATTTGTTTGTGTGTTCGTGTGCTCTCTGTCTCCTGCTGTTATCAGGGTTTTTAGGAGGAAGTATAGCTGTTGTGCTGGTCCTAGAGGAGAGATTAGACTGTAGGAGTGTAGTTGCCAGCCCCCCCCCATCTCACAGGCAATGATTAACACCAGCAGGATGGAGGGAGAGGGTGAGAAAATAGAGGTAGGGATGCATCAATCTAGGCTTTGCATCGGTTTATGCTTGCTCGGGGTGCTTTATTCATTTTTGATGTGTGAATTTCAGTCCACCCAGTTTAATACCTGCTGTGCAAAAGCAGCACGACCACGAGCCACACTCCTCAGAAGCTCGGCTTTAATGTAAATCTGAGATATCAGCCAGTAAATCACAGTGTAGTGTATATTTATGTGTGTTTGCAGCTGGCAAGGACTGACCCTACAGTGGCCTTATACACTTTACACTGTCCTTGGTCATGTACAGTAGATGTCCCTGAAGTGTGCGTTCTTTACTCCCATGTGTTGGGATTTTATCATCCTGCTATAAAGCTCTCAAGTTGATGAAAATCTTAAGAGGCAGTTGTCCTTGTGGGTCACTCTCTGGCTGCTGATACAGCTTTTATCCATCACCCCCATTTTATTTTCATTTTACTCGTGTCTATTTACCGCACTCCCCTCGTTTTTGCCCATTGATTCTCCCAAATTGCTCATGATCCCACACATAGAGACGCCAGGGCTCAGACTCCTGTCGCCTACAGACCTGTAAAGGCTCATGTGTATTCTGTCTCCTTCCCCCCCATTGTTGTTGTGTTAAAAAGAAAGACAGCTGATCCCATCCATAGGAATGGGTGGGATAGTTGTTCCTGCTCATCCCGTATTCACAGTTTTTTTGCTTATGTATGTGTGAACTGAAGATGTAGAGCGCAATAGTCTTGTTGACTAACAGCAGGAAACCAATGTTTCTGCTCTCCAGGAACGAATGGAGAACAGTAGTGGACAATGATCCACAATACAGCTACAACCATCATCATCTATGATTCATCGTGTTTTAGTTTCTCTTTCTCTTTCTCTTTTTGTCTCTCTCACTCTTGTGTAGTCTTTCTCGCTCATGTTTTTCGTCCCTTTCTCACACCCACAATCATGCTGTACAGATGAATGCACATACAAATGTGACAGACTGCGAGACTGTGACTCACACACAGCAGTGTTTCGGGGGGGAAAAGGATGTTCTTTCAGAGCGCAAGAAGAGTGTTTTGATTTAATGCCTGAGATTAACAGTCAGTGTAAGTCGGTAAACCGCTCAACTTTCAAACACAATACGAACCCTTTTCTCTTTCCGTTGTGTCAAATATGAAAATGTATGATGCTTGGAACTATAGAGGTTCAGGTTGATAAAAGAAAATGAATCACAGTGGTCAGTTACTACTTAGAGGCCTTAAATTAAAAAAAGATCAACCTAAGATCTTCTTATGCTGGTTCACCGTTAATACAGAAAAGTTGTTCCGTATTGTAGATGTATTTTTATTTAGTTATTAACGTATTAGTTGTTTCTACAGGGACATCATGATCACCCATTTTGAGCCATCAATCTCATATGAGGGTCTATACGGGGAAGTGAGGGACATGTGCTCCATGGACAACGACCAGCTCTTCACCATGAAGTGGATCGATGAGGAAGGTATGACTGCCTCACCCCTCCTCACTTTTTGTTTAGCCATTGTAGTGGCAAGTAGCTGTCATGCTGCTCTGTATAAAATGATTAGTCCTGAATTGGCTGACCCTTCATTTTTTCAACAGTGGCGGTTTTAAACACAAATGTCCAAGTCAGTCATCCGAGGCATTAAGTCTGAGTAATGTCCGATTGAGCCTATGTGTGTATTTAACCTTCTTTTCAGGGTTCAAAATATTTTTAGGGTCTTTGTGCCTATTTTTGAGTAGAGAGGCAGACGGGAAACACAGGACATTAAAGGGGGAATGACATGCAACTCTGCGACATGTCCTATCCTGATTCTCTGTCCCAACCAGTTTTGATGAATCACTTACTGCTACCTGAATACCTATAGCTGCGCTGCATGTTGTAGTGGTCCATTAAGATTGCTCACACAAATCCAAATCTCTGACCATCATTAAAAGGTTGTGCAAAATGTACAACATAGCTTATACTCAAATAACATAAGAAAAAGTGTCATGTGTCAAGCAAAAGTGCTTAGTGTCATGCGTGAATATGAACACGTGCTCACGTCTGCCGTTGCACTTGACTCTAAGGTTTAGTTTTTTGTGGCAGTCAATAAAGCACACAGCTCACTCACTCTGTTCCTTGTTGTCAGCCAGTTAGTCATGCAGCAGTAACAGTGTCATAGGAAAGATGGAGCTGTCAGATTTCTCTGCTCAGAGTAAGGTCAACCTGCCCAACCTCATTAGACTCAGATCAGCTCCAACTAGTAGCCACCCACATACAATTACTGCAGTCAATTGCCTGTCTAAGAAAGTCAAGCTGCTTGATAGTTGTAATGAAGTGCTCTTCCTATCTCTCATTCGTCCCGCACATGGTACAGCTGTGCAATGTGCACTCTGCTCATTATCACAATAATTAAAAAGTACCTGGAAATAATTAATACCTTCTATAACCCTAGTTATAAAGTACCTGTCACATGTAATCTCCTGCATCAGACATATTGGGGCACTTTCCATGTCGATGCACATTTCTCACTTTTAGTCTGTGACTTGATCAAATGATTCTGGTAAAAAATGTGTAACTTTTCATGCTCCTACATGACCTCAAACTTTGGGATTAGAGATATCATCTCAGACTCCAGGGAAATGTGATGGGCATTTTCTGCTTGTTGTTGACGTTTGATGGAGCAAATAACTGTTCTATTAATTTGTATAATTACTATTTAAGAGACGACTTGGTGATCAATAATGTATTTACGCGTGGCCATTTCCACTATTTCCATTAATGCTCTCACTCACACATAGTGAGACTTTCTAAAACAACAACTTTTCAGTAGCATAAAACCATATGTTTTGGCCCCACATGTCACATTTGCATTCCACCCCCAGAGTCTACACTAACTTCTAGCAGTTTGTATCATTTTAAATACACACTGTGTGTCATAGTTTCTGTTCTCAGGTTATTTATAAAACCGGTGGTTTGTCGTTGTAATTAGTTTCGTAGAGCACTAATAATAGAATCGGTGGCCTCAGTGTCAGCTCCCAGTGCTTCTGCATGTCTCTCAATGACACCTGACTCTCGCTGACTCTCCTTACCATTAGGTAAGGACATAATTAGGTCTGTGTCTGTGTGACATTTTAATTATTGACTTAGATTGATCACTGAGCAAAGTGACGACCGTGCAATTAGAAGGATACAGTTTGAAATGGCGACGTATGCTATAGCAGTCTTTCGCACTCTCGCGCAAGCCCACACTTTTTTCACTGTTTAAAGTTCACATATTGGAATTCATATCACACCTACAATAGTTAGACAGTTGTTTTTTTTTTTTTTTTAATGTCAAGCTGCCCTACTTCATAACTCACCTTTTACTCTCACAATGTTTGCTCTGAGAAATGGAAGTACAGTTTATGCCCCACTCAATTGTTTCTGCTTTCTTATTGCATGACTTACTGCTCATTGCATTTAAATACCACCTGCTCGTTGTTGACTTTCTAGAGTAACCTGATCTCTTTAATGGTATGTGAGTGAGAAACTAGGTTTTCCCCACTGGGTTTTAACAAATCGGTACATGAAAGAAAAAAACGTAACTTCATAATGCAGATAAGATAATCCTGAAAAAATGTTTAGTATTGTGTTGCCAAGAAAAATATTCAGTCCACTTAATTAATGAATCTGTTCATCTTTGCACCTTTACTTTTATCACAGATTTAAATTAAAAATCTAATATCGGAACATGTAAGTTTTAGAGAAATAAGGTTAAACGAGAGCATGTAAAACAACGTTTACCTTTTTGACTTGATTCCTGATGGTAAACCAGTTTCTTGTGTCTATGTGAATGTGCGGATGACATCTACTCTCCTCCGCTGTAGGTGACCCCTGCACTGTGTCGTCTCAGCTGGAGCTGGAGGAAGCGCTGCGTCTCTATGAGCTGAACAAAGACTCAGAGCTCATTATCCATGGTGAGCCTTACTGCTTTTCACACTTTATTTATAACGTGACGTGTAGTTTCGCTTTATGTTAACAGGATGTTTTCATGTAGCCAGTAAGATGTTGATTCATAGACACTTTAACTCCAGCGCTGCTCCACTCAGTACTCAGTTGAAGCCAAAGATACAAGGCGCAAGCCCCAGGATCACAGATGATGAGCACTGCTAAACATCATTCCGGTGGTTGTAGAAAGCGTTCAACTTGATTGTTAATTAGTTCATTTTCTTATCAGCATGAGTAATTATTGTCTATTGTCACAATCACTCAGGCACATGGTATCTTGAACAAAGCTGTGAAAAAATCTTTGCCCCTTCCTGGTAATAACTGGTTGTGCCAGCATCAAAAAACGTCATTAATGCTGCTGAGATGGGCCTGCAATGGGCCCTTGAACTAGCTGACTTTCCTGTCTTACTTAGCCTATTTGACATATAGTTATACAGGTTCATGAATTTAGAGGTCAGGGACGACTCTGATGCATGCTGGGGAGCGACGATTGTGTATGTGAATGTATTATATGTATGTATGTATGTATGTATTTGTATTATATGTATGTATTTGTGTATGACTGACGGCAACATTGAGTCACTTTGGATATGTGGCCAGGTAATTACCGTAATTTCTGGACTATAAGGCGCACCTGATTATAAGCCGCACTAGTTAAATTTGGGGAAAACTACAGATTGGGCCATATATAAGCCACACCCTACTATAAGCTGCAAAGGTCCTGTAGTAGTGCAGTATAACAAAAATAAAGCTAAATTCAATTTAATTTCAAAAGTGCTTGTCTGACAGTGAAGGTGCAGTAACACGGCTGCTAACAAAATATCCAGCATCTTTTCTGAAAAGTGCCAACACAGCAGCAAAGGTGCAGTAACGTGGCCGTTTACTGTATCAAAATAACCAGCCTACTTTACTAGAAAAGTCAGTAATCAATCCTCGTGTCTTCCTCTTCTTTCTGCTTAATAAAACCCCCGAAGTCTTCTTCGCCAGTGAATGGCTTCTTTAGTCGTTGCGCCGTCCTCTTCATCATCACGCGGCAGTCCAGCTTGAACTTAAAAGCAGCATCATATGCACGTTTCCCATAATGAGGGTGTGTGCATGGACAGTTCTTGGCGCAAAGTGTCTCACTTTCCATTTAACAAGCACTTTCTCAGTTAGCTAGCGAAACGCAACATTAAAGGAGAAAACACGTCAAAGATAACACCACGGTGAGAGCGCTCACTCGCTCACATTTCTGCACGTCTGTCTGTCTGTCTTGCTCTTGCCCTTCCTTGCGCCCCTGGTGACCGTTGAAACCACCCCCCCCCCCCCCACAAGTGAAAAAGTAGCGGCTTATGGTCTGGTACTACAACATCAGATATTTGTGTCACTCAACAACAAGTGAGAGCTAACTGGAAGTAGTTTTAGTTAGTTAGTTAGTTAGTTGTGCCCTAGGTGTTTGTTGCAGGGTTAGCATAAATAGGTTCGACCCGTACTTGTTTAGGTTGGGAGTTAATTGCAGCTCAGATCTGGCTCTGGCTTTGCAAGTGTGTCTTATCAGTTTTGGATATATGAAGGTCTGATGTGTATGTGTAGCAGGAACTGTGTGGTTAATGTAGAGTTTTAATCAGAGGTGACGGTTCAAGACTACAGTAGAGGTGGGTGTGATGCAGACTCTAAACGGAGGGCGGGGTCGAGGAGAGGATGTGATGGTGCTGCAGGGGGGTTGCGAGGTCTGCTTGTTAACAAGCTTGTCGGCTGTGGCCCACGCCTCGCCTGTGACTCACACTGTCTTCAGTCTCACTTGAGCTGTCTCCCTCACACGTACATAAGCAAATGATGAGGTTCTTTTTTCCTTTTCATCTGATTGTATCTCTGCAAAAGCACAATTTCACCATCAGAAACAAAACATGAATGAGTTTCATCATGAATCCCACGAGGCAGTCACTACAGGTAGTTTTAACTGCAGTCACGATGAGAGGAGGTAAAATGTTCACAGCGGCATGCAGACCACCTTGCATGAGTATTGTCAGTTTCAGATAAAATTAGGAAATAATTGACTTTTTTCATTTACATGAAATTACAATTTAACATTCTTTTTTTCACTCCTTTCCAGTGTTTCCATGTGTACCAGAAAAACCGGGCCTGCCCTGTCCAGGAGAAGACAGTGAGTTAAAAGCTTTGCTTCTTTTAAAATTTCCTTAATTCTGACAGCTGGGCTCCCAACTAAACAGGCATTTGATGAACCTTTAAAGGAAACCCTCTTATCCAAGAGAATGTGAGGATGCTAATTGTTGAAATGTATCTTCTGAAATAAGGATCAATTTAGGATTATGAAATAGAAATAAGTCTGTGGTTGCCGTTGAAAACAGTGCTGGGAAAAATGCCCTCTCTCAGACGTTAGTGTGAATATTTAACTTCAACTGACTCTTGGATCACATTGACTTACACATGACTTACTTATTTTTATTTTTTTCCACAGAGTCTATATATCGGCGTGGAGCCCGACGCTGGAGGAAGCTTTACTATGCCAGTGGCCATGCCTTTCAGGCTAAACGCTTTAACAGGGTGAAACTGAATTCTGAACTATAAAGACTTGTTAATAATCTGTCAGCGCTAGTTTGTAAGATGCATTTACACTGATTTTAACACCAAACACAGAGTCCTAGCGAAAAGCCATTTTTTGTAGAGATTGCTGTGATGAAACATTATATAAAAACAGAATAACACGTTTCTGACTGTGCCTCCTGGAAGACACAAATATAAAATGTTGCACAGATGGAAAAATTTTATTTTTGTATTGCACTTTTGCATTACATATCACTTTTCAAGATACATATCCATCCACTGCCTGTTAATAATTTATCATGTACTGATGGATGGACTAAGAGAGGTGGTGGTGACGCAGGATGACCAGCAGGAGAACACGTTTCAGCAACCATCACAGCCTCTGTAGCTTCTCGGTGAATAAAATGTGTGCTTGTTTGTGAGAGTAATCTTTCTCCCTCTGCCCTGCAGCGAGCCCACTGTGCCATCTGCACAGACCGTATCTGGGGTCTGGGGAGACAAGGTTACAAATGCATCAACTGCAAACTGCTGGTGCACAAGAAGTGCCATAAACTGGTCACAGTGGAGTGTGGCAGACCAATGATCCAGGTGAGGACTGTGAGAAATGTCATACTCATTAGCCTGGCGGTATAAAGAGGACCGTTAACAGCCGTGACTCATACACGAACTGCAGGATTGTGTTCTGTTTCTGTGCTCATCGTTGTACTTATTAGTCACTGTTGTCGTCTAGGAACCAATCATGCCTGGCCAACCATCGAGTCAGTTAGACCCGACCGAACCGCCAGGTAATGCGCACACGCTCACGGATACTCACAATTAAATCAAATAGAAAGATGGAAATCAGAAGTCGGATGAAATGAAAGCTCCTTCCTTGCTCAAAATAAAAAAGCTGTATTAAGTCTGTTAAGACCTGCACTGGTTCCAACAGTGCAGGTTTTTCTTTTTGTACCAAGGTTTGATGGATCTTTTTAATTATATTCTGATATTTTAAATGTCTGTTCTAAGCTCACTGCCTGCAGCTTTGAACCACTATTTCAAAAACACACACCTGGTAATATTTTATATTTTTGGATTTATCAACAAATCTCAACAAATGACTAAAGCCTACAATATATTTCGTTTTTCAGTGTGTCTGTCTATAACCTGACAGTCACTACCTTCCTATAGAACATTTAAAGTCTTTAAAACTTAATATGATGATAACCATAAAATATATTTAAATTTACAAAAAGTGGAAAGTAAACAGTTGTGTTTTGAGCGAACACAACCGCGTCTAGTGAAGTGACAAAACCACACTATTGATTTGTTTTAGTAGTTTTTGGGCAACGTGAGAATAACCATGTATTTATTTATTATTTTATAATTTGATCTTTTCTTTTTTTGGCTCAGTAAAATATATACTACCTGTCTTGTTCTTCAAGACTAAACTTGAACTCAGAGACTAGTTGGTGTCAGAGAACTTCAGCCACACAGGCGACATGTTGGTCAGCTGCACTGGAAATTCAGCTGCAGCGCCTGACTAAAGTTCAGTCAGGTGGTTGAGAAGCCGACTGGAATGAGAGGATCATTGTTGTTGATGTTAGTGAAGCTGAAACGCCTTGTTGATGCTCACAGGTCGTCTACATATTTATGTAGTGCAGTCATGAAATAACTCGTAAGTTCGTAATAATCGTAGTTTATGCTTGTTTATTAAATCTGACTAAATGTGTATGATTGTTCATAAACACGCTCACATTCTGTGCATCTACTTACAAAATATATATTCTGTACATTACCGTTTTTATATTCAGATTTATGGTGGATACAAAAGGGTGTTTTCTAACCAAGCAGAGAGACTGCAGAGCACTGCACTGCAGAGCTGTGAACAAAGTGTGTGACTGTCTCTCACCTACTTTCTTTTCTTCTTCTCTCATCCCTCCTATTATTCTCTGCTGCCTCCCCCTCTCCTTCTGTCTGTCTGTCACTCTGTCTGTCACTTTTCTCCTCTTCTCTCGCTCAGGCCCTCACAATAAAGACTCCAGAGAAAGCTTGAATTACGATGGAGAAGAGAAAGAGGTGAGAGAGAAATCTGTTGATGTTTGACTCATAGTCTGTCAACCTGTCATGTTGGCTGCATGGGTATGTGTTTGTGTATATGTATATTTAGTCAGAGAATTTGGCTGGCTTGTGTGAGAAAGACAAAGAATAACACTAAGTTTTTCCACTTATTTTGCTATGATCTACATTCAGATTTCTCCTCCACCTGCTGTGGATGTATTACGTAGGAGCATACAGATGCAGACACAGTGTTGTGGGTATTGATTTCCTTTGGTGGGGCTAATAAAGTAACCTTTTATCACAGCTCTTAACATCAGAGGCTGATTAATGGCCCAGGATGTAGTTTGGGACTGGAGAGGTGGGCTTGTTGGGAATAGCTGGAGAGCTGGAAATGGATAGGGAATAGATTGAGTTAGACACAGATAGATGAGTCAGATGATCTTACCTTTCGTTCCATGTTCGGCTGTGGGAATGGGGCTTAACACCAGCAGGGAGGTTAGATGGATAGGTAGTGGTTCACTTCAGGAACAGATAACAGGAGAGGATGATAGGAGATAGTTGCAGAAGTGCTGATGGTGGTTTACGGTGTAAGTTGAACTGTAATTCAGCCAATGCTAAAGGCATTACTGCAGTTTAGTTTAAAAAATATTCATTTAAAATGTGACGCTCTCATCCAAATGAAATCAACTGTTCTATCAGTCGTCATTTATCCTGACGCATGTCCAGACTTTACTGGAAATTGCTGCACATTTGACTATTACATTAGGTTGTTTCCTGCTGGTATGATGTTTTTTCCTGCTTGTGTCTACCTCGCTACCTCCCCAGGCACGGCACAGTAGAGACACAGGGAAATCGCCTTCGAGTCTTGGCCTAGCAGACTTTGATCTGCTGAGGGTTATTGGCAGAGGCAGCTATGCCAAGGTGCTGTTAGTGCAGCTGAAGAAGACGGAGCGCATTTACGCTATGAAGGTGGTGAAGAAGGAGCTGGTCAATGATGATGAGGTAAACAATGCTGATCCGTGATCCGCCATCAGGCAAACGGTTCTTTTCTTTAAATGTTCAATTACACGTTTGATATTGTTAACAAAGCTCATGGCTGTCATATAGTCTCTGTAAATCCAGGAATTGATTTAGCTTGTGTTATAGTTCTTCTTTACATGATTTCAAAACGCACGTCCCTTTGGTGCCTATAGGGAAACATTTTTATTCTACGGTCACATCAGCATCAACAAATCACACGACACATGACCCCTAATGAATAACATGCATGATGATGTTTGTAGAGCTAATAATTATTTTTATTAACAAAGTTAGTATCTAAATTAATAGTTTACACTATAAGTCATCAGAATATTGTGAAAATGCCTGTTGCAGGTTTTCACAGCCTATAAAGATACAGTACACTGTGGTCAAAAATAATCAATTTACTATTCAGATTTATTTCCCATTCATTTACTAGTAAATTAAGTTACAATAACATTTAAATGTTTATCATTGTTTAATAGTTAAATAAGTGGAGGTGTATTATATATCAACTTGAGTAAGAAAACTATCTCCTAAAGTGAACCTGTCCCTTCAAGTCTGTACAGTGTGACAAAAAGAGGACACCTACGCCTCTTCAGATGTGAGAACGTTAGTTAATTGTGAAGTCATCAGTCTTCTGTCACTGCCATGTATAATTAATGTAATTAGCACAATCATTGTGAGCTGTTATTTATAGAGAGATTGTTTGTATATGCGACTAAGAATCCCATATCATGTCTGAAACACTGAGTTAAGTTGACAGACCTCTTTGGCGACATGAGGCTTTCTAAGAAGGATCCACCATCATGTCATCAAAAATTGATCTTGGCGAACACATGTAGCAGCACAGCCAGCGGCAGTCGGAGTAGTTAGCCTTGATTAGATGTACTTAGCGTGATTGACAAATTGACCAAAGTGCCTCTCGATCAATGTTGAAGGTTTCTGCTGTCCCTGCCCTGACGGTGTGAACAGCATCTGTGTCCAGACATATTATCTTCTAGCCATCGATATAGGCCTGCTACTGTTTTGACTGGATCAGCTTTTTTTCCTCCTGCCACTGCCTAACATACATTGGAGAGAACCTCAGGCTTTGCAGGACCTTCGATCTAGCTCTGTGCTTATTCAGCTTTCCTAAGTTCAAGGCTACTATGCCAGAATGACATTCAAGTGAGTCTTTGTTTTCCTTTCAGGACATAGACTGGGTCCAGACGGAAAAGCACGTTTTTGAGCAGGCCTCGAATCATCCCTTCCTGGTCGGCCTACACTCCTGTTTTCAGACAGAAAGCAGGTGAGAGTTGGTTCTTTGAGGCTTTGGAAAGTCTGCAACAATAAGGAAATACAACCATAGTTAATGTTAGTGTATTTAGATCAGTTTTTACACGAGTGGACTGCTCCACACCTCTGTGTGTGACCATGGTGTGGAGAGATTCAGAGCTACAAGACTGTTTATCTCCACCCACGCCTCCATCTCCTGCATTTTCAGAGGAGGAGGAGGAGGAGGAGGAGGAAAAAAAGTAGTTAAATGAAGAAATTAGACCTCCTCCACGTTTTTTTTGAAAATTTTAGCAAAGGATTTGCCAGCAGAAATCCAAACACCTCCTACTTCAATAAGCTACCTACAAGCTAACTGTGGTTTTATATGATGGGTGGGTTAACTCGTCAGCTAAATTTGATTAGATACAGTTAAGCAGCAGTCAATACGTGATAAATACACCAAAAACCATTTAACAAGAAATTAATGAAAAATCAAAACAAGATTAGAACTAGGAAAATGTGTTTCATTACACTGTGGTGGGTGACTGCTTGTAGAAGATATTTGCTGTAACAAGTCATATCAAAATGTGCATGGTGATTTGTCAGTGCATTTTAAAACTATACATATGACTGTTTCAAAATGACACATAAGCTTCTTTCGTCGCCTACTGATCCTGTGGTTAAGGTATGGTTACATTTAGGTAAACAGAGCGCTGTTAAGGTCAGGGAAGAGTGTGGCTGTGGTTAAGGTTATGGGAAGATCCCCATGTGAAAGCCCCTGAACGTGGTTTAAAGTCTTTCTGACATTAGGTATTAATTAGTCTTATATGGCTCAAGAATGTAGTAACGTTAATTAAACTAGAGAAAATACTATAAACGGAACTAAGCACGCACAATGTAGCGTAAAATACATGTATGTTTTCAAAACAGTTACTGTACCGCATGGAAATGTCGACACTTGATGATGACGATGGCTGATTGCTTCACATTTACTTATCATACTTAGGTTTCATTAGTCTTTGATACAGTTTTCATCATTTTTTCTGTGCAAGAAGTTAAATCGGTTGGACAATGCAAAAACAACCAAATCTTTTCTAACTTTACTAGAACAATGGTTTAAGCTTCTTATTAATGATTAAACAGGTAGTGAGCAAATAATGTTTTCAGCTTAAAAATAAATGCAATAAGAATGTCCCTCTTTTTACAGATTGTTCTTTGTTATTGAATATGTGAACGGTGGGGATCTCATGTTCCACATGCAGAGACAAAGGAAACTCCCTGAAGAACACGCCAGGTACCCTGATCGAAAACAACAAGTATGATGTCATTCTGTGTTTCTATTTAGGCATGTGTGAAACAAAACTGAATTCCCCTTTCACTCTTTCAGATTTTACTCAGCAGAGATCAGTCTGGCACTGAACTACCTTCACGAGCGGGGAATCATCTACAGAGATCTGAAGCTGGACAATGTGCTGCTGGACTCTGAGGGACACATCAAACTTACAGACTATGGCATGTGCAAGGTGTGGTTTACCGTTTACTGTCAGCTCTCATGATACCGTATGCACTTTGAATAAAAATTTAAAGTAGTGCAGCCAGTCCATAATTATTAGTCCCCCCCCCTCTCTTTGATCTCTCAACTGATCTTTTTGTGTTTGAAGGAGGGCTTGAGACCAGGCGATACAACGAGCACTTTCTGTGGTACCCCCAATTACATTGCCCCTGAAATACTCAGAGGAGAGGATTACGGTGAGAATTGCAATACACGACCGCTTATCTGAAGTGCTATGTGACGATTTCCTATGGTACAACGTATGCGGTGTTGTGCAGTAACATCTGAGATGCAGCTCTCTGTCATGATTATTGATCTACAGTTCCTGGGTTAGTTTTACCATTTTATAGACTGTAAACTGTATTTCAGGAGGTTTCACATAAACAAGGCATTTACCATTTAGGAATTACAGTCATTTAAGCAGAGTACTCTATTTTCAAATCCATTGCGGTGGTGTATAAAAGCAAAACCCATAAAACCTTTAAACACCCAGATACCTCTGGGACTGTCATTTTAAACGTAAATTGAATTGTCTTTAAAAGTGCTTCTCATTGTTAGTATTATTTACATAGACTGCGGCTGCAGAAAATAATTTTTAGAAGTACAGCAGAAATACAGGGTTTATGTTATAAAATAATCCACCAGGAATCCACATTCGCACATAGGTGACTGGCCGACTCAGTTGCTTGCCAGATAACACTGTGTTGTGGGAAAACGTTGAACCCCAGATGTCCTCCTCAATGTACAACAGCAAAGCTATCAATGTTATTCCTTATGCTAAAACACACAAAAGGGAATAAATCATACAAGAACAAAACCGGCAAAGAAAACACAAAACAACAAAATTTAAATGAGGCAATAAAATAAATACAGGAGCATTCGTCACATCCTCAGAATGACGCTCCACCTAAAGCTGTATGGGTTGTAGTGACTAACAGGTGGAACTAAAAGTTTAATGCGTCACAGCCACTAAGAGCTAAGTATACTGTAATATCAGTTTCAGTATAATTAACTGATGCACAAGTGTCTATAAAAACAATACAATAGAAATGAAAAATAGCTCCCTGGTTACCAATAGAGGTATCATAGCAACAGGTTCCCCTAGTAAAGGGTCATATTAGTGTTTTTCCATCTTAATCAGTTTCATAGAAGATGTATTGACACATCACAGTTGAAAAGACGGAGATGTAAAAAACAATTGAAGGATGGTTGAATGGGGGAGTTGTTGTTGGATGGCTGCCAGACATATCAGCAAAAGCTAGTATGGAGTTTTGTTATAATTAGCAAAGCAGGTACAACCCAAGTAGTGAAGGTTTTAAACTAAATCTGTTGTTGTTGTTGTTATGTTGTTATTTTTTGTGGTTTGTAGTTATTTTTTTCTTTATATAGTTTATAGTTTTCTTTAGACCTTTCTGACATGTTGACTTGTTTAAGTAGGAACAGCACAGGTGTCACTCATCGTAGCAGGACCCTGAACCCGATGCATCTATATGAAATAATAATAATTGATACTTTATTTATTCTTAATATTGTGTTATTATGATATTACTCGATCATCCTGGGACTTTTCATCATATTTTATGATGTATGACTGTGAAACGGGTATCACATTGTATTACATTTAAAGAACCACGTTGAACCCCTGAACAAGCTGTGCAGAAGGATTCAGGAAGGATTTCTTACCCGCTTGTAATCTTTATCTTTGTGTTTGTAATGTGTTACGCGTGTTTCTCAGGTTTCAGTGTGGACTGGTGGGCGCTGGGTGTGCTGATGTTCGAGATGATGGCAGGCCGGTCACCCTTCGACATCGTCGGCAGCTCGGACAACCCAGACCAGAACACAGAAGACTACCTCTTCCAAGGTATCACGTGCAGTGCTGTGGGTTATAAGTGGAGGATAATAGCTCTGTGGAAGCATGTAACACCTTTGTATTACCGCCTCTGTAATGGACACTTTTCTGAGAAGCAGGCACACACCATCTGTTACAGCAAGACGTGTGAATAAATGTGTGTTTTTGTCTGCACTTACTTGTTTCGTGTTTGCTTATTACTGCCACTGAAGTGTAATGTAGATGACAATTAAGATGTTACTAAAGTCACATTAAAGACAATTTTATCCAAAGTATTCACAGAAGCGCACCTGAAGTGCACCTATATGATTTTAGCTTTAGGAGACCATCTGTCTCACCCTCTCTTGTTCTTGTGTACCCTTTTTTTCTCACCTCCTTTAGTAATATTGGAAAAACAGATCCGAATTCCCCGCTCATTGTCAGTCAAAGCTGCCAGCGTCCTCAAGGGATTCCTCAACAAGGTAAGAAGGGGTCAGACAAGCCTGGATCTCTCTCAAAATGTTGGCTCCTGCCAGCCTCTGAGCATGATGTTATTATGATCTCAGTTTAAGTGGAACTTATCTGTTACTGTGTTAAATTCTTCTTCTTTCGACCTCCTCTCCTGTCTGTCTCTCAACCTAACCCCCTCACCTCTTCACCTGTCCTTAAAACTTTTATTTTTTAACTTTATTCTTCACAAAAATCCTCTTCTCCTTTTCCAACTTTCTGGCAAATTCTCACCTTCTCTTGGCTGTTGTCTGTCTCTTCTCCTCTCATCTCCTGCTGTCTCTCACCCTCCTCTCACCCTCACTCCCACAGGATCCTAAGGAGCGTCTAGGCTGCCACCCTCAGACAGGCTTTGCAGACATCATGGGTCATCCGTTCTTTAGAAACGTCGACTGGGAACTTGTGAGTCATTCCCTTGTATTCTCTCATTCTCTCTCCTCCTTCTCGTTTCTCATTCATCGCCTTGATGACGTTGATTTTTATCCTAATTTCAGTACAATCAGTTCTAGTGCACGCCAGTTGCCACATAGGTCAGAATCTTTATATGTTAGTGGAGGAAAAACTAAAAAGCTGCTACTAGTCAGCAGAAGGCCAAGCTCTTAGTCTAGCTCAGCTTCTCTTTCTTGGTTAAAGTGAAGGAATATTAGTGGTTGGATAAGACTCATGTCCTTGTAGAAAGCAGGCAGGCAGACAAAACAAGCAGACCAGGCAGAGACCCACAACAGCAGAGAGGCTGACTAACAGCCCAAACCAGTGATGGTAAGGAAGTAAACAGAGACATGGTGCTGTCAGGCGAGTGCATTGAGCTGGCACCTTTATTTATCATCTTTTTACTGAGTGACCAGGTAATCATGAGTGGGAAGGGTAGGAATAGTTGAACAAGCAGGACAGGACTGGAATTGCTTCTTGCTGGTTTAGAACAATAACAAACCATGTTTATGTAAAATTTTGCCCTTAACTAATTTGCTTCTTGAAATTCAAATGAAGATATCATGTGGAGTTTCCTTGAACAATGTTTATATGCAGTGTTACTTACCATAACACATTCTGTGTATCCTGGAGATATAACACACCTTAAATACGTTTCCTTCCTTGTTAAGGGATTACATCATGACCAATAACTAAAGAAAAATGATCTTTTTACTTATTGAAGAGCCCTAGTTTAAATACCTAAACATAAATTTCAAGTCACGTGTGAAGCAAAAAATATACTTTTTAACGTTAATCCCTTTTCTGCTGCATTGTCGACCTCCACATCCCATTTAAATACTAGTTGTATTATTAGCGGTTAGTTTGCCAGGACGCATTGACAAAATGTAAAATAAGTGTGAATAAATCCATATTATTTTATATGGTACGAATATATTGGTTAATATGTGTAAACCTTTTATCATCTTTTATGATTATACATATTTGTGTTGGTGTCACTGTGAAACGGGAAATAAATGCTTCCTAATATAAATGTAAATAACATAAAAACATTCAGAAAAATAAAATGTAACAGTTTTTTTTACTGTGTTGTAAACACAATTGAACTGGTTTATATCATAATTTGCTAAATGTCTGTACATGTTCAAGCTGTCAGGCACATTTTCATGTCTAGAGGCAGAAACAGACGTGCTCTGGTAGATGACATGTCACTGAGCCAGACAGACAGACAGACAGACAGACAGACAGGGCAGCTCGCCAGGGATCACCATGACCTCTTTTTCCCTGTTTGGTCTGGAGCAAAGACCCAGCAGAGCGTCTGCAGGGATCAGCTTACACCCAGCCCCTCCCCAAGCACAAGCGCACACACGTTAGCCTGAAAGTATTTGTCTACACTGTAATAAATATATGAATAGTTAGAGGGATAGGTGTTATGTTCTTAATCAGGTAGCTGCTGAAGCTTTTACACAAAGACAGTCGAGTGCACCGAGCTGATATCTGGATGTATACGTGTTAATCTTATGTCATAGGGAGGTCATTGGAGCCAGCAGATTGTGAAACAACTGTTTATGTTCACAAGAACGTCATTAGAAGTTTTCTGAATTAAATATGAGTCTTCTTAAAATAAATAAGAATATATATGAAGATTTTTAAAAGCAAAATACATAAATTACTCTTCATTTAAAATAGTATGATCACATGTTTTATTTGTTTATTGTCCTGTTTATCTCACCTGATGCCTGTTGTGTTATTTCAGCTTGAACAGAAGCAGGTTGTCCCTCCATTCAAGCCCAACATCTCAGGGGAATTTGGACTGGACAACTTTGACGCCCAGTTCACCAACGAGCCCATCCAGCTCACACCTGATGACGAGTCAGTTTTCCGTCTTATCTGCTCTTTTTCGCCTCCTAACGATTCGTTTGACGTACGATTTCCACTAAATCTTTTTCTCCATTTGTCCATTGCAGGGATGTGGTAAAGAAGATCGACCAGTCTGAGTTTGAAGGGTTTGAATACATCAACCCGCTCCTGATGTCTGCGGAGGAGTGTGTGTGAGACATGCTCATACACACCACCCACACACACACGCACACATACATTCATGCACGTGTCACGTGGCGTCTCAGTGTCTTCGAGCTGCATGGTTTTGAAACAACCCTTCTGTTTGAGGGCCACACATGCACAGTAGAATGCTTATTTGCCAAAACCAGACTCACACTCTGCCATTTATAACCACTTGCCCTTAAACCTACCTTCTTTCTTAATTATTTTTATATCATGTAAATCTGCACTGATATCGATCTTCTCATCGGGGCCTCTTTATCAGTAGCCAACAAGGCTAAAATGTTCTTCCAAGGTTGCTGGGGGGATGGAGGGTTGAAGCACAGCCCTCGACAGATGAACTGAGCATCCTCTCCTTCCAGCTGTTTGGGTGTTTTCAATGAGTATTTTACTTGTGTGTGTGTATATGAAACTACAACGAGGATAAATGTTAAACGAGGCATTTTTAGCTTGAAGCCACAGTCGGACAAAGCTGATTTCATAAAGTCATTTTAGATGTAGCTTTGTCCTAGCAACCCTTCTGTAGAGGACACAGTGAATCATAACATAAAAACGGTCACTATATATTTTTTTTAACTACATTGCAGTCATTGTATATGATGATGTGAGTGTTGCATGTCAACAGCAGCATTCAACAACTAACACTAATGATGAGTTTAACTCAAAACTGTGAATGAATGAGCTTGCTGTGCTGGGGAATAGACTGCAAGAGAAGCACACTAAACCTGAACGGTTGGAGCACAGGTTTAATTTAGCCGTGCAGGCCATCCATGATGTATACATTCACACAGGACCAAAAAAATAAGTCTTTCTGAGAAATATCTTGCCGGTACGTATTAGACGGTACAATATATATAGAAAGATGTGCTGTCCTAAGTCATAGAATTTATATATTCAGATTATCTTCTGCTCATCTTTAATACTATGCCTTTCTGAAATGTATGGTCTGTCATCTTTTTTTGTACTTCCTCCATTCCATGTATGTCATTTTGTGTAAATGAGAAGTGCTTATGGAAAGAAGAGCTCAGTTAAAGTCCAAAGCAACAACACACTGCAGGTTCAATCATAAAGTGAAACTGTTCTGTCTCTGCTGTTCTCCATTTTAACCATATCCAAGTTTATTAGATATTTTGTGAAACCTCTTTGAAGCAGACGGAATCTCTGAAGAGCCACTCTTTTCCGCCTGTAATGACAAAGCTTCTCTGTATTTGGAAAATGTTTCTGGGTTCGTGGTGACTGAAGGAACATAATTACCTGTTACAGGTTATGTCAGCTGTTACCTTTTTTTAATTAATAAGATTTAATTTTGATTTTTTTTTTATCACTACACTAATTCCAAAACACTACTGGTTGAACCCAATCGAAACGCTATTTGTTGTATTTGTTTTGGGGTGTTCTCCAACCACAGGACTCTGCTGAACTTTATTTTTAGTTTGCAAAGAAAAAACACGGATGATAAAATAAACATTTTATTTCTCTCTTTGTGGTAATATCTGTTTTTGTCAGTGTGAATCTGTCATCTGATTTTACATACACATAGGTCTTTATTCATCCCAACGATGCTCCTCATGGTTCATTCGTTAGACTTTTCTTCCATTCTTTCCATTTCACTCCAGTTACACAGATATGGCAGTAAAATACAAATTGAATTGTATTATGGGGTGCATGAGTGAAAATTTAATTTATCTCTTCTCTCTTCTGGTACACAGTGACGTCTTAAAGAAAATACTCCTAGGCTGTAGCTAGTCTGTTCAAAACACTTCTAAATGTGCAACAGACAAATAAAAAAAATAAGTAAAAACCTACTTAATCTATTCTGTCTCTCTCACGTTCCCAAACATTAACCAACTTTAATGCTACGTTGCTAGAGTGGACATTTAATTGTATCAAATAAAAACAAAATAACAAATGCTGATTACTCCGGAACTTAAAAGTTCCGTCTAGTAACTCCTATGTGAATTTGTGACCTAACAAAAGTCTTCAGCCACGCTAGCAGCTCTCTGAAGTTAGAGTTTGAACTGACTTTTAATGTTACCATGCTAGACATGTTGTTTACTATAATATTTAATTATTGATCAACAAATTAAAGATTTGCTGTCAAGTAACCAAATCCCTAAAGTCATTAATATTTATTCTCGGGACGACATGTTTGGCTACATATATAATTTAACGGCAACATGCATCCAGTCGTTACAGAGAGGTTACCTAAAACCTCAAACTTCAAACTGCTACACATTTTCTGATGTGACCCCATCAGCAGACTGCCTTTGTCTTTTAAGTTTTGTAACTGCACTGGAACTGTTGTGTCGGCCACATAATTGGGCCAAAGGTAATGGTGTCACTAACCTGCACCATGACGCTGTTATAGCTTCAGCGCACAGAGCTGACCTGAGCTCTCCGACTCACATGGGCGTCTGGAGAGAAGGGAATTAGTCTGGAGTCGTTAAGCTTGAGCTTTTCCAGTGCAGCTGCTTGTGTCTCCTCTGGTCACGTGACTCCCGCCTGGTTTAGCAGCCACGTGCATCCCCTGGAGTGAAAAGGTCATTGATACCCATAGCTCTCCGCTGTGCCCTAACACAGTGCAGCGTGTCGGGAGGTGAAAAAGCAGATCATTCAAATGATGACATGTCAAAAATAATAACGGATTGATTTGTGGGCTGCAGTAATCCACACAATGGTGGGTAGAAAACCACAGTGTGAGGCGTGTTTCACACCACTCCAGCTCCACTAAACCATTGCATATTGTGTATATTCTTTCTATTGAACACAATTTTAGTGGAAAAGTGTTCCCTTTGTGCGGCTACGCGGGACAAATGTTTACAATTAATCTGAATCTAAATGACATTTTACATGATCCCTGTGCCCACTAACCTTGTATAATTAGCTAATGATGTAAAATGGAGGAACATCTGAATAAGCATCCTGTTTTAATTGCTCCTGTGATGTTGGGTGTTTCAATTCATCCCTGAAGGGATTAATTAAACAGTAGGTGAATCATACTCAGTGAAATCCCTTAATATAATACACAGCGCAAATTAAGGTGCATCTAGGGTACTACTTGGCACGGTCTGCACGCTATCACACTGCTTTAACTGGAGCACTTGACTGTAGTACTGAGGTAATAAGTTGTTCTGAACGATTCCCAGCAACCACTTATCCAATATACTTGTTCCACCCTCCTTTGAAGGAGGTGTGTGCCACTTCGGTGACTGTAATCATCGTAATAAAAACATTTGCTACATTAGCAAACACTTGACATGATTCCTCAAGACGACCGCTTCAGAAACTCCGCTATGCTGAATCCATAAACAAATGTGATGTAGGATGTAAAGTAATACAGGATCCCTGCTGCAGCAAAATCCAGTGAGAAACAAAGCAATTTAAATTAAAACTTGTGCCAGTGGTGGAATATGTATTTGATTCCTTGTCGTATCAATACATTGAGATATGAATACTTATTATATTTAAGGACACTCTGTTCAAAGTGTTAAATAAAACTACACAAATAAGATCTTTATGTCTGTCTGGTGTTATTAGATTGTTAATGGTGAATCATAAATGTGTGAACAGTTCTTTTGTTTTTATACGTAACTTGTTGAGTTTAACTGCTGTATATCTAATTAGGTTTTTTAATGGTCCAAGATAGTGTTTAATCTCCATAGGGGCTCAAGATATTCTAGTCGTCAGATTATTAATAGGAGAGGAAAGAGGAAAAAACAAAGTTCTGATATCATTCATATTTTTAATGACGAAATATTTGATCATTTACCTCTTTTAGGCTTGAACACCTACTGTATTTAAGTGAGACCATATCAGATGCTATGAGGGGAAATCATTTACTAACAAACACAAAGCTGCGTTCACAAGCAAAAGGTTGCTGCTTTGCTTGCTTTTACTTTGCTAAATTCAGCTCACATTTTAAACTATAGCTATCAAATACATACGGAGAAGTGAAAATGTAGTAATAGAGAGTATTCATGTTAAGTGCAATACTTGACTTAAGTATTTCTAGTACTCTACTTGAGGCACATCTGGTAGTGATGCAGTAACAAAGGACTTGATTCTCAAACTCTAGGTACTTGCTGGCATAAATCTAGTTGTAAGAGACTAGGCACAAAATCCATTGTTTTTTTTTGTAAAAATAAACTTTTATGTTCAAGAAAAACTAACAACTGTACAAATATTCTGTCCTTTAGCTTTCATGATCACTGCTTTCTTCCTCAGGTGCAACCCAAAGAGGTAGTCATGTATGAAAATGAGAGTAATTCTGGTAGACACTTTGTGGTGTGTGTATGTAACTTTAGATTTATTTAAACCAGCAAATACAAATGATTTTTCATGACCAACATTATATTTGTACAGTATTGTGTTTTACGCATATACATTCATTCCATTGTTTCCAGTAATCCATACATTAAGTATACGGTATCTCAGAATAAAGGTCAGTATTTCAATCTGATCAGTCTTTTGATGGAGCTGTGTGGGATCATAGTAAGGTATAATATAACAAAAGAGCAATCAACTTGTATCCAATGCTTTTTTCATTTCCTTACCACTATTTCACTTTGGAATATAAAAAAGTGAGCTCAAACATATCAAATTGGTCTACCATTTTTACCACACATGCCTCCAGCATTCATTCTGTCCCTGACAATCTCTTTCAATTTCAAACCAAAATTTCTCTCCAGAGACAAAGTTGCACACACTTAAAGGATGAAAAAGAAATATTCATCGATAATTCATTCATTCGAAGTTAGTGTAAAGGCAATCAGCAATTTTAGACAGTTTCATCTGTGATTACATTAGTTTGTCCATCTACTTTTGAGTGTTTACAAGAAACACAAATTGATAGTTTCATGTGTGTCGCGGTCCAAACTGTAACTGGGGAATCACAACAAGGATACTCGCGCGCATGCAGTGAACATGCGGTCATTGGCTTTCAACTCGGTCCACCTTTGAAGTGTTGTTTGTGACTGACTGTATCATCATTTACATTTTCTCAAACAACTGTTTATATACAGTTGAATCATAAAGCCTCAGTAATGACCATGCAAACAAACCAAATGTTACAAACCCCCCTTTTCCTGGGTACACAACACATGGCTGTGATGTGGTTGCAGGTTGAGGACAGATGCTGACCCACATCAGAGAGCCAAAAAAAAAACTGCTGACCGTCTATTGTAAACAGAACCTGCTGTGAAGGTGTGTGACTTCAGAACACCGCTTCAGCAAGCGTCATTACCCCAAATTATATAGTACATACATCCATTGAACAACATAATTGAACACATATTCCAATATCCCATATTGACTACAGACAATCTTATGGAAACGACTATGAGGTCTTTGGCCCCAGGGTCCACTTAGTACCAGGCCCAATAACAGTTAGACAGACTCTTGGCTAATGGAGAGACTCATCAATGTGCTAGTCTGTTACACTGTGTCTGCAAATCCAAACTCCCCCACCACTGTCTATGCTACCTCATCCTTCAGCTTTTTGCTTCATACTCCTAATGAACAATCAGTGGTGGTCACATTATTGCACGTATGAGATTAATTTACTCCCCACAGTACACAGAGTGATGTTATTACAGGGAAATCAATGCCCCTCTTGTTGTTCTCTGGGGCTGGACAGGGTGTACGCACATCTGCTCTCATAATACAACTGCTGACCTTGCTGTCAGAGAGTGAGCCAGAGAGACGCAGCGGTGAAACAGCCGACAGTGTTGTTTATCAAAGCCATATCAAGCCTCTCTGCTCCCACAGACGTGTGACATCAGACTGTGGGTCAAGCCAGCCAGGGAGTGCTCCAGTTGAAAAAACCAAGCATATAAAGACAGAGCATGATAACCTGTATAGATCACAGTTTTAATAGATGCTGAGAATTCAGCCGCCTTCAGGAAATACATCATGTATAATTCAAATAAAATCTCATTCCTGTCCTCCTCGCACATTAACACCCATCATCACTAAAGGCACAATAAGCTGCTTGAATGGCCTCTTGACCTTTGCGGAGGATAGGTCCATAAAACGAGGGGGAGGGGCGCTACAGGGAAAAAAAACACCCTTTCGCCCAGAGTTCGTCCTCTGTTATCCTCTCATTTTTATACATTTGATGGAGAGCCAAGGAGAGAGATAAAGCAACTGTGGTATCAGTTCACGCCAGCCAATGTCATCTAAGACTACATCAATAAAACTGAACTACAAAATGGTTCAAGTCAAAGACAAACACAAAGCTGAATGTGGGTTTAGGTTGTAGTCAAATGTCTTAGGACATTACTACCTAAAAAACATCTGAAAAATGAAAAAAAAGGAATTGTGACAAATAAGCACTCCACTCTTTCAAGTGTCTACAGCGGGTAATATCTAAGTGTGAGAGACTAAAAAGATAAATAACGTATCTATTTAAAGATGTCTGTCATTTAAATTATGACTACTGATCATTTAATCTACAATAACCATGAGGTATTTGTAAATAAAACTTAAATGTTATATATTTCCACTGTAGTCTGGCACATGCTGGTCAGTGGGGAGATGGAGGGGCTTTGGTATCTCTGCCCCTAATTTATCCCCAATTTTAAAATGTGATTCCCAACCTCTGAGATCCACTCAGCACAATTTTGAGTTGTCATATGTCTAGTTTTGGATGCCTAAATTATTGGGACTAAATAGATCCTTTCATGCATTTTCATGTAACTAATGCTAAAAAAGTCTTCATATATTCACTCATTGACCACTTTATCATGTACATTTGTGTGGTCTACATTTACAAGGTTATATTTTCACCGTTTGTAAGTTTTAACTGTCCCAGAGGGGATATTTCTACAATATGTTTCTTATGGATGTTATAGTAGATTGTGGCCTCCTATTGGAGCTCACTAAACTAGGAAGTGTTTATGATATTATCCCTCTCTTTTATAAAAATAGTATTAAAGGTGTACAGAATATAGTAACACAGAAGCTCACTTGTCTGAGTTAATCAGATAAAAGTTACCAAAGTTAGTGTTTTTAGTCAACTATTTGTGCCCACGGTCCTCCTACATAGAAAATATTAATTAAAAACGACTATAGTTTTAAGACCGACTTGAAAAATGGTGAGCCTACCCTTCACAAATACCTTTAATGTAAATCATGTCTAACTTTTATATCTCGAAAGGCCATCGGCGGTGATAAACCGTACCACTCATGCCATTAAATCAAAGGTGTCATACCGCGAACCACCTCTCGGCCTCGGCGCTGCTGCAGTCCAGAGACGCCCCCACATAGTTTCCGTCAGCCGCGTGACGTCTCCGCCTCTCAGCCCGTGTGCAGTGTGACGTCGCGGGGCTCTAGTGGAGCCTCTGGCTGCATCTTGTTGACGGTCCGCCAGGCTTTTCCAGTGTAGAGAAGACGGAGGACGGAGGTACAGAGACACACGCAGCGTCCAGGTAAGCGTTTTCAAAACCGAATAGGCTTTTAATTTGGGGGGTTTTAAATAGTCCGTTACATGTGTTGTGGGTGTGTTTGATGATAGCGGATGAGAGCTCGCGTGAATCGGCGGATGAGTTTGAGCTGCTCGGTCGTAGCCGACGGACGGAGAGACGGAGAGGCTTTGCCTGCTTCATTGCTCCCCGTCAGGAGGTTAATGCTAGTGATTAATGTTCCGCTCGCTTCGCCGGCTTTATCGGTCACCATGCTGTACTAGCGTGCCGTAACACCGCGGAGCGTTTTCCCTGGGAGCGGACGCGGTGTTCGCCCTGTCGTTACACCGTTAGGGTGACCCGGGATAAGAGGTATATTTATTATCGCTCTCGTTCCTGGGGCGAAAAAAGTACACTTTCCTTCGTCGCTGTGTGTTTCCCCCCCTCCTGTCGTAACCCGAACCTACAACTTACCCCAACCAGTCGTCCTCTGAGATGCCCAACCTGACCCCCCCAACCTCGCCCAGCCCGTAGCCGGTTATTTCTGCTAACGTTACACCTGGTAACCTACGCTAACCCCGACCACGGAGCGGGCGCCACGGGAAACACACTAAAGCGAGGGATACGGTAACTGAACCGGGGGTCCGGTTCGATACAAGACCCCGCGTAAGTCAGCCTGACTCTGATCTCAAGAGTTGTATTAGGCTACTTTATAGCAGCCTTATAGACGTTGTGACGGATTCTAGCCCGACCGCACCGGGGTAACTTTGCTGGGGGTAGGTATCAGTTAAGCTAGCTAGCGCAGCTAGCTAATATTGGACGTAAACCATTCAGTGGCGATTCATAGAAATATTTCCACGCGCATTTACACGTCGTATGCTGCAGTTGTGTCGACTTGTCATGTGTCTCAAATACCGCCGCACACACACGCGCGCGTAGTATTGAAGGCGTCGTTTGTAACGATTCGACCGTTGGTTGCGTCTGTAGAGCGCCGACACCGCCTGCTACCTGTGTGTTTGACACAGGGGGCATGTCGTGGTTGTAAACCCCCACCGTGGCCTCGCCAGCTCCGTGTGCGCATTAAGGCACGGCCGCAGTGCCTCCCCAGACCAGACTGTAGCGTAGACAGTGAATGTCATTATCAGCGCTGTCTGCATACCAGTGCCTTCGTGGCGAGCCAGCGGAGGAAGCGAAGTACAGTTTGCAGACAGGGGAGAAGGAGGGTGTCGCCGGGGATGGAGCAGGCGCAGTGTTATACGCGGTGTCCTTGCGGCGAGAGGCAGACTATAAATGATTATAATATCTCTAATAGTTGTGAGAAATGCTACGGTGGTGTTATTTGTCGAAGCAGTGCCGGCGGTGCGATTTTTGTCCGACGTGAACCGACACAGCTGTAGGATTTAGTTGCCAAAACCAGAGTCATGAAACGCACGAAGCCGACTCCGACGTAGACCTTCATTTATTGGTTGCCGAGCTGTTTTTTTCCGCTTTTCTTCATCTACCCACTGTAATATGTGCCATTAACGCCCACAAATATAAACCCGCTTCGCAATCGAGCTTGAGATGGGTTTTGCACCGCAACAGCATTTCAGTCTGTGGAGGGGAAAGAAACCATTGGATGCAGAAATCTGCAAAAGCATGCACAAATGCATTCACTGTAATCTGATATCCCAGTGTGGATTTTTGCTTTTACAAGTATCTATTTAGTGTAGATAAAAAAAAAACGAATGCATTTCACGATACGAATGTTACAGTAAATGCTGAATTTCCAAGCTGGAGTGTTGATGTCCTATTGCAGCAATAGTCGTCACTACTTGTATTTCGTTTAAACTGGAGATTTTAGCTACGTGTTGTTTACCTCATTACCGCTGATATAGTAACTCTACAGTGGGAGGCTGAGTGACAAAACGGCGAAACCACGCTCTCCACACTGCTGCATGTCAAGCTGTGAAAGGACCGAGAGGAGGGAACGACTGCTGTTAACACTTTTATCAATTGTTTTTCATGGAGTTGATGGGGGTCAGCGTGGGGCAAGCAGACCTAGGGGGAAGGCACATTATAGCTGGGAAGGGCACTTTCATTTGCAAAACGAAATGTTTGACCATTGTGTATCAGCCTTATGTTAACAATGTAATGGGAGAGGGGCAGAGAGATGGGGAATTTCGCCTGGGTTGTCCAGTCTGGTCAACTGGTTTTGCTTGTTAAAAATTTAACTTTGTGCTACAAAGTTTGATTTGCAGCCTTTGGTGAAAACCTCAATGCAAATGTCTCCTGTGGTTCAATTACAAGGGCTGAAAAAGCCCTGTTTGTGTTAAGTATGGTAATGGCCATTTGGTTTAGTGGTCCATGCAAACAGCCAATGACCTCTTCAGCCCCCAGCAGGATCAGCAGCCATAAAACATTTAAACCCCTTGTGGATATTTCATGCTCCACAACATATTTGATTAGATCATTTTCAGTTTGTTTATTTCTCTACAGGAAAATAATTTATTCGTTATCGTTCAGTTAGTGGCTGATTTAAAAAATATATATGTCTATTTATGTTGTCTGCATGTTTTCTAAACTCCTTTTTTATGTTCAGGAAGTGGATCAGAACATAGAAAACTTCAATCACCATCATGCTTGTGTCTAACTACCAGAAGATTTGTGTCATTTGAAGAGAGTTAAAGAGGAGAAAAGACTCAGAGGAATATAAGAACTCAGTCAGCTCAAAGAAACGACAATAACCCAGTGCACAAACATGGCCAGCACCCAGACCAGTTTGAAAATTCCTTTCAAAGACTTGCCCTCATTCAAGGGCAACATGAAACGGCTGTACAGAGAGCGAATGGAAGATGCGCCCATCAAGAAGCGAGTGATGGCAGAGATCAACTTGAAGCGTCGGAGCATGGATTCCCTCCCAAAAACTCCCAAGGTGAAGCGGGAACAGACCGAGGACATACCACACGATTCTGACATGGATGTGGAGAGCCGAGCTGAACTGCATGTGGTTGGCTCAGCTAAAGCCCTGGACTTGAGTCCCGGCCTCAAACACACACTGGCCCAGTTCACCCTCAGCAGCCAAAGCTCCCTTGGGGGTCCAGCTGCCTTCTCGGCTCGCACCGGCCATGAGCATTCCCCGGCCGGCATGCCACCCCTGCCCTCCCCTCCTGTTCTGGGAGGAGGCCCTCTGCTGGTTCCCTGTGACAGCTCCACTGAACTCACACACTCTCTGCTGGAGGGAGAATCCATCTCTTGCTTCGTCGTTGGGGGAGAGAAGCGGCTCTGTCTGCCCCAGGTGCTCAACTCTGTGCTCCGCGACTTCTCTCTGCAGCAGATCAACACCGTCTGTGACGAGCTCTATGTCTACTGCTCACGCTGCGACGCTGAGCAGCTGCACATCCTCAAGGTGCTGGGCATACTGCCATTCAATGCACCTTCCTGTGGCCTCATTACACTGACGGATGCTCAACGGTTGTGCAACGCTCTGCTTCGTCCTGGGGCAGCTTTGCCTGCTGACCCTAGTGGCAAGCTTTCGGCCCAAGGCCTGCTGAAGGAGAGTGAAGCGAGCTTCCAGGTGGAGCACCAGTGTCTGGGGAAGTGCCAGGGTCTCTTTGTGCTCCAGTTCTATACCCAGCCCGAGGCTCCCTGCATTCAGTGTGTTGAGTGCCAGTTACTCTTTTCGCCACAAAAGTTTGTCATGCATTCACACAGGTCACCTGATAAAAGGACCTGCCATTGGGGCTTTGACTCAGCCAAGTGGCCCTGCTACCTGCAGCTTGCCAGGAAGTATCAGGGCACACCTGAGGAACCCAAGCTTAAACAGCTCCTGAATGAGGTCAAGGAGAAGTTCCATTACCAGCTGAAGAGGTTGCTAGACAAAGTAAGTGCATTTCTGATAACTGCTATTTGCATGCTGTTCATTCATCATTTTGCTAAGGAAGCTATTTTATGTCGAATTGTCTGCTTTTCAATTCTCCACAACTTCTGCTGTCTTCTCGACCATTCTTGTCTTTTGTGATCTTCCAGTACCACATTCTGTGTGCTCAGCAGGTTTGGATAGTTGTCTGTGCCTGGTGTTTTCTTAAACCAGCACTGACCTGTTATTTGTGATGGAGGCGTGGGACAGGTGGTGACATCTGCCTGGCCAGGTCGAAACAGACCAGTGTAGGCCAGCTGGCCGCATTTAAAGAAGGGGAAGTGCATCATATGTCCCCTCAGGTCACAAGGGGGTCGCTAGTAATGTCAGTGAACAAAAGGCTAATATGAGGCTCAGGAAGAACCCATTCAATTCCTGTATTAAAACCTACATATCAGCAATTAACGTGAAGTCTTTAAAATATTTTATATTTAGTATATTTAATATTTTTTTATACTAATTTATTTCTCTTAACATGCATTCACACTTAAAAAAAGGAAAATAGATTCACCTGCAATGCAAACTAAACTAACTTTTTATGGCAACTAAACATTATGTTGTGTCTTTTACAATATAATTTTATTAATCCTGTTATGTGTTGCCTGGCAACATGAGAAAAATAAAGTCTTGGAAAAAAGAGGTCTATTTAAGCCACTGTTCCATGACTGAATTATGCACAGTGTTAGTGACCCTTTTAACTCCATGCATATTTGAGAGTAAAATAGGTTGATTGCATTAAAACTAGTTATCTTTGAAAATCAAGATGGAACAGAGTCTATCAAAGAAAGTGATTCTGCTGATTCTTTTTATTTTTGCTGGGTAAAAAAATCATGTCAGTGCGGTATCTAAACCACAAGGGAATCACACTTATTGAAAAGTCAGCATTCAGAGGGGGAAAACTCTAGATTGTTTCACTGCCATTGACTGGTTTATGTCTCACCTCTCTGTGACCACAGCGGAATACCCTTTTTGTATTGTTCTGTATGGCTGGGGTGGCTGTGTTTTTGTCATGCATCCATCCACCTGTTCAGATAGGTTGTTGTAAAGTAAACAGTAAAGTAAAACATTAAAAAAATACTCACTTTTTACAACAAAAACTCAGTTTGAACAGATAACTAATGCAACAAGAGTTGTTTGTAATTGTAGTGACACAAAGTTAGCTGGTTAAGTAAGAGCATGTGAAACCTGTGGAGCACAGGTCGGAAACACTTGACACATTTTGACACTGAAAGTGTACCTAAGGTAGGTTGCGTTTTCCTTGTCTGGTAAACTGAGTCTGCTGTAAATACTGTCTGCTGTCTCACTGTCCCGCATCCTTGGTTTAAGGTATGCATTTTGGAAAAATGTTTCTTGAAGGCATAGACATTTCAGTTCTACAGAGGAAACGTATATGCTGTGTTGAGCATGCACAAACAGGCTGCAGAAGCAACACACATGTGAAAATACATAAGCTTGAGGTGTGTGATGCTAGTCTTTGTGGGGCGTGTGTTTTAATGTGTGAGACACTGTCAACTTCAGTGTGTGTAATGAGCTGGTAACTGGAGGCTAGTATGACACACTGTGTCTCTCAGTCTAGCACTTTGCTAGGCTCTCTGGAGCCTCTGTCTCATCACAGTTTCAGGTGCTGTCTTGTCTCTCTGGAGTTCCTTCTCATTCAATGGGTTATTTCTTCTTCTTGTCGTTGATAATGTTACCATGTTCTGTAATTTGTAAGGGTATTGCTTGATCAGATAGGATGTTGAACTCATTTTGAAAGTGAAATTGCAACTAATGGACAAATTCCTGGAAAGACGTTTGCTTACTCATACATAAGCGGAAAGCAGGTGGTTTTTGGTGTTAGAGGAAGATACTAAACCTCTGGTCATTGGCCAGCGGTGACCTGGCGGTGTCTCACTTCTCATCTTCAGAACACATGGTTCCATTCCAAGCCCAAACACTCTGTGTTTCGTTGTGTGTGTTCGTGTAATGAAACTGTGTGTTGAACTGAACAGGAAGTGAGGCAGACGGACATATCTCTCACCCTGAACATTCTCCAGACTGTCCAGCCGCCTCCACTGCACTGGCTGTGTGACTCATACTTTCCACATCCCAGTGGATGTCAGAGGAAGGCCAGCCAGGCAGCTCACAGTCACACATGCTTTTTAGAAAGATGGCTCACCCCTGTGTGTTGGTCTAACCCTGACTGCACACTCTTTTCCCTCGTGATCTTTTTTACACACTGTGTCAATGTGCACATTTACAAGCAGTTCATAGTTTTACCTAGGAGCTCTGGGGCTGTTGGTGTAGAAGAGAAACAAACAAGGGGAGCCTTCTGGAAGTCTTTTTACCCACAGCCTCAAATGGCTATTAGTCCCATATCCTGTTAGGACTGTTTGGTTTCAGAAGGTGCAGTTAAAAACTCCAGGACTTGCTCTCTATAAATGAAGCTTTGTGTCCCAAGGCACTGCTACACTGTCTAGTGATCTTTGCTGTGTAAATAGAGTTTGTTAGACAGACGCCACTGACTGTTAGCAACAATCTGAAGCCTTGTATCAAGTATTACTTTAGTATCCAACAGTTCAGTTGTTTTGCTTTCAGTGTCTGTGACAGACTCTTGTACTTTCCACTGACACATGATCACATGTCCTCCTTTTTATTTTCTGTAAAGACAGGAGCTAAAGGAAATTTTGATTTGATGATCCTCACCCCCACCTTGTGAAATATTTGTCTTGTTGGAGAGACATTTTATTTATGTGCGCTGTTGACACGGCTTTAGTGAATCATCATGTTACAACAAATTCCCAACAGTTATATTTAAAGATACAGCTATGACACCTTTTTTTACAGTTCATATTGTAAACGGGTACTAAACAATCTAAAGATCTATCGTAGACATTGTATTTGTATATCTGTAATAGAATAAATATTCTATTTTGAAATAAGAAAACAATGAAAGCTGATATTTTTGGCAGTTTCAGAATGTAAGCATAACCCAATGGTAGAGCAACATAGAGCATTGCTTATTTGCCTCAGTCTTGTCTGTAGCAGTGTGCTGGCCAAGAGTCAAAAATGTCAGACGGCGAGAACAGCATTTCTCTGTCTGTCTCCCTGGCTGGGCTGACACAGTGACTGCGGCACAGACGGCAGACAGCTGCATCTCTCTGGCTTCCTCTGTTTGCTATTTGGAAACCAGTGACTTCATTACCGCAGACCAGTGCAGCTGCACTCTCTGGCTGTCTCCTGGGCTGTCTGCTCTGTCTGTCTGCTTGTCAGTCATTCTCTTGGGCTGTATCTAATTGGATTTAAACAGACATGCTAATCACTCACTGTGCTGCTCTTGCCATATTTTCCTTCTTCCTTCACCTTCCTAATTTGTGTCTTAGATCCACTTTCTTCTCCTTGGTTTGCGTCCCTATTTCCTTTACTCAGCATCAGGTAGTTCTGATTTTGCCCATACGTGTCTGTTAACAGTCACTACCCTGCGGACCCCAATCAGAAGACGGTAATAAAATAAACAGCCAAATGACTACATATGTCAGTCATTATATGAGCAATAAGAGCACTTGTGCATGTCTGCAAGGTAGATGAGAAGAAAACCAGTAGCTATTGATTAGGTCTCTGACCTTGATGGATGTGGTGATTTGCTGGGTGACACCGACACTGAGTAGGGGAGGAAATGGAGTAAGGGGGGAAACGGAAGAAAAGTGAAAGGAGGAGCCACAGTCTGCGTTCCATAAGTTTTCATCTATGTAAAGACTAGTCTACCTGAGAAACAGACTACCCTGTGTTTTGGTCAACTTCTTTCAAACAGATCATGTCCATAGACTATGACCCCAGCTTGTCTTCCCCAAGTTGAAAATTAACCACCCCAAGACCTGAGCGGAACCATAAATATAGCCTTGAACATCCCTCTTGTTTGGCCAATCACATGCTAACTGAATTTCCCTAGTTAGCCCTCTCTCGTTTACCCTTTCTCTACCCATACACTCATTCACATATTTTTATGTCTGTTGTGCCTTTTCTAAAGAACAGTTACTTAGTTATGCTAAATAGACAACAACATCTTTGAACAATGGCCCAGAGTAATCTACAGTCGTGCCTGTATGTAGTTTGGTATGTGAGCCTGTCCATGCCCCGTGTGCACAAGATGGTCTGCCTTGGCCACTATTAGCTGCCTGTTGTAAAGGACTGAATGGGGCCCAGCGTCGGCCTGGTAGCTCAATGGGTTAAGTGTCAGACTGGGATGTAGAAGGTCGCAGGTTCGAACCCCATCTGACTCCTAATCTATCCCCTACCAGGTGTGTCCTTGAGCCTTAACCCAGCGCTAGCTCCTTGTAAGTCGCTTTGGATAAAAGCGTCTGCCAAGCAAAGTAAAGCAAAGCAAAGCAAAGCTAGGTGGGAGGTGCTGAGCTGAGCCAAAGTCATTCCTTCTCAGTGATTCGTTAGGAAAGGTAAAAATCTTCTGACGTTTTTAGCTTGCTGTAGCTAACAGAGTGTCCTGCTTACTGCAACTCCACATCTGAAAGTGTAACATTGGTTGGCTGGTGCTGATATTCAACCCCAGCTACCATTTGTTATTTTTGTTTTGTCTTGAGCTTTTTTCTCTTAACTTACCACAACATAAGTTGCTCCTACGGAACTAATGTAAGCTAGCCCCAGTGCAACAGGCAGAAGTGATGCGTCTGTCCAGATACAGTGGAGTCTTTTCCATGCTGGCCAGCAGTTTCAGTATAAACAAAATGGCTAAGCTCCTCCCAGTCAAATATCCTATGGGCTTTAACCGAACCCTGGACTAACAGCCTGTTTGCATGTTCACTGTGCTCTGACTCTCCCCCATCGGGGTGCCAGACCAGTTTGTTGCTTGCAAGTAAAATGAAAAAGAGAACAAGTGAAAGACGGGGGTATGTAAGGGGCTGCGAGTTCAAACAAGACTGGAAGAAGAGAAAGCGGCTTGGATCACAACATGTCAGACGAGCTTGCCTGGATTGTTTTGCAACCAGAATAATGAGGAGTCTTGGTAGTAATTAATCGATGTGTTTATGAGAAGATTAGCGGTCCACTGTCTGGTCTCCCCGGGAGACAGTCAGACCAGCAGGTTGTGTGTGTACTGGGGGAAGGGAAATGGAGGCGAGGGAGGTGTACTGTACAAGGGCTGTGGGAGTCTGCCAGCCTGTGCGTGATGTGTCCAAGCAGAGAGAACCATTTGAAAGAGTCTTCTGTGCTGCCTTCCTGGTGGGAACGGTGATTAATGAAGATATAAATGGAGAGACCCAGTGACTGCGCTTTCTATAGGAGCACCATAGACATAGCAGACACGCATACATGCACGCTCATATTTTCTCCCAAAGCCCTGGTCTCCCAGACAGGAAGATAAACACAGGATATCAAAGGTGTGTCATGAGTCCAGCTGGGCTGCCACCCAACACATCCAACACATAATTCTAACCACTACACCGATCAATTATGCATGTTGCAAATGGCGATACTAGGAGAAAAGACCAGCTATAAATATTTAGGGAATCTCCCCACTTTGTCAGTTATTTGTTTCGGCATTCGGTAAAGGTTTTTCATTTCCATGTGTAAGCAATTCTGCTTTCAGTGTTTTATTATGTGGCCCTGTTCTTTTGTCAAATGGCTCCCTGAGCTTAGTTGGATTTAACCTGTTAGGTGCCATGACCCATGCTAGTTTCATCTTGCGCTTCAGATTAAAGTAGGAACACAGAAAACCACTGTGAGAATGCAAAGTTACCAAGGTTGAAGTGATGATTTGCACAGTAAGTTCTTTATTTTGTATCGTCACCTTTACTCTAATAACATCAAATACTATCCAACTGTTTCTTTCCCTTTCAGTGTTTGCAGCCTCTGCACCCAGTAAATCCTTTTCTCACTGGGGGTCTGACTGATCAGTACTCAGGGCAAGGCTGTCAAGTTAACAACGGGAAAACAGATTACATTAGTGAATGTAAAAAAGTGATTTGCCCAGGCTTCAAATCTTTTTTTTTTCCCTTTCCAAATGCTGGTGTGTTTACCTCACTGCTATTCCCACCTGCTGTGACGTAACTCATGGGAATCATCCATCTCCCTGACATTTCTCTAGGGAGGGACACATGCAAACATACAGTGTTATTTGCCTCATATCCCTCAGGGGTCCATACCAGCTCATCTAGATCCTGTAAATAGAGAACTGTTTCCCCTCTGGATCTTCTGCAGGCCCCAGTGCACCTCTCTACTGCATAAATGAAGTAGTAGATGATCCTCACTGTCACTGAGCTTCAGAAGTTTTTCATTATCTAAACACGTTCATATGATGTATATCATATATTTTAGCAGTGTTTTTCTGCAATGGTAGACTAATTAGGGGTTGAATGTCTTTTGCTGGCTTCACTGTTCCCCTTATTAAAACAGTGTTGCTGTTGGAGTGTCTTGGTCTTTGTGGAGGCTTATTGCCTTCGACTTTATGCTTTGAAGAGTGAAAAATGTACTTGTGGTTTACAGACCAGCTACATTGGAAACATTTCCTATGACAGGTGCACTTAGTTATGCCAGACATTCTCTTGTCATCACTATCAAATGTACTGGCGGAGACGCATCCTGATTCCAGCTGATGACATATACCCACAGTAGTTCTTTATAACATTGAGTCATGTTGATGGGAAGAAATCTAGCCTCTAGTCAGATGATGGTGAATTTTGGCAAGAATGTCTTTCTCTGTCAGCTGCTTTGGCACACAACCAAGCAGGCTCATTTTGTATTCTGAAAAGCAGTGTGCTTCAAAGAAGAGGGAAAATTACTGATGAAATTTTAAATCCAAAAGTCCTACTTTTTGTCCTTGTGTCATCAGAAATGAATGATGGACATCACGGCTGAGACTTCACCATGATGTGAGCTTTCAGTTTGCCCACATGCTAACATCACCTATTAGATAGATGAGACCGCAGCACAGAACACTGTGCAAATGACAGTCTGTAGTCCATGATTAAAGGAAGTCAAAGGGTCAAATAGAGTAAGACACACAAACACAACCACCACCGCCAACCACTTCCCCTCATCACCACGCCAACCCTATTCTGCAGCATGAGTCACAGTACTCCATCAGTCCTGTGGTCTGCTCTCTACTGATCAGCGTCACTGTGGAGCCAGGGCGAAGATTTATTACTGTCCCAGTCTCTCACTCAGTCTGTTTGATCTACGCCCAGGTGTGCTCACTTAGCGCTCTGACTCAACCATAATGACATTTACCAAACCAGGTCATGCTTTTCCTGGGTTGTTGTCATGCTTGTCTCAGACGGTGACTGTTAAAAAGAAGGAAGTCTGGTTATTAAATGTGTGAGTGTGTTGTGGGTTCACCAGTACATTTCTGTAGGTTTGGGTTTGTTAAATATCTTATTATTATTATATTTATTAAGATTAAAAGTGAATGTGTAACACAATTTTACAGTCCAGACCATGTGAAAATAGAGAGAATAGTCTTCAGTGTGTGGTTTTGAATACCAGAGCTTGTGACCAAGAAAAGGAGAATGAGAGATAGTGGAAGAGTCATCGTAGTTGTTCGTGTTCGTGTTTGTATGCTGGAGAGACGGACAAGCCCGAGGGGCCTGGACAGCAAAGCTAAGCTGCCCATGCAGCGAAGAGAAGTAAAGGCTTCAAACAAGCTCTTGCATGTAATATAGATGAGACCGAAGCTCCCTACAGAACTGTCAGGAAACCCAGGGCCTGTTTGGATTTAACTGACTGTCTTTCTATGTAGCCTGCGGGCTGTTTAGGCCAGGTGGGGCTTACTCGTTATGGTATTCTGACCGATCAAGGTTCAGCTTCCTTACGCTGACTCTCAGTCTTTGTCCCACCTCTGTCCTCTATATGGTCTTGTTGTAGACAGCAATGAGCAACTAAGCACTGACACTTACAGCACAGCATCTTCCCTGGCTGAAAAAGAAGTAGACAAATTGCTGCTTGCCATATAACCACACATAGTAGGCTCAGTCAAGAAGGGTTTAAGTCAGTTTTAGTCCAACTTTTGCATTAAAGTACAACACCTTTCACGAAGGACCACAGGCTAATTTTGGTGTCTGATTTGCGGTTACATCTTTAAAAAGACTAAATTATTAATTAACATACACTTACAGACTGATAAAATCAGGCTTCAGCTAGTATTTTGAGGTACTTTAGTAGAAGCTTTGTAATTTATTGCAAAGGCAGAGGGTCAGGCAGTGTCTCCATTTTGTGTTTCCTCTTTCTCTGTAGTGATAGCAGTGCATTGCTGGCTTACTGACAGCCTCTCTCGGCTTTCAGTCTGCTTAGCAACGCTCGTCCTCACTGCAGCTCTCTCACTCCCCTCAGTCTCCAAGCACTCCGCGTTGTTTTATCCATTCGAATAGTAAGTCACTTTCCCTTATATAGAAAACCACACAGCTAATTTGTGTTTTTGTAGTGGTAGTGTCTCTAATTGCAGATTTGAACTATTAACCTACCTACAAACAACATCCTATGGCAGAACGCCTCTCTAGAGACTCTTATGTTTTTAGATATGGAAAAGCATACACATGCACACACTAGCCCAGATGAAGCTAAAATGATGAGTACAGTCATCCTCAGACAAGACAAGGGCCCACTGGCCTCATTCTCAGTCAGTGTGTCCTCCTGGGAGCATGAAGTATGTCTGCTTGTGTCTGAGTGCGTAACTGTGCACAGCAGTTTCCTTGCGGTAAACTACATCATCCTCCTACACTGCTGTTTGATGGAGCTGTTGTTTGATGGGATGTCTGCTTACTTGTGTGTGCATCTGTGTACGTTGTCGGTCTCTGCTCCGGTTGACTTTTATAGGTGAGACCTGACAGTTTTGGTATTTAACGACGTGGGGGGCACTGGGGGAGGAAACTGGAGCACACACATGCTGAGCTGCTGTGATAGAGACTGTGGGCTGCACACGTATATGCAGATAGTACGTCTCTTGCGCATAGATGATTATTAAATGCCCTTCACACACCGAAACACTCCTTTTTCTTTGTGCAAATGTGTGCTGAGACAGGATCAAGGTCAAATTTTGAGACAGACTTGTGATGCCTGTAAAATAGTGGCATGTTTGTGTTAGAAGGGTACGTTTCAAACGGGTTTAAAGAATCAGAAACACCATGCCCTTGTTTTTAATGTGACCCAGTAAGAGTAAGAGAGCACAACTTTCACAAGAGAGCAAACAGGAAATTTCACAATATCACCAGTCTCTCACCTTTCACACTGTCGTTGTCTTTTACAAGGATGAATCATCATCATCTGCAATGGTTATGGTTAAACTTATCTTTTTTGCAATATATTTGTTCATTTCTCAGAGCACATAAGGTTGGTCATTTTAACTGTGCTACATTTCAATGTAATTCTTTTCTCTGATGCAGTATTTTGCATCATTTCATTTCTATTTCAATTAACAGATTATTTAATAATTTATGTTGCATTTACTTTGTTTTTTTTTCTGTTCTAAACGTAATGTGTGCGATGTGGGAGTTACCATAACCTGGGTGGCCTGCCCAGTATAATCCAGTTAGACAATTTGTCCATTCACAAGGTAACGTTATTACAACCCTTCTCATACACCGCTGTGAAAATAGGCTGGAAGCCGCCACCTGGGATTTGACTGTGAAACTTGAGAAATGGTCGAGGGATAGAGCAGGGGACGTGTAGATGAATAGAAAAATTGATTGAGAGAGCTTGTAGTGGCTGCTTTTTATGTCAAGGATAATAAAGAAATACTTAATTATACTCCTGTCGGTGGTAAAGCTGCAATAGCTGGACAGTATTGTTAAAGGGATTGTGGAGGTTCTCCAGTGTAACTTTTATTACTTACTATTTTTTTTTCCATAGACTCCCATTACCTGTTTCTCTGCTGGGTCCCATTGGTTGTAGCTAGGAAAGCTTTGGTGTGTGAATTGCAAAATGGCTAACTGGAACAGTAGCGGTGAAGAAAGGAGCTCAACACATTGGCGGGGAGGAAAAAGTCTGTGTGTGTTTGACATGCACGTGATAACTGTCTAGACAGAGTACCCATGTGGTGCAAAAATGTGCCCGAGGCCTGAAGCCAAAGTAAGTCGGGAACGAAACTGTCCTTATCTGCCCGTGTGTGTGTGTGTGTGTGCACTTTTTGTGTGTGTTTGTCTGTATATGTGTGTGTCTTTTTGTTTGTGATTCTAGCATGACAGTCTGCCTGATGCTTATCAGTGTGCTTGTCTGGCTCTGCTCTTTCTCTTTGTATTTGGAAAGAGGGAGGAACAGGTGTGTGTGTGCGTGTGTGTGTGTGTGTGTGTGTGCGTGTGTCTGGGGCAAAGCACAAACAGACTTTTTTCTATCCTGTTTCCATCTTCCACCTGTTTGTCTTAACTGTCCACCTGTCAGACCTGTTCTCATCTGTGCCCTGCTTTATTTTATTACCATTTATCTCTTTGTTCAAGGTTAAAGCAGAAGAAAAATGAGTTGAGTAATGTTCTACATACACTAAGAAATGTAACGCTTTTCTCCTTTTAAGTACCACTGAAGGGTCAAATACTTGCTGTACTGGCTCTTGACTTGAATTGATTGGGTAATAAGCTCTCTTTGTGACTTAACTGTATTCAGACCTCTTTGCTTTGTGCACACATTTATGCCTTTTATATTTAGTTTTGAATAGATACATTCTTGCAACTCAGTTTACATGCAATTACCCATAATTACAAAATGAAAACATGAACGCTGATATTTCTCACTTTTGAATAGTCTAAAAAACCTGAGCATAATTAGATGCATAAATAAAAGTCCAAATGTGAACCTGTAGTCTCTGAAACAATATCAAGCCATCTTATTTCAGTGCGAGTTAATCAGAGAGCCCCTACCAAAAACGTGTATTCGTTTTAATGCCCCACTTTACTGCCTTGTTCCCTTGTGAGCTGTTATTGATTTGGCTGCTAAAACAAAGTGTGGCTTCCAGTCTTTGGATAAATGGCTTATTGGATTAAGACTTCCATATAAAGACCTCTAGTGTGTGTGTGTGTGTGTGTGTGTGTGTGAATGAGTGAGTGAGAGATTAAGAGACCCAGTAAACCACACACAAACCTACAACCCAAAGACGGACACAAATTAGGATGGACTGAGGGGGAAAAAAAAGATTTTGCTCAAGTTTAAAGAGAAAAAGGAAGCCTAAAGACTCAAAAATCTCGTTGTTGCAGGGCTCAGTCAGGAAGTATATATATCTATGTATCCGTATCTTGATCTTTGACAAAGTTGACGACTACAGCAGAGCAGGATGTGGTTTAGAAACAGACGGGGCGTGACCGACTGTCTCTGTGGATGTCTGTGTGTTCCTCTTTTACTCTCTCACCGTCTGAGGCCGAATGGAAAAGCACCCAAATAAAGGCTGTTTACTTCCTCCTGAGAGAGGCGAAAGAAAAGAACGAGTTGCATTACCATGCCTCTCGCTTATTCCCCTTCTTGAATGCAAAGCTCATGAATGGCGGAGGAGAAGGAAGATGAAGAGGAAAAGGAGGAAGGGTGGCACAGTTATGTTGTGTGAACCACCACGTTTCTGTCCTCTGCGCGAGATCATGGCGCTCGCCTGCGGTTTGTTTCAGTTTTCATAAACGATCACTGCTCCCAGGATTTCAGCAGATGTGTTGACAATTGGGCCCAAAAGTGCTTATGTTTTAAGGCACATAAGGAATATCAAATAGAATCTAATAACACATATTTACACACAAATACACAGGCCTGTTTTTTCTCAGATGAAAGGTCAGACCAAGGCTTGCACAGTCTTTATTGTGCCCTAGATAAGATTTGCCATTAGGCTTGTTGAGACTAGTCGTGTGTGAGTGTGTTTTTATATCCTGGGTAGGGTTTTACAATGTCAGCAGCATGTCCTCTGATGAATCAACTTGTGCTGCCAGCTAAAGACAGAAACACACTGACCCTAGAGATATAGTGCTGCAGCAAAATTATTTTAATAGTTTAATTGTGTTGTGTGTTCAGTTAACCATCATAGGAAACAGAAAAAAGCAGAAAACCCTCACGTTTAATAAATTCATCCAACAAAGTACTGGCTTTTTGCAAACTTCTATCACATGAATAAATGATTCAACTCTACTTGTATCTAGTTGTCACCCTCCTCATCGTGAAATATTTCAACTGAAGCGGCATCTGGCCACAGTTTGAATTGAATACAGAAGGATTTGACTTCACATGAATAATGTGTTCATGACTTAAGATTCTGTTTACAGATCAGATTTTTATTTAAATTTTTTTGGCTCTTGAATTTTTCAGAGTAAGATTTGCTGCATGGAAACTGCATCACTTTGGTCACACATAAATGTCTTGTATGTGTTTTATTATGCATGGAGGGAGCGTGTGTATTTATAGCATGAGTATCTGTGTTTGAGTGTTAGTGTGTGTGTGTGTGTGTTTTTATATGAACTGAGATGTTGTCTTGAGTGTCCACGTGACTGGAGTAGAGACACAGAGGGGAGGCAGAGAGTGTAACCTTGGACTTGTCTGCACTCAGTTTGGCAGTGTGACAGTCTGTGTGTGTGTTGTGACTGTCTTTGACTTAAAGTGGCTGTCAACTTTTCGTGAAGTATAAAGCCCTCATCCCAATTAGAAATCAGCTCTTCATGAATGATATGGAGGCTGCTTTTGCTAGCCAAGCCAATTATGAAATCTTACGCTCTGAGCAGAATTTCCTTTGCGACTTAAAATTAAAAAAGAAGCTTCTGTAATTGCAAAGTTCACAAGCTTAAAATTATTATTATTATTTTAGATTACTGTTCACACAAGATAACACGAACATGTCCACCTAAATTTGAAATGTCCCTTTGATGTAAAGTTTTAGTGAAAAAACTCTACAGAGGCTGTTTTTCTGATGTCCATTCGCTGCAGTAGCTCAGATATCATTCCGGAAATACACAGCTGGCTCTGAAGTGCATTCACACTTCACCTGTGTTTTCCAGACTGGATATGGTAATGCATGGGCATGGTCGTGTCTGTGCAGTAGAGTGGTGTGTGTGTTATTGTTGGATTTAACAGCACTCTTGACTACACATAAACACAAAAATGCCTCTTTCTGCTCCATTAATGCGTCTGCTGTAGAAATGTCATGTGCGCTAATGGTCTGAGGACCAAACTCAGGCTCTGGAAATGGGTCAGTGTAAAAGTTCACATGGGCATGTGAGTCTAAAGTAGTATGTTTCATGTGGCTGTATAGTGGTGGCCTGAACAGTGTGCGTTAGCTGCAGTGGCAGGCACACTGTTGGTGATTAGGAACAACAGGGCAGAGTTCAGCTGAGTGAGTGCGTGGAATGCTAATCCACATTGTCATGAGGCAAGCTTCAGCCTGACAAAGGGCTGGAGACATAGGGGGTTTCTTTGTGTGTTTGTGTGTGTCACAGAAGCATCCAAGATAAGAGAGATGCTTCATTAATGCAGATTAGAACCGAGTTACATTATGGTGTGTGTTAATAAAGGAAGGTGGGGGGTTGTGGAAGGTGGGACAGAGGAGACACATGGACAACGGGAGGACAGAGCGGTTGCGCTGAAACGTGCAAACGTTTGCACCCGCACCCATTCATTAAGAAGTAGAGTGGCAGGAATAATGAGCAGGTGTGTGTGGGCGGTGGGCGTTTGGCTGTCAACTGTCAGGTAAGCAGGCATTATAGTAGGAGACACGGGCAGCCATTAGTGGAACATACAGATACATATTCAGTACGTATAGTCTATATGTGGATACACATACAACACCTGCAAACTGTTTCTGGCACAGACACACATTTACCCTTTAATGACCCGTCACTTGTCTCATCAGCATCCACCGTTGCTGGGGGGGGGAGAGCAGATAAAAGACTTCTGAGTGACCTGGTGTTAATATCAGTTTGGCCCTACACCCTCTGTCTGTATGCATTTGGTCTCTCTCACTTACACACACGCACACACAGACAACCTGGATGCTGCAGGGCATCCAGACTAAACCCACCTTCACGCCACTGCAGTAGGGTTCTTGTTGGTTCTGATAAGTCTCCTCCCTTTTTCCACTTCTTCTCTGTATCTGCCCCGTACCATCATCCTGCCTTCTGCCTCTCCTTCACCACTCTCACCTTAACCCCCCTCCCCCTCTCACTACTGCAGTGCTGCCTTGTGGGGTGAAAAAAAAGGAAAAAACACCAACCACAAGCGTCTGTGAAGGGACGAGCCCCCTTCTGTAGGAACACAGAGGCACACCTGGCTACACAAATGGCTCTAGCCTCTTATATTTGCATTGCATGTGTTTGCATGTTCACTCAGCCATGCCTTTGTAAATAAGTGAATTTGCAATGCATGCAGTATTCTTGAATTTACACATTTACAACTAGTAGGACCTATTTCTCTTTTCTTTCTGATACAACAGAAACGAGCTGCAGACATTGAGGCTTGGTATTTTGGGAGATTTTCTTTCTTTCTAAAGTGATATGATCAGTGACATTCTCGTGTTTTGTGTATTTTGTACAGTATTGGAGCCAGGACACGTTCAACAAAGCTCAGCATAATAACTGAAAGCAGTGAGAAAGAGATAACAACCCGGCTCTGTCCAAAGTGAAAGAAACTCTTGAAATTTTCCAGAGCCCAGGGTGAATAATATAAAACATAGAAAAGGAACAATAACTTTAAAATCTAAAACTAGTGAATTTCCTGTATTCCTAAAACAAATTACAGTTATTTAGTAATAATAACAAATAATACAATGTTGAACTAGTCAAGTAGAAATACTAAATTTCTAAATATACATTTATGAAGTTTGATAGATGAGAAGTTATTATTGAATAATTATGATGTATGAAAATAATAGAGCTGCAACACTAGTAGCTAATGTGAATGTTAGATGGTTAATATGTAGCTGTCACAGTAATTAGGCTGCATTCTTCTTAGGTTGTTGAGCTCTCGTAGTAACAGTCCCTCAGCTGATACAGTGTGGAGAAAAATCTTTTAGTCCAGCTGATGAAAGGCTGTTTATTATTCACTGTGTCCCACTGTGTGTGCGCATTCTGTGGATAAACGTTTATAGATGGCTTTAAAAGGCCAGTGGGTCAATTATTGATGCTTTCTACAACCATTATCTCTCTTTCTCGCTTCCTTCTGCTCTCTGCCTTTGCACTTTTCTCATCTCTAGATTCTTTTCCTTCCTCTACTCTGCCGTTTCTTCTGCATCCTCTACTCCACTCCACACCTCCCTCCCGAAGCCTGTGCTACCTGTCAGTTTGGCTGAGTGTGTGTATGCGTCTGTCTGCTGCAGATAAGCATCAGCTTCATCAGCTTGTGACCTCTTGCTGAGCGTGTCCTGGATTTGCTCAGAAAACATGCACACACACACAAACATAGATGCAGCACCAGCAGTGTTTACTTTAATACGCATGGCTGAGTGCGTATGAAGCCGACAATGAATCATAAACATTCAACACACACAGAGACATATGGATCAGAGACAGGCTGACTCCAGCCACGTTGTCTGCTCTATATAACCATGAATCACGTGTATAGATGCACACAGTGACAGGACACGAAGTTGCCATGTTGACTATTTGCATGGCTTTTCCTGTGTTTTATTCATAGTTCACCCTCAATGGGCTCATTCAGTCTCCGCTCTTACCTCTTGCCACCTTAGGTTTGTGTAACGCCGAATCGCTGCTGTTTCATGCCATGGATCCCACATGCTTTTCACTTTTAATGCCATTTGTCTCTATTTTCTGTTGCTTTGAAGTCGTTTGTCTCTATTTTCCATTGTTTAGGTGCCATTTGTCTCCATCGCTTTCCTAGTCACCATGGTTGTAATTGTTTTCTTTCCACATTGTCTTCCTTGACAAGTGTGCATCCTTGTAAAACAGATATTCTTTCTGTTGCTCTTTGTTTTTATTTCTTTCCTGTCTGTTTAACCTTGTTATGTGTTTGTCTCTCTCTATAACCACCACCTCTTTCTCCATTTGTTTCAGAAGGCTGTGGAAGAGGAGGAGAGCCAGGTGAGAAAACCCTCTGCAGACCTCTGCCCCCCCAGTGGCAAGTTGGCCGACGCTGACCCTGTGAAAAAGGTTAGTCATAGGTCCCCCGCCACATTCATCCAATCATCTTGTCATCACCTCCTTCCTTCCGCCTCCATCTCCTCTAAGCACAGCTCTTCTCTTAGGACCACCACCCCAGACCCCCACTGACAGACACAGCCCCCTGTTCACCCACTGGCAGCAGCAACCTTTACTTTTCAACCTTTCAGGAAATACACCTACACAGCTGCTAAAAAACTCTGCTCTCCCATACTACTGCACGCATACACACAGGGAAGAAGCTCCTCTATCATCATTATCTCTTTTTCTCCACATGCGCACACACACACACACACACACACACACACACACACACACACACACACACACACTCTCTCTCTCTAATCTGATGCCTGATGGATGATCCCTCATCTACATGTATGCATGAATATATTAGCTTCATTAGATTATGGCTCCAGGAGCATCACGTGCTGTGCAGCACATTCACATCTCCTTCTGCTTTTTCTCTCTATGAAAGTACATGCGTTTGATTGTCATTGTAATAAGTAATCTATTCAAGTGCTAAATGATATGGCAAGAAAATACTTGCAGTTGCATCACAATTGGTAAAATAGACAATATGTTGCAGTGGTGTGTCGTATTAATGTTCTTTTTTTCTACAGGGGAAAACATCTCCACCTGCTCTGGTGTTCAACCCTCTTTTTTCGGACATCAAGGAGGAGCCAGGACACCCCACCCTGGTTCATCCCAGGTACTGCACCTTGTTCACCTAGAGCAGCATTTCAGGGCTGCAGCTAATGATTATTTCCGTTCTAGATTTATCTATTAGTTAATGTTTCCATTAGGATGACCAGCCCATCTTTTTCGGAATCTAAGCTGATGTCTTGTGTGATATCTGACTGCTCCATGCACATATTTGAAAAGCTTATAAATAATTTAAAAAACAATAAATATTCTTTGATTAACTATTTCATTAATTGACTCACAAATGTGTCCTTTAGATTAAGACATGTTATAGATAGTGAAAATTACCATAAATACCAATCAATTAATACATAAATACGTGCATTTAAACTGAAACTTCCCAAAGCTTTTGTTTCCTCTCATCTGGCTCTCTGTTCATTCCTCAGACAGTAATCTGACCCAGATTAAAAACTGGAATTAGATGGTTCACAGTGCCATAACTCATAGTGACCGCCTTGACACACTGACTGCAGGGAAGCTTGCAGACGCCAGACCAGACAGATTGGCTGGATTAGAGTTCTAGTCAACTAATAGCACCACATGGCTGCAACAAACATGCACAGGCACCATGTCTTTTGCATTGCAGCAGTTGTGCTTTGCTATGGCCAAACATTGTACTAGACATCCACAGCACTTAATATCATACTTGGATTACAACCAACATCTATTAGTGGTGCACTTGTCAAATACAAGCCAGGCTTATGCTATTCAGTCACACCTTTGCCATTTAATATGGGAGTTTCAGATTTCAGCTAAACAGAGCAGGCAGCGCTGCATTTCCATCCACAGGAGGGGAAGCAACGCTTGGATTTGCAGTGCTGTAGTTTTTCGTGCAGAGCCCGTATGAGCTGTCACGCTTAACCTAGTTCACGGCTCCAGCCTCAGCCCTATCTGTAGGGGAGTGTTGGTGGGGGAGGGGCTCCTCTCCTCTCCTCTCCTCTCCTCTCCTCTCCTCTCCTCTCCTCTCCTCTCCTCTCCTCTCCTCTCCTCTCCTC
>JAUMTR010000009.1:13379960-13444218 GCA_032270685.1 Microctenopoma stevenorrisi | reverse complement strand
TCCTCTTCCACCCTCTCTACCCTCTCCTCTCCTCTTTTCTCCTCTCTCTACCCTCTCCTCTTTACCCTCTCCTCTTCTCTCCTCTCTCTACCCTCTTCTCTCCTCTTTACCCTCTCCTCTTCTCTCCTCTCTCTACCCTCTTCTCTCCTCTCCTCTCCTCTCCTCTCCTCTCCTCCCCTCTCTACCCTCTCCTCTCCTCTCTACCCTCTCCTCTTCCACCCTATCTACCCTCTCCTCTCCTCTTTTCTCCTCTCTCTACCCTCTCCTCTTTACCCTCTTCTCTCCTCTCTCTACCCTCTTCTCTCCTCTTTACCCTCTCCTCTTTTCTCCTCTCTAGCCTCTCATCTTCTCTCCTCTCTCTACCCTCTTCTCTTCTCTCCTCTCTCTACCCTCTTCTCTGCCCTCGTCTCTCCTCTCCTCTCCTCCTCTCTCTACCCTCTTCTCTACCCTCGTCTCTCCTCTATCCCCTCTCCTTTTCTTTTCTTTCCTACTGTGCAGCCAGGAATATACAGATAGTGTTGGCTCAGTAGCTTCACTGCATCTCCAGGCACTATCTCTCTCTCAGTTGTATCCCCTACCTGGACATTTGTGATAAGCTGAAGGCCTGTTTATGCTGAGATTCTGTAAACACATGATAAGAAATATCCATATTCCACGCTGTTTTCTGTCCCTGTCTTCAGAAGGTGCAGTTACTACAGGCTAAAACAGTCACCAAATTACTTTTGCTTTATCACCCTGATTCAGCTGTGGGCAAACATAAATGGCCCATATTGCAGACATGTGTGGTGCTTTGTGTGTGTCGCTGTTGCAAAGTCTATACCATTTTATGATCTTTACTGCAAAGACAGAAATATGTGAAAAGTGACACAGTCATGACTTGAATAATAAAAAGAGACAAACGATCTGATCTACATATGAGGCCATGTCAGTATTTAAAATTTCTTTTTCCTTTGTGTTTTTCTTTCCTCTCTCTCTCTCTTTCTCTCGCTCACTCAGTTACTACCTGTACACATATGATAAGATGGTGGCTCCCAATGTGTCACTGAGGAGGGAGGCAGAGATGAGCCCAGAGATCCTCGGAGCACTGCTCAAACACCATTACAGCCGCAGAGTGCTGGGCCATGACGAGCCACCCATGGGTCAGTAAAGTTGACTTGTGTTAATCAGAATGAACAATGCACACACAGGAAAACGTGGGTTGACTACGCTTATATGATGCAGTCGTGCTAAATTACACCAATCAGCATTCATTGTGTTTTTGTTGGAGTGAAATCTGGCAAAGTATTCCATGGACTGAGAACAACTAAAAACCAACTTTAGATTTAGCTCCTGGTCAGATGATCTAAGAAACTTGTCATTAGACTGGCAAGTCAGCGAGGAACTCTACTGTGGAGTGGGCTTTATAAGTGAGGAGAAATAATCTTTAGATCCTACCCACTTCTAAAGCCTTTCCGTTTTCATATTAGGTATATTATAATCAACCTGGTCAAATTCTGCACACATTTATACTCTTTCTTACCTGACCTTATTGTGAAAATAAATGCAACAACCTACACACTGCACAATTATGCTCATTCAACTAAGAAACTGAAAAGAGCAGAGCTGAAAATAGGTGAAAGACCAAGAAATTGCTGTCAATTTACCCATTCTATTATTTACTACCCTAACTACAGTAGCTAACATGTTCTTTATGCTTATGAACCAACGGAGAGAGCAGGTTAAGTGAGGTTTCACATATTACACGTAACATAAGATTATCATTTCTAATAATTAGTTATTAGCAGATAAGAAGATAACCTTATTAAATGTGGATACACAAACCCCATGAGACAAATTGTAATTTGAATAAACCCTGTCGTGAGAAATAATGAGCCCAAAGAAAAAGACTCAATATGATAAAACTATATATATATTATTTTATATATATTATATTATCAGAGATAGTAACGGGGCAAACAAATCTTACCTTAAGGTCCACATACGGGGTTTGTCTGGTTGAAAGGTCCAGGGTGAAAAGCTGGTGGGTATACATTGAGTTAAGATCTTATCCCTTATTGATATACTCTGCTCTGAACACTGTATTAGAATCTTTGAGGGGGAGCTGATTGTCAGTCGGACACTGATGATTATTTGATACATACTCCTGTGAACACCAGGCATATTGGACATAAACATGGCAGACACATGTCTACTATAAATACATGACACAAGTGTGAGCACGTGAAACATAATCAGCAGCGACATGCGGATCATTGTAATATAACACAGTGAGAAAGCAGTCACGTGTTTACTGTAAACATACAACCTACAGTAAGGTGCCACCTAGCACAGGCACACACACACACACACACACACACACACACACACACACACACACACACACACACACACACACACACACACACACTCTCCAAACATTCCTGCCTGCAGCGATGCACATAATCATGCATTGACCTTCACGTAAAGACTTTGGTGGTACTTCACTATTGATGAGGGTGGAGATCACAGTGACCTCCTCTCTGCACCGTGTGTGTTTTTATGTGCACAACAGTGTGTCTATGTATAATAGAGAGGGAGCGTGAATCACAGCACTGTCACTGCGCTCTCCTCCTGCCATCATTACACCACATCCGACTGCCAGCCTGTCTCTCAGGCGTTCTGCTCCCCTTCTTTCTCTCCAACCAATCTGTCCATCTTCCTCCATCCTTCCCCTATCTTCCCCTGGCAGCTATCTCCTCATTCTCTCTCGAGCCTGTCCTCCGTCTGCTTCCACATTTTCCTTCTTGCATTCATCTATCCGTGGCTCCGTCCTTGCTTCCTTCTTCTCTGAGGCTCTTCATCATGATTTCTCTCACAGTCTGCTGTCACTCCCCCCCCCTACTCCTCTTCATCCTCCTCTTTTCCTTTTACCCTAATTTAATACTTTCAAGTCTGTCTTTGTGCCTTTTACACTTACTGTTGTGGCCCTCTTTTTCTCGGCTGTTTCATTCCTTTTGATCACCTCCAAATGACTCATGTCTGTTATTTGTGTTTTCTACTACCCTGTGTGTATGTGTGTCTTGTGTGCATAGCATGTTTGTGCGTGTGTGTGTGTGTGCGTGTATGTGTGTGTGCAGACACATGCAAGCCAACCTAAGTCAGTTAATTTAGTGTCGTCTCCAGCGCCAGGCGTGCTGGTGCACAGCACGCTGTTTCTTGTCAGACTCATGCTGTATGAATACATTATGCTGGTAAACAACGACTGTCTTCTCTCTACTGTCTGCAAACATATACCTTCAAACATAGTCATTACCAGCCGAAACACATGCCTTCCTGCAGAATCCGTGCATGTGTGTGTCATCTGTGTATGTGTGAGTGTGTGTGTTGCCTGTTTGATCTGTTTTCCCTGATGTATATCTTAAAGGCCACAGTGAGGGAACAAGCCAGATTTTGAAGGCAGGAGGAGCCTACACAGAGCAGAGCAGCTCCCACGCAAGACACTTTATTCATATCTTTTCTCTCTTTGTGTCTGAGGACACACACACACAGAATTTGTGGGCGAGTGTTTGGTTCCTTGGCTGTTGCCATGCTGCGCTTGCGTGTGCACTCACACTGAGAAAGAGGTGTGAGCATTTATGAGGTTGGGCGAGGGTGTTACTAAGCGTAGGCGGGAGTGTGCACCAGCTCGGCTCGCACTTCCTGTCTTTCATCCACCTCCTCCTTTTTTTTTCTTTTTTTTTTTTGAAAAATCCTTTCTTCATCATCCTCTTCCTCCCTCCTCAGATCTTCACGCGTCACCTCCCATCACTGCTGGCGCCGAGGAGGCCAAATCCCAACGTGCTGCTGCTGCTTCGGCCGGCGAGCGGGAATGCCAAACCCAAGCAGTTTCCATGGAGACAAGCAGCCCAAGTTGCAAGAAAGCCACCCACGCCCCCACCCACACCCCTCCTCCTCCTGTGTCGTTGTTGTCCCAGATAACGGAAGTACCGGCTAAGGACATGAGTTCTGCCACGACTGGCGATACATCGGTGGTGGGGGGGCTGGAAGACGACAAGGATAGGATTGTAATGGAGATCATGCAGATGTACAGCAGGCAGCAGGAGAAGCTCAACTCCACCCTGCACAAGCAGCTACAGCTGGAAATGGTAAATGAGCCCAATACAAAGTGACCCGTAGCTGTCCTTGTGTAGTTAAAGTGTCCTTGATGTGGTGCAGGCGGTGTTCACCTTCCACTGACCCCTCAATTTCTTTTTCCTGCTCCACCAAACATGACTTTTAAAAGTGAACGCTCTAGATCATCTAGATCTAGACATTTCACTACCGTTGGAGAGAATAGGATTTGTAGGAGATGAATGACATCTCCATCATTGCATGTTTGATTAGAGAGTGTCTGAGAGTTCAGATTGTAGGTTAATATCCACATGAAACCTAAAGATTTACACATGTACTTTTGCTGTTGAATAATCCATGTGTCAAAGTTTACATTTATTCTGAACTGTGGCAGCAGGTTGGCATAAGAGGCAGCACCGCATATTTGACCCCCCTGTGGTATCAAACATTGACCCTCTTGTGAAGGCGCTGAAATGTGAATCATTTCTCTTTACAGGGGTCAGTCAAAGATCAGATTATTATAATTTCCCCTGACTTGGTCTCTCTGCCTTCAGGAGCTGGAGGCGTTACGTGGGGGCGAGGCAGCAAGGCTACGGGAGCTGAGTGCCGAACAGCGGGAGCTTCGCAGTGAGCTGGAGGCAGTGCACAGTGAGCAGGCACGGCAGCTCAGCCAGGCCCGCCAGGAGCAGCTGGAGCTGGAGGCCCGTCTGGAGCAGCTCCGGCAACAAGCCTGTGCCTGTGAGCCAGGGGCCCAACGCCAGCAAGAGGCCCACTATACAGCACAGGTATGGATTACTGGACGGAACATGCATGTAGAGGGCAGATATTGGTGCCTGAGTGTTTCAAATATACAGCATTGACATAGAGAATGTCATTTTATCTCAGGTATAACAGTGCTATACTTCAATGGGAAGCAGATTTTAATCAAGCTCACTGTATTTACTAAGTACTTAAAATGAGTACATTCAGTTTATTGAAATGAAATGTCAAGGCTCGGTAAATACCAGCAGTTTGCAGGACGACTTAATATTGATCAAATTGATTTTCAGCTGTCTTTAAAATACTTGTAAGATGGTGTCAAACAATTCTGAGATCTGAATACTGAGATAGTCATCACCCACATATTTCATCTGAAAGCATTGAAAAGTGTTGAAACCCTTCCGACCATAGATGTGGACGTGAATTACTGTGATTGAGAGTTTTCTGTTTTATCATCTTGTGTGCATGCTAGCACTGTGTGACTCGCTATGAGTGTGAGCACACACTCTCAGTCTTTGTTTGGGTTTTCACCAAACTTAATCTCGAGATGGGTTATGTTATGTTGGCCTAAGCTCAAGGCTGCAGTATCCCTCTCCCGTTTGTTACTGAAACTCCAGCTTTTTACAGAACAAACTTTAATTTAGAAAAAAAAATCGTAAAATGAGGCGAAAGTAAAAATGATTGTTAGTTGCAGCCCTAGCTAAGATTTCCAGAAATCTTTGAATATCTTAAAAATCTGACTTCCTGTCTGGCTGTCCTTGCAGTTGTCTGAGCTCCGTCAAAGGCTGGAACGGGCCGAGGCCGACCGGCAAGAACTGCAGGAGGAGTTGCGCATGGAGCGGGAGGCGCGGGAGAAGCTGGAGCGCACAATCACCCAGCTCAAGCAGCAGATGGCCCTGTCTGGCACGGTGGGAGGCAGCCCCTCTCCTCCTCCTACCCCTTCCACCGGAACCCCTAATGCCCATTCTCCGCCCTCCTCTTCGTCTTTCTCAGAGGCCCCAGCGGCTGGCCAAAAGTAACTGCCACCCCTGGAGGCACCCCCCTCCTTCATTCTTCTCCTGATCCTCTCCTGCCAACTCTACAGACTACAAACAAATCGGCCTGCAGCAGAAGGGAGCTTCACATCTCTTCAGGCTGTTATTGGGTTGTCTTTTCTTTTTATTTCATTGTAGGACTGACTTTTGTTTTTGTAATTTAACATCACTTAAAAACATTATGTTGTGTTTTGTTTTTATTATTCTTTCTTTTGCCCCCCCGCCTCTCTTTAAACAGTATTTAAATATTTTGGACATGTATGTTTCTTTTAATTTATAGTTTTTATTGATCAAACAGCTGCTTCACAGACAGGAGTTTGGTCAAGTAGAGACCAACTCAACTTATCACTGTTTTTCCCCTCCCACAGTTGTCGCCCTCCCCTCCCCTTCCTTCCTGCAGTTTATGGATTCTTGAGCAACTGACTTTCAGAATTTGTAGTCCTCGCAGATGTCACTTCATGCTACTACCTAGCACAGCAGCTGGTGCTCATGGACACATAATAGCGCCTGGTTGCGTGCTTCTCCCTCGTTCTGTACCTAAAAGTACAGGCGAGTGCAGGAAACTGGCTTGTACATTTCAATACAGTTTTTTTTCCCTCATTGTTTCTCCCTATAAAATACAGAGAAAGAAAAGTCTAATATGTTAAAACACCAAGTCTATATGGAGGAGAAAGACCTTTACTGTACAAAAAAAGAGACACTTTGCAAATGTTGTAAAACCTGATCAATATAAGCCAATAGCGACGCTGAACTTGAAATGAGTGTTTTGAGTGTGACCCCCCCACAAAGTAGCTAGCTAGCAGATTGTCTGGCTTGGACCCCAGCTGCTCCTAACACAGACTAGTTTCCTCTTCACTCGGCTGGGCAGCACCTGGACTCTCCTGTTGTAGACCAAACAGTCTGCCCAGTGTCTCGTCTGACTCCTCCTCCCCCCCGCTTCACTGGACACCTCACACCTTCCACCACTGTATGCTAGAACCACTGCTCTCGACTGGGAAACTCCTTAACACTGTGGTTTTTGCCCACTTTGGGCTAGACAGGAAACACTGTGCTCTTTTCAGGCTTGGCGTGAAGAAGCTCACGAACAGTGTTATTCACTTGTCCCTGCTCTGCTTCTCCACAATCCCTGGGAAAGGAATGTGTCTGGACTTGGGGGCTGCTTGAGCCAGTGCAGCTTTTCTAAGCAAGAAGAAAGGCAGAGTCTCACATGTGCAGTAGCTGCACTGTGTTAGCATAATACATATGACATCTTTACATGCCCACACACTCAAGTGTGTCAGTGCAGTGGAGGCATTCAGGCTGGCCCCAGCGTTCCCAGCAGTTGATCAAAGCTCCAGTCTGTCACTGTTTTGGGGCTTTTTTTTTGTATTATTTGACTTCATTGTAAGCAGATGGTTTTATCCTCACTCTGTTTGTCAGAGCCTCATCTAAAGAATGTGGGTCACAGGTGAAAGCAGTTAGTCCGGGGTAGTTTGGTCTCTGCTTCATGTTATTCTGCTTGGCTGAACAAACAGCACCGGGTAGGGAGAGGAAAAGTGGGGTGAATCGAGGAGAGCGTACAGTGGACTGGTGTAGTCTTCCTCTGTGGCAGGCTGGGTGGCCCAGACACTGAGGGTAGAGAGAGAGGGAGCCCATTTTGTTTTGTGCTGCCAGAATAGGGGCGGCTGTTGTTGTCTGGGGGGCCTCTGCATAGCCTCGAGCGAGCCTGTACAGAAGTCCCATCTCAACAACGTCCCTCCTTTCTCCAGTAGCATAGTACCACCATCACTCACTCACACACACATAGACACATACCCGTCCATCCATCTCCAGTGCCGCACGGAGCTGCAGTGTGCAGTGTTTTGTAGATGCCCAGGAGAGTGAGCAAACGTCCAGTCAGAGGAAGAAAGGACATTACTGTGTCAGTTGTCAGGCAAAAGCGCTTTTATTGCCATTAAGGAGATCCCTGTAAGCGAGTGTGTGCTTGTTTGTAAATAGTTGTTTAAAAAAGAGAAGGGGATTGGCCTCGGCTTAACTCTGAGCTTTTTTATGCATCTGCTATAAATGCAAATTAATAGACATTCCACTGTGCTCCATCCTGTTCAATGCAGACTTTCTTACACAGCTTCCCTTTACAATAATAGAACTTAAAGAGCGGACAGAGTACAGTTGTGGTTTGTTGATACGCATAAGGACAGGTGCAGGTGCAAGCCAGTTAAATCAAACCCATGCTGCAAATGTACACTCTACTGTTGTTCCATTTAAACCTTTATTGAAATTATGAAAGAAAATATTTAACGTATTAACTAAAGATTTATATTCACTTTGTAAATACAGTAGTCAATAATATATTAACTGTTCTTATATTAATAATCTTCAAAAAGTTATATAAATTGGACCAGAACTAAGGCTTTGGATGGCCTAAATGGTTTTTGCTTTCTTTTTTTTAAAAGTGATCTTTGCAGATATCAGAATTTGACTTTTTGTCTCGTGGATGTGGGGAAGTGAAATGCATGGTTTACTGAGATGTAAAGCAGGGCAAAGGTGAAATAGGAAAATAATACTTTCAGATACTTCCTCCCTTTTTTGAACTGATGCATTTGTTTTTTGTGGACTTGACGGACTGTTTAACTTGTAACCTTATAAGCTTTTTTCCTCTTTGTTAAACCCGCTCCCTTGAGCTACATGTAAATTGAAAACATTTGTTTAAGAAAATGCATTTTAGAAAAGAACAGAAAACAGACAAAAAGTTGTTATTTTTGCATGTTGGCTGCCCCTCATATTTTATCTCACCGGGCCACTCAATCAATTTATTGTGTTAAAAAAACATGTTATTCCCCGTATCACACAAAAACTATGAACTGACTCGTATGCATGGACATTAAGTTTTATTTCATTATTGGTTCAGAGTTGGATAAATATAAAGACACAGTCAGATTATGAAGAACCTCAAATGTAGCCTAAATTGATTTGCATACTAGTGTGTGTGCGTGTGTCCTTGTTTGTTGGCCTCCCATGTCTGACTGCAGCACAACAGCTTTCAAGAGGGAAGGAGAAAAACTTGCTCATGTAGCTCTGGATGTGTGGTTACGTTATCCGATTTAAAAGCATATATCCTTGTCTGAATGTGTTAATGTCACTCAAAAGTTAATCAGTATTAGTTTTTATTGACTTAATTACCTCTTCAGCAGAATTAAAATGTTAATTTTGAGTCATCAAATAAGCAGAAATCTAAACCTTTTGTCATTTTACTTTGTGTAATTTGCATTTTATACACAAGGGGGCACTATTTAGCCCCTTTAATTGTACATCATAATCAAAAAAGGACTAAATGATAAGGGAGAAAAATCTCTTATAAGTGGTGTGGGGGGCCTTTTTTGCATTTTGCAGTGTTATGAGAACTTCGATATGCTTTGTACAGAATTTTTAAAAGTGTGAAATTTGCCCATCTGACTAAAACAAAGTTTAAGATGCCGAGCTTTACCATTTGAATATAGGATTTATATGCACATAGAAGATAAAAAGTCATAAACAATTTGAGCTGTTGCAGATGGTTTGCTTTGTAAGTCAGCCAGTAATTATTCTATGCCAGTGGGGCATCCATGATTGATCAAACAGGTCAGTGGTTACTAAGAATACCATATATTATTTCATACACATCCTGTTATAGCTGAAAAAATATATATTCATGGCTTTACTAAAAGAGTCCTGTTTTTCCTCGATGCTGTTCTGAAATATGAAACGCAGTGTCTGTGTAAGACCATTGCATACTACGTTGCCAATACTACAGTGTGATGAGACTTTTGTTCTTGCATGAATCGAGACACTGTTCTCCTACCTCATGTTGTGATATAGAAAGATGTTTTTTAAGCAGAAGACACTGCATCTCTGTTTATCATCATTGATATTTACTAGTAAATGACATACCTGTAAATGCTTTTAGCTAATACCTCAGTTGTATCTAGTGTTTGTTTTTTCTGTTTTGCCCTTCTCTGATTTCAGATTTTTGTAAATATACTCTGTATAGACAATGAACTTGGATCAAATTCAAGTAAAGTTCTGTAGTGTCAAATCACTGTCTTTTGGTTTTCTCATCTGTAGCATCAGTTTTGTCCTATAACGTCCTTATTCACATTTGCACACATACATACACGTTGATAGCTGTGATTAAGTGATATTATTGTCCTCATTAATGTAAACTCGCATAGTTTGCTGCAACATATAAAGGGGCAGATAAAATTAACATCTTATCCTGTGTCACTGAAACACCCAAAAATGGAAAAATCCAAATTTTTTAAAAAGTACTGAATATTTTTTTATAAAAGTAATAGCACACATGCCGGGACCAAGCCGGTCATTTGATGTATCATTTTTGTCTGGGGACCCTTCCATTCAAGCTGCATTAATGTAGATACCAGTTTTGAGGTGGAGAACAATATGTGCCTTTCACTGCTTCGCACTGCAGGCACTAATAAAGACCACAGAAGGAAGAGCTCTTGGATTAAAACCACACTAATACAAGTCTGCAGCTATTTGTGTGAAACTCTTCTATAAAGTACATATTTACATAAACATCTTACATATTGAGAATAACAGTTCAGAGTTTTCAGAAATCATCCAAAGAAAAAAAAAACCCGGCTGTGCCTACAAACCTTCAATTTAGGTTTTTATCAGCATCAAAGTGTACATTAGATGGCACATAGGAAAAAAAAATTCTCCACAACTCCACAGAGTTATTCAGTAAACTGAGCTGCTTTGCGCCTTGATTCTTTTGAGACAAACTAAGTAAAAGGATTCAAACCTTTTTGTATATTTTATATTCTACATCTACATGGGGCCTACTGGCTGTATATAACAACCCACGGCAAGTGTTTTTTTAAAACTACCTTCTGGAGTTTTCACATGGCCAGGTATATTTTACCGATACATAGAACTATTACATATATATGGCCTTTAACGGTCTCCTGTGTCCGCCATCTTGGATTATTGTGTTAGCATGCTACATGCTAATTAGCACCAAGAACAACTAAGTCTGAGATTTTGATTATAATATTAGACAAATTTAAATTAAAAAGAGGTACTTGTCAAAGGTTTTGTAAACTATGTATATAAAAAAATATATACACAAAAATACAGACACAAAAAACTCCACTAAACACAACACATGTAAAAGCGGAAACATTAGGGAATTATAATTATATGTTGTAAAAAAAAAATCAGAAAACATATATAAAAATAAACACACAAGCTTTTTCAAAACACAATACAAATTTACGCCTCTAACTCAAGGAAGAAGTCCAGTTGCCATGACTAAACCTTCTGACAACTTCATCTGGATGTCTTCACAGACAGAATTTAAAAAACAGGATGAGTTTTTACTTTATTTTTATTTTCAGCAAAAATCCCGATATTGTTTCATCCATAAAAAATTTTTTTCCTGTGTGATTACAAAATAACAACCCACTCAACACATGTTACTAAAAGCACAAAACCTAATAATTCACAGATGTAAGGCAACAGATTGGTCTAGTTGATGAAAGGCCTATTTATTGTAGGCTAAAAATTATACACTGAATACAGTTGTCTTTTCATTATTACACTTATTGTTGGCTTTTATTTCATTTACTCCGTCCATGTGTTACTAATCGTTAAATTATTCTTCCGAAAAAACAGTACTGGGATTTTTGGTTTCTCTGCAGAGACTGTGAGCAGCTGCTGCCTGTTTGCATTTAGGTTAGTGAGACTGCGATAAGATCCCATTGTCATACCCGAAGACATGTGCACTACTCAGTTCTGCTGAAACACAGCTCCATTTTACATTTTTTTTGGGAGTGTGAGGCACATTCTGAAAAAGTATTTTCTGAGTCTTAGCGCGTTTCCTTAATGTTCGTTTGTTACCTTTTGTTTGGTGATTGTCCCTAGGGGCCAGTGCGCCAACCCATTACTAGAGCCACATCAAGATTAAAAAAAACCTTCTTGGTCTACAAATAATTCTCACACTACAAACGATAAAAGATTGAGATTTCATTATCTAATTGAATTTCTTCTAATGTGTGTCCTGCATATATTTACTTTGTCCACTCATGTTCTGTTCTCTGGAGCCAGGCTAAATTTAAACCTCCACTCACAGAAGCTGTCGGGAGGTACTGCTGCCAAGCCCTGTGCCAAGTGCAAGGTTGGATAGACTACACATAAAACGACTCCAATCAGAAAGCTGTTGAGAAAGCAGAGCCAGGCGACATTGAAGGCCAGGTATGAGGGTATTCCCATGGGGAGCAAGAGGAGTATGGCTAGAGAAAAAAGGAATATGGCCCAAGTGTTCAGAAATATACTCATGGTTTGAGAAATAACACTTCCTCTAGAGTCAGTTCTACTTCGGTCAGAAATCTGGTCTTCTAAAGTTGCATAGCCCAGAGCCAAAAAGAGCAGCATGGCAACCTGCAGGATCTGAAAGGTGTGAAATATCCAGCACTGATGTAGCTGGTAGTGAGACACATCCTCTAAGACAGGCACAAAGTCAGACGCCAGGAACATGTACAGAGCAGTGAGGTACCAGTGGAGGATGGTTACACAGAGGTGCACCATCCATTTAAGTCTGACAGGAAAAGATAGCAGCCACTGAGAAACAGTGCAAAGATGGTCCAAACTAGCCATGATAAGAACAGGGAACTGCAGAGCGCTGTACACTTGTCCTACACTTTGAACCAGCAAACATATGTGGTATCTGGTCAGCCGCAAGCCAAACAGGAAGAGCTGCCCATCACTGCTGAGGTGAATGGTGGTGACGACGAGGGTCAGGGCTGTGTCGACAACACCCAGGGAAACACTGAACACCCCAATGAAGCTTCTGCAGATGTGCTTCCTCTGTAAAAAGACCAGGACCCAGTTCAGTAGACATTTGCCGGCCAGACTGAGCAGGATGGACAGGATGGAGACGTTCATGGCGTGTATTATGGAGGAGCGCATCAGTTCAACCAGGCCATGCTGCTGCTGCTGCTGCTGCTGCTGCTGCACCGAAACAGTTTTTCTAAATGTAAACAGAAACCATATATATATTTAAAATATTTAATATGTTGAGTGTTCTCTGTAACAAATAATAGTAATGACTAAATAAGCAACAAACAAAAAAACAGCAGTAACTGATTTTCTTGTCCACCTGGGGGCAGCAGAAACAGGTTATGAACAACTTGTTTATTGCTAACAAAACCAGTAGGGTAAAACAATCACATACATTTCTTTTTCCCAGTTTATATTATTAGATAGGATGCTATCATCATACACACTGCTATTTAACGTAGGCTAGATCCGTGAAAGGTCTGTTTTGACGTTCTGTATCATTTATTTATTTTTTTTACATTAAGGTATTGCTGCTTTAAAACTGTTCTTTTCTTTTTAGACTTTGTTTTAAACATATCAAATCATTCCGCTTGCTGTTTGCAAATAGTGTGGAGTGGGTTTTAACTAAAAAGTAAATAAAATGCCACCAGGTTGCCAAATCCAAAATCAATACCTTGATAGAGCTAGTGTTAGAGCTTAATGCAAAATTAGATAATCTTTACTGAAATAAGATTCCCCTCTATTCCAGTTGTCAGGGGTCCGTGCCTACATGACTGATTGTTGTCTTCCAGCTTTTTGACCGATTGACTGGCTGAAAACACCTGAGCCAGGAAACCAGCAAATTTTCCACTGATAAAAATTTGACTGTAACCACTTAAGAGTGGCTTTGGCTCTGGTTTGATTTATTATTGGCAAACAACCCTACACCTGTCACTGGATATTGATCAGGATGTTAAATCTGACCAACGCCACCAGAAACATACAAACAAACAAATGTCTTGTGAGAGTACACACATTGTACTCCAGTCGGAATGATGCTGATGAAATACATATGTTTCCATGTCTTATAATAAAGTCAGACTGAACATTTCTGCTACCTGCGTGAAGTCAACTGAATACTTTCTACTAAACATACATACTAAAATAAACAGGGTGGGTTTCAGTGTGTTTCTACTGCTCACACCTTATTTAAACATGTCTTGCATGGAGACAGTTTCCCTTAGTAACCAAACTCCCCCCTCTCTTTTTCCAGTCTTTCATATCAAGGTCAAAGGCAGAAAAGATAAAAGTACCTTCAGTCCAGGGATGTGGAATTTCCATACTACTTTCAACTTTCTTTTTAGAGCCGTCATTTACAGAAATGTACAATCTGTCAACTCCCTCATATTTAACTTTCTGTGATGGTGGTAATCCTAACTCATAAATGAAGCACAGGGACGCAGTCCCCCAGGGAATATTATATGAATATTCTAATGATTTGTGGTGAATAATTATTTGCTTCTTGTGCACGAAATTAGCTAATTTATGTTTGTAGTATTTAATTCTGGGAAAACTACATTTTTATGTAAAATACTTTGGTGACTTATATACTTAAGTCACCAAAAGGTCCAAAGTACACTGATAAACAATTGCTTTTTCAGATAATTAATGTACTTAAGAACCGTGCACATTAACCAACACTGACATTGGCCACTGACACTAGAAATGTGCTGAAATTAGATAAGCAGCTAAATTTCTTGGAGGATCGTTAGAAAAACTGTTCATGTCATGTGACAAGTTGTGTCACATGACATGAACAGTTGCTGTCATATCAAATTGCAGTTGTTTTACTGTAACTACATGTACATAAAACTGAGTGTATAAATAAAGGTTCATTGTTGCTATTACAGCCATTTGACACTTTTTTAAAACTGAAAACCAACTAAATTTGCATTTTCTGCATCAGTATGCCTTTTATGCCCTTCACTGCGTCTGCAACCAAATACTCACATACTTCTTACTTCAGCTGTTACAAGTCACTCGGATTATGGTTTCATAAACAGAACATATGGTCTCTTAAAACATTCAATTCATTGTTAAACTACCAGACAGTATATATATAAAATAAATAAATTAGGTTCCACCTCAACCAGGTACAACAATAAAATGCCATTTACAATGTAACAGTAATAACAGTCCCAAAAATATATACTGTATATACTGTTGTTGTTATTCTTTATTATATTTTTAAAAAGGTTTTTAAGGATTTTCTATGAACCCCTAATAAGTTACAAGTTAATACAGGTATTAACAGGTAGCCACACGCAGGTATATATATACATAAGCTCAGGTAGGGCTTACTGGGCTTAATAGAAAGTTTACATAGTACAACAAAGCACTATAAAAACAGCTTAGGCAGAATAGAAGTAAGCAAACATTTAAATGCCTGTATTCATCAACTTATTTATTATGTTAGTTCTATTGTGTTATGTAATTTCCGGTTTCTACTGATGCAGTTGTTGATAAAGAAAATTAAGAATATGTACTGCAGAGAAAGCCCAACTGATTTACCAACTAACAACACTAACACGCAGCAAAAACACAGCTCAAAACTGTGAATGAAGACAACAAAGACACATTTACATTTATATTTATTACCTGTGTGAGTGCAGTCACCAGACGTTAAATGTGTGTTCTTTTAAATGGCTCCTGGAGGTTAGCAAATAAGCTGGATCCAGCCCTAGTGTCGCGCTCGTGTCAAAAAGCTTTTGTTTAGTAGGCGTGGTTGTAGCAACGGAAACCAGTGAATGTAAATGCATATGTCAGCTCATAAAAATGGAGAACAGAGGAACTGTGGTCTACCTCTCTATCATTCTGCTTAGTTTTTATCTTGGTACTAAAATTAAAATGTGTGTTAAATCCCATGTAAAGTAACAGCTAGGTAATAGTAGTTGAGACAGATGTTAGTGCTCTTTTATCTATAGGTGTTGTTGGCCTTGGTATAATCTTTCCTCTTTAGTCAGAATATCACGTTACAGCAATTGTTTTGTTTAAACAAAGACTACAGTTTCACCCATCCAACCCAATTTAATTAGTTTGGAAACCTTAAATATCTACATTTTGCTTGGTTTTACTTTCATTATTATAGTTTAAAATATATACATGTCTATGAAAAACCATTGTAAATATAACAATTGAATCCATTCCCCCTATTACATTGATATTCCAGTGCATGAGCACTGTTTTGTTTTAAGAAATTTTATTCATGAAATTATTTGGCGGTTGGATAGTTATAAAAATGACAGTAGGGAGAATTGTGCTCTTACTCTTAGGACTCGTTTATCATCTGTGTGGGTTAAGTTCAGCGTGGGTGTCATTCTGGGTCTGACCAGCGGGAGAAGGTGGCGCTGTGGCTTTAACCGACCACTCTGACCACCTTTAACTCGGACGTCACTTCCTCCTGTCCTCTCGTGTTTGTAAGTTGAGCTTTTACACTTTGCAGACAGTGTCCGTCTGTAAATGAATGTTTGATAGCGTCTTAACACCCGAACCTTGATGCACTCGTGTTTGTATTAGCATGCTTCTATCGTTTTTGGGCACCTTGTGTTGGGCACCGTTTGACGGTGAATTCAGCCTGGTTAGCGAGTTAGCTTTATTGCTAGTTAACGTTAGCTGTCAACAGAACCGCGGCTTTTCAGCTGTCACTGATCAGGTTAACACAGGAAGGGAAACTGGTTTGTGGCTGTTTGCCACTGTAGATAGCGTCTTATCTTCAATTACTGTGTGTTGTGAGTGGTTATTTCCCTCTAACTGGGTCAAGGTCATTCTTAAAAAATACATTTGACCTTGAGTTTGTAACTTTTAAACCAACTATGAGTGTATTGATGCATGGAGGCGTAGTAGTAGTAAAAATTTAACTTACATCGCAGACTGAATAATTTTTGTCCATATCTTGATAACGTTTGATTTATACTCTTATTTGATGTACTAATTACACAAAAGTCATTTTTGATAATAGCTTAATTAATTTAAAACTTTTAAAGACAAATGGGTAAATATAACACAAAATTTAAAGATCACTGTGATATGCTGTAGACCAAATTACCTTTCCCATTTAACGTGTCCCATTTAATTAACCAACAACATAACCAACCGATTAATTAGACTGATAAAAAAATGTAAGCCTTATTTTTGCTGCAGTATTTTATGAACCTAAGACATCATTGCGTTCCAGCTGGATGGAGAATTCAGATAGCAGCCCATCATCTGGGCCCCTGGCAGTGCCAGAGAGATGCATGGTGCGAACCTCGGGCCCCACTGGTCAGCTGACAGCATCGGCCAGGTCCTCTAAGCACAGGGAGCGCTCGCCCAAGTCACCAAGGAGATGGAGGGAGGGGACGAGGTTACAGCGTCGTGGAGACGATCCTGAACAGCTGCTCTGGGAGTTTGAGTGGCGGAGGTTTCCAGGCCAACATGAGCACTTGGAACCCTCTGGGTCAGCAACCGACACAGCGGAAAGCTCACCTAAGAGGTTTGCACTGAAGGTTGCCAGCTGGTCAGCCGTGCCACTGACACAGCTCTGCTGTCCAGGACATGAGGCCACACTTCTTGACTCCTTTGTTTGTTCCTTTTTCTCCTCACAGGAGAGCCCACTTTTTACATGGACCGTATCCAGCCACTCACTTTGGACCCAAAGCCTGCATTCTTCCCAACCCAACTTCAGTCATGTAAGCATTAGAGTACTGAGTGAGTTGAACTTTGTGTGTACATACTTGGGCAATGACACAGAAAAACTTGTGTAACAGTCAGAGATAAGATAAAATACAAATCCTGTGATTGGATTGTCTGACAGGGGATGGCTCACAAAGCACAGATGTATGGTGTCACGTGGACGTGAAAGCAAACACACACACAGACAAAATTATCTTTAAAATGCCTGTAATTCACCACAAGAAGAATGAGCGAGACAAAAGGTAAATAGACAAAAAAGAGTTTTTTAACATAAAAATATTTGATAGCTGGAATTTGGACCTTAATTATTCAGACATCAAGGGTTTAAAACAGTTAATGAATGATTGCAGCTGTTCGTACAACATGACGTTTGATTGTATTTGTGATAACATAGCAGTCAGCTCTCATTCAAATCTATGTACTACTCTACTTTTTATATCTGCATTTGTTTGAGTAACATTTTTGTGAAGCTGAGTAATGATTCGTGCTTGTACGTTTATAGGTTAGCCTACTAGCTCATCTCTGTGTCTATGTCCCAGGCATATCCAGGACCCGGCCAGTCAGCGACTCACCTGGAATAAACCTCCGGTCAATGTGCTCGTCATCAGGAAAATCAGAGATGAGAGCCTGGTTGAGCCTTTTAAACAGCTCTGCAGGTTCCTAGTGGAGGTACAGATCCCAATATTTATTATACTGTAAAATAATATAAACATTATGGGGGCATTTGTGGTTGAGAAGGGATGTTTATTATTAGAAACAACAGAAAGATTTTTGTTTGAATTATATGTTAAAACTCATATCATACATATAAATGAAACATCAGCCTCTCAGGATTTTTATTTTATATTAAAACTATAAAGTGCATCATGAAAGGAAGATTTACAATAATGACTGTGCTTGTGCTTGTAGCATTAACATGAATCCTCCCCTTTGTCTGTATGACCAATGAGCCAAAACAGATGAATGTGCATAGGGGTGGTTCGTGTTCCTAGAATGTGGAGCTGCTATTGTGAATTTGTAACATATTTTCCTGGTCCTGGTTTCCTGGTTGTAAGATTTTATTACCACCTGAACATGGTGTGATTACCTTTCTGATATCTAACACACTGACAGGCCTGAAATGTCACAAGTCACAGTTTGACTTCTACTTAACATGACTACTCATCTGTTCACTTAAAATGTAATTCTGATCGAAATCTGACACTTTCTAATCACATGAAAAACACAAAATATCTGCATTTATGCAACGTGTACATATGTCTGCTACAAACATAAGTATATCAAAACACGCCGCAATGAAAACACCAGACAATAAAAAGATGGAAGGACGTTTCTTATCTGATGTAAACAAACTTTTCAGTGTTAGAATAACGCTATTGTTCATAATACCAGGAAGAAGTTATGTCTTGAATAATCAGTTAGTTGGACTTTGTCCTTGCGGTCTAATAAACTAAAATGATGTTCCTGCTGAGAAATGCTCTGTCAAAGGACAAATTGTACACTGAAAGATTTGTGGTGCAATCCAGGTAATGTTCCAGATATGTAACAAATTCCTTATGTCTCACACAGTTATGCACGTTTGGTTTATTTCTAAAACAAACGTGTGCTTTATGTGACTGGGAACACATATGCATGTTGTATGAAACTACATGAAACTACACTAAACGTTATTCTCGCCTGTGCTTTTGTCCCTGAACTAAGTGACATGTTTGTGTATCAGGAGAAGCAGATGATGGTGTACGTGGAGCGTAGAGTCGCAGATGACGCTTCACTGTCAAAGGACGAGGCCTTCGGCTCCATCCGCAATCAGCTCTGCACCTTCAGAGAGGGTGAGAATCCTGTGTCCCACATGCTGCACAGTAACGACACAAACATGACCTGACAGATATTCAATGTTTAATATATCACATGCTTTTATTTGCCTGTAGGTTTTGACGATATCTCTGACTGCATAGACCTGATCGTCTGTTTGGGTGGAGATGGGACCCTGCTCTATGCCTCTTCTCTTTTCCAGGTAGCAGAAAGAAAACTTGACTAAACAAATTTTCTTTCTCTTGATGCTTGGTTAACTGTACAGTTGTTATTAGTTCTCTCGTGAATCCATACTATAGGATACTTACAGACTTACTTTGACAGTCGCGTTTTTTCTTCTCTGTAGGGCAGCGTTCCTCCCGTTATGGCATTTCACCTTGGTTCTCTTGGTTTTCTGACTCCCTTCAAGTTTGAGTCATACAAGACTGAAATAGCCAAAGTGTTTGAAGGTAGAGTGCAGCTTAATGTTTAATGGTGCTTTAACGTCGACTGTTGAAAATGTAAACAGTAAACGTAAGTCTTCATCCTCACTGTTGTGTTAACTTTCATATCTTCCCGTGAGCGTTCAGGCAATGCTGCCATCACTCTGCGCAGTCGTCTGAAGGTGAAGGTGGTGAAGGACATGCTTCAGAGAACGGACCAGCGGCTGCACGGCCAAGACGCGCCGCAGCAGCAAGAGCAAAACGGACTCCATCACGGACACACGAACTGCGACGCTGGCAAGGTCACCCTGCAGCTACAGGTGAGGACGAAGGTGACAAATCTGTTAAAGTGATCAGTCGCTGGACTGATGACTTTCATCAGACTGTATAAACCTTTCAGTTTAAAGGTCCCGATGATTTGAATAATTGTTGAGAGGACTCAGGGGGGTCTTTAACTTTTAATGCAGTTTTTAACCTATTTATACCACGGTGATTTTTCCAGGGACTGAGAAAACCACTTTAGGACCCCCCCCCAAACACACACACACACATACAGGCAGGAACAGTTGCATCTTCTCTGTACTTAATACAAAGTCAAAATAGGACGACTCACAGTCGATGTCTAGTTTTGTATTTAGTTTATTTAGCTCTTGGAAATTTTGAGTCAGGCTGGTCGTCTTTCTTTTTACCTAAAATAAACGCTCCAGGCCTGTAAAGTTGACGGTGGTCGACTGTTTACGTGCAGATGTCTTAATGTTTTATTTTTTCATCCCATCTGCGTGCGTACATTTGTACAGCTTGGTGAGCGAGCATCAGCTGTGTTGCCATGGCAACAGTCACAATATAGCTGATATGGGAGAGAATGTCGGATGTTGTGAAGTTCTGTTGAGCCAGTTGCCATGGAGACCATGACATCCACAGTACAGCTGAATGGATATTTAATGAGGTCTGACGCTCTTGGTTTGACACACACTGACTAAACAACATGATGCACACACGCACGCACACACACACACACACAGTGTTGCAGTTTGTCTGTGTCAGTGCATCTCTCTCTCCTCCTCCTTCCTTCCCCTGGGTTTTTCGCCTCATCGATAAAAGACGAATTGTTGTGGTCTCTCAACCCGAGTGCAACCTCACATTACATCACGTCTGCTGTGTCCAGCAGGAGGTTTACGCTGTGCTCAGCTGACTTCAGTACATCAGCCAGACATCACCGCTCAGTGCTGCGGTATTTTGTGAGACTGACTGAAGTGTGGAACACCATTTGTATGCAGCCTCATTGCACAACAGCGTTTTGCCTGCTTGTAGGATTGTACCAGCCTGTAGTTCAGCACTTGCTGCTGGCTCACTTACTGTTTTTGTTCACTGCATCAGTTAAATGTAGTGTGTGGGAAGAATTTGCACGTTGAAGACATTGTGCTGAAGTGTGTGCATAACATTTAAATTCACAGTGTGTTCACTGACAGCAGTGTAACTATATCTGAACTATTTTGTTTATTAGCTGGTGTCTTAAAAAGTACATACTTGCTTTTAATGAAGCAAGTTTAGGCCATGGTCCAAGAATAATATGATCTTTTGAAACGCATAGCACCACCATGTGGCTATTATTAAAACCTTTGACAGTGAGCCCTGTGTATAATGTCTTTTGATTGCTCTCCTGGTCTTACTCAAAGAACAGGAGAAGCCCACATGTTTCTATATAAACAAAACGTTCACCAGGCTTAATTGTCTTCATGAGACAAATTTAACATTTAAAAAAGTAAATATCTAACACAAACTAACATTCCATATATAGATAAAAATCTATGTGTGTGTTAAACAGGTGTTGAATGAGGTGGTAGTGGACAGAGGGCCGTCATCTTACCTGTCAAATGTGGATTTGTACCTCGACGGACGGCTCATCACCTCGGTGCAGGGTGATGGTAAGGACAGACGTGTCCCCTTTGTGCTGCTGTTAACGTTTTACACCACCTTCCTTTTCTATTCCTGCCTGAACTGAAACAACCTCCGCAAAGTAACAAAGGAAAGTTACTCACGTTTTAGATGGTAGCAGATAAAACAGATGTTTTACAAATGACTATGCTTGTTCTCTGTGGTGCAGGCGTGATTGTGTCCACACCTACAGGCAGCACGGCGTATGCGGCTGCAGCAGGAGCCTCAATGATCCACCCCAACGTACCTGCCATCATGGTGACCCCCATCTGCCCACACTCGCTCTCCTTCAGGCCCATCGTTGTCCCTGCTGGAGTGGAGCTCATGGTGGGTCAGTTATTTGGTTTGGTTTATTTGGTAGTTCTCGCTGTAATGTAGACATGAGCTCAAGGTTTTTACTGAGCTGTTTTATTGAAATTCTTAAAAGGCCCTTTTAGTTATGAGACACGTTTTTCATCAATAGCTGTTAATGTTTGACTGACATCAATATGATGTTTGTGTTTATTCTCCTGAGGTGAAGTAATGTTCAGACCCTCGCGCTCTGGTTAAACTCTGAGCTCAGGAGTAGTTCAGCAGCAGAGTACTGTTAGCACAACACGTGCTGTCCACGTGTGCAGAACATTATACCGCAATACACGTGAACCGTGACATGACATGCTGCTCTGTAGACATGAATCACTGTAAGTAAAGTAATTACACTTAATACTAAACTTGAGTCGAGATGATACTAAATCCAGAGAAATACGTTTAAAATTAAAGAGCTGATTCAATTTTTGAAGCAGTTTTCTGTATAATATTGTCCCACATTGTTAAAGCTGCTGCAAAACTTGTAGCTTGAGCTGATACCAGACATGAAGCAAATATATCATTTGCCAATTATTGAGCTACGGAGGACGCAATATGTGACAGAAACATTGTAGTTTATCTCATTCGTGTGTGTGTGTGTGTCAGCAAAGCTTGATGAGACAACTCGCCTCTTTAAATTGACTTTGCCATGCATGAGCCAGCTGCTGATGTTGGTCAGTCATCTGCTGATCCACATAAAACATCTCAGCAGCTACTCGATAGATGCTATGAAAATTCAGAAATCAAAGATCCCCAGAGGATCCGTCTTTCTGTCACAGCGCTGCTGCCGTGGCTGACGTCTTACACTCTAGTTTTTGTTCTTCAGGACTGAAGAACAAAAATTTTATTTATTGTGCTGTGTCCTGAAACAGATCACCTTGTCTCCCGATGCCAGAAACACTGCCTGGGTCTCATTTGACGGCAGAAAGAGACAAGAGATCCAGCATGGAGACTGGTAATGTTCAGTAACTGCTCATGAGTTATTGTTCAGACTTCTGTTACCTCAGTGAAGAAATAACACATTTTTGTCTCTCGCTCAACAGCATCAACATCACCACGTCTTGTTACCCGGTGCCATCCATCTGCTGTCACGACCTGGTGTACGACTGGTTCGAAAGTCTGGCTCAGTGCCTGCACTGGAACGTGCGCAAGAGGCAGGCCCGCCTGGCGGACATCTCGGATTCGTCAGATACAGAAAACTGATTGACTAGGTGCTTTGAGCAGACTCGGCAGCTGAGTGAGTGAGAGTGAGGGGACCAGGTTTGTTCTGAGATGACCTCACAGACATTTTTATGATACGCTGCACTTCAAGAAAGACCGAGTCTTAAGCCTCATCGGCGTCACATCGGTCCTGTGAACAGCATGTACAGTGATGCCTAACACAGCATATTATATATATAGAGGCATTGTCTCATTACGTTCCAGCCCTTAATGTTTGCTGCTTTATCTGTAGCTGATGGGGAGAAAGCATGTTTCTCACCTAGAAATGAAAACGTATTGCATAATCCAAAGATGTGAATGGTGTTAACGCTCCTCCTGGATATTCTGAAAAGCACTTAATCTGTTACTGGAGTGACATTAGTGAGATTATAGGTAGAAATGCAAAGATAATAAGAAAAAGGCCTTTCTGTTCTGTATCTGTACATGTAAATCTGTATTTACAAGATGCTTGGATAGATTTATTGAATGTGATGAATTGAATATTTGTGATTACGTAATTTAAAAATGAGACACTGTTTGAGTAGCACATTTGTCTTTTTAATTTCTAATATTAAGTCTGAAATGTTTTTTGTCGTGCCCCAGTTTAAAAGCTACAAAAAGATTTCATGTAGTGAAACAAAAGGGAATAAGACAAAGAAATCTGCTGATGCCTGTGGCAGAAGAAAGAACTGACAAAATAAAGGACTAAACACTGAACCAAAACCGTTTGTATCGTTCGATAAATGATGCCAGAACCATAAGAAAAAAAAGACAGTTGTGTGCTTTGTATATTTTTATTGCAATGATAAGATACATATATATTTCTAGACATCCAATTGTATTAAATTATACTCCAATATTGCATGAGACAAGTCTTTAGAATGATATTGATCCAAATGTGGACAACTAGGCGATCAAGTCGGTTTTTGACCAGAGTTAAAACATGGTTGTTTTACAATTTCACTTTTGTTTCCTCCAGAAATGTGCGACGAGAAGCAGCAGCATAGAGAGTAATAATACTACAATATACAACAGACCGATACTGTGCAACAGTCAAGAACAATTAGAATTTTTTTTTCCTCTTTTGTGAAAAGTTTTGCCCGTTATGGAAGGAAAAATCTGAAACCAGTTACAAAACCAAACGGGATTGTGTGTGTGAGAGTCAAAGAAACACGGAAGACGGGAACAAACTACTGACACTGGGTCATACACTGGGTGAATGAGGTTATTTTTACCCCCCCCCCCCTCTAAAACATCCAGATGATCACGTTCATAACCTGGGTTGGCGACAGATCACTGTTGGTGAGAGGAATAAAAAAACGGATGTCAGATTCAACTACAGTAAATAAACACAGATGCGGATATCTAAGAAATTCCCCCGGTTTTCTAATCCCAGATGTCATCTCCACACAATGAGCGCACACCTCATCGTACTGTATAAAACATAGACGAGCATTACACGTACTCCGGGGAATAAAAATAACTCCTAACAATACAAAAGAAAAGAAGGAGAAATCTGTTTTAAATTTTCTTAGACTGTATGTATTGCATCTAAATATTTGATATATCAATAGAATCCATATATAAATTATACATTTCTATTTTTTATGTTTAAATATAATTCTTGCTATGACTAAAAACAGCATCTATTCTAGCCAGAGGATAATGTGAAGGAACAGTCTGGACCTTCGGCGCCAGCTACTGGACACGTGGTCTGGTCAGTGGAGCTGGATTCACATAGCGCATCAGCTTGTGTGAGACACAACTTGCACAAACTCCTTTTTAACGCTTTCCCCTAGAAATGATGAGCGACACACAAAGAGCCTAATTATGTGCTTTTTGCTATGAATTTTGTTAAAGTTGTGAAGTCTGGAGGAGATTTGACACTGCAGATACGAAGTGAACATATTAACTAAATGCACGCTGCCCTCTCAGAAAATCAACTCTGCATAATACATCGGCATGCATCAAGTTTGGCACTAAGGTTCGCTTCAAACTTTCTCCGATTCCGTTTGCCGATCGATCCGTCAACACTTCTTCTCCTAGCTTTCGTAGTAAAAGAAAGTTAAGTGCGTCAGCTGTGTCGCAGTTGCTCACATTATTGTTAAAGACGAGTTATTAAACATGAACTACAAGTACTTCAGACTGTGGAGACGATTGCACTACGATCAGCCATTTGTTTAAAAAAAAAATAAAGTATCTTACTGACAACAAGTACCTCAAAGAGCTGTCCTACACTCTGCTCCAAAAATACTCTATCCAGTCACAACACGGTCGATTCGTTTTTTAATGTGTCCTTTCTAGTAAACTACAGGATTTGGTCCGTCCAGATTAATCAAACAGCAGACACGCCGGTCAGTTTGTTTCAAGTGCTGCCTAAGAAAGTTATCAGACTTGCTAGCGTTTGACAGGATGTGAAGCTCCTGTCACAAAGTAAAAGACAAAGGACTTTTTCTCCAGATCTGCTGAGACTAATGACCACACCAGATCCACCCCCTCTCGCCCCACCCAAAAACCACAATGGCTCTAAGATCTGGATTTTCATTTAAAGGACAATCAAATGAAGCCATAAATAAAACATTTTGAGTTGAAATTACACAAAAACAACTTGAACATGACACGAGAAACTAAGAAAAAAAAAAGACTGACAACTTCCTCAGGCAAACGTGTCCAGTGGCAGTTTTCATTTTAACATAAATAACATTTGTGTGGGAGGAGTCAGATCCACCGTAAGGCTTTTTTTTTTAAGAGTATTTTCCCCATTGTCATAGCCGTTAGCTTTTCAATGCTGCGTCTATCCCGGTACTGGTCTGTTGGTACTGTTTAGTGGAAGAGATGGAGCCTCTCCACAGTGGGATCAGAGAGACGGGACTATCAGATCCTGGAATCACAGGAGAAGAGGGGGGAAGGTCGAAGAGAGATACGTAGAGAGTGAAGGGATTATAAGAGGTTTATGTTTCACAAGTCTGGGGTTTAGTTTCACTCCCACAATCTTCTTTCCTCTCTTCTGTGTCGTCATCCTCCTCCTCCTCCTCCTCGTCGTCCTCTTCCTCCTCTGTGTGCTGCTCCAGCTCTTCTCTGGTGATCATCTCAAAGTCGTTTCCATTGCTGTGCTGCGAGCCTTCGTCCTCCCGCCGGTCGCTGTCTGTGTCCGAGTGGCGGTCGGCTGCTGTCCCCCCTCCCTCTGCTTCTTTACTGAACTCAGGACCAGCATCTCTGCTCTCCTCCTCTTCCTCCTCCTCCTCCTCATCGTCTCCATCTTTTTTCTCGCTGTCCGACTTCTCATCGCTGTCTGACTTCAGAGCCTTGGTGGAGGCGGCGCCGTCCTTCTCGTCCGTCTTGTCCAAGCCCTTTTTGCTGTTGGCTCGTGGTCCCTTGTACTCGTGAGTGTAGAGCGGCCTGAACGAATCGATGAAACCAACGTCTGCCGTCAAGTTGGGGAGAAACCAGAAGTGATGTCGCCCTCCAGTCACCAGCCAGATAATCAAGAAGAGGATGCAGCGAGCTGAGGAGAAAGGTTTCAACATATTAAACAGGTATTCAATTAACCACTTGTTGTCATCGGCTGTTTCATAGTTACACTACAACGTGTACTTACCAACAGCAAGCAGCAGTATACTGGCCACGAAGCAGCCTGCTGCCACACTCAGATAGTAAACCCCGACACGCATTTCCGCTGGCCACAGCGGGAACAGCGTGGCTGCGATCACTGCGATAACTGAAACAACACACACAAGGTGGCGTGAGCACAAAAGGAAAGCCGTCGCTCCCTTCACTTGTTATTCAGCAGGAACTCACCGAGGATCAGACCCATGGCAAACGTCTTGAAGTGGACAGGATCGTAAATCCACACGTAAACCTAAAGCAGAGAAGTAGACACACATTTGATTTTTGATTGTCTTGGGAGGATGAGAAACACTTGACATCGACACTGTATGTCTTTATTCTATAACCACACTCGCCTCATTTCCATCCACGAACAGCTGATCCTCGTGAGGCTCCAGTTTAAATTTCTTCTTCACCTCCTTTTTCTTTTTGGGGCTTCCCGGACTGTCATCCTGTTCATCCGAATATACATGAGATCTATGTTTTACTCAGAACAAACAAAGTGACTCACATGCACACTCTCCATGACGCATCTGTCTCTACCTGCACTTTAGTCTGTGCAGCAAAGTCAATATTCGACCGCTCTCTGTAAGGAGGCCGATCTGATCGGCGGGGTCAAGGCAACACGGACAGTCACGAAGCAAAGTCTGAGGCCTTGATAACCCTGCATCATCTAGGCAGCAGACGTGTGCTCACTTTACCAATAAAACCAACCATTTCAGTGTTACTGTCTAAGGTGGTACTCATCTGTGTATCAGCATGAATCATCACTGGTTTTTAGAAGAGAGACTAAACAAACGAGTCTCCCACTGTGATGTTGTTAGAATAGGTATAATCTGTCTTCAAACAAAGCGTGGAAGTGCTGAATCACATACACTTTTCTCCTTCTTAGCTTCAGGAGCCTCGGGCTCTTTCTTCTTCTCTTTCTCCTTCTTCCCCTTTTTCTCCTCCTCTTTGCTGCTGTCGCTCTTGACCTTCTCTTTCTCCTTCTCCTTCTCTCTCTCCTTCTCTTTCTTGGTTTCTTTCTCAGGTTTCTTCTTCATCACTTTCAGAGCCCGGTGGAAGAACTGCTTCTTTAGAAGCCTGCAGAAAAAGAACGTCAGAGTTTAAAGGTCAGATTTACTTTAGATCATCACTGTTCTGATAAATTAAAGTACAGTCTGAGGCCTAACACACACATGCAGCGTATAAAGTAAACATTACCAATGTTCTCCGACCAGGGTGTCCAAAAACAATGCTTTTATACTGTTTCATTTCAAGAACCTGCCCAGTGAGAAACATATGTGCACACAGATGACAGTCACATCTTATCTCTTATCTTATGACAACAGACGTTTAGGGGGTGCTGATCTTAAGCGAACATGTGAACAGCGTCCTTACTGTGCACATAAATCAGTCTTATTTAATTGGACACAACTTAACCACCTAATGCTAAATATGTTCTCTCCCACTTGCTTGATTATTTCAAAGAACAGGACATTTTTAAAGAAATTAATTGTTAATGAAAATGACCATTGGTTGAAACCCTGCATGTTTCGGAATAGAAATCCTGCCTACGTCCATTATTCTTCTACAGTGTCAGAAATGTAGCAGCAAACCTGTTGCAGTAATCCAGCACCGACTCCCTGGTGGTGAAAAGCGCCTCCTCTCCCTTCTTAGCCTTGGCCCACTTAGAGTCCAGCAGACAGTCCACTGCCTTGAAGGCTACAAGAACACAAACAGACAATAACAAAAACAGACACAGAAATGGGCTTGAAATTCCCTTTCTGTGATAATTCCATAAACACTTATATTAAAATCTAAATATTATTAGTGATCAGTCAGTTAAGGTGACACTGTTTAAATATTCTTATCATTCAGAATATCTGAAAGCTGTCCGACAGGTCCCCACAAGAACAGGATGTCCTTCAAAAGAGCCCTGATTTCAACATCATGGAGGCAGATACATGATGAGACAGAAAACACGGAGACAAATGTCTCTGACAAACTGTAGCCGTGCAGAGAGGAGAACTCGTGCTACTTTCAAGGTAAAACTTATTATATTTATATTTAGAGTACTGTTAAAAAGTATTAGCCCCCTTTTCTGAGTTCCTGTTTTGGCATATTTATCACACGTAAATGATTCAGATCACCAAACTAATGTTAATGTAACACAAAGATAACCTGAGCGAATACATGTTTGTAGTGCAGTTTTTAAAGGATAATTTGATAAAGCTGAGGGAAGCTGCAGATTCAGGTGATGATACTATGTGATCACTATGAGTGACCTCTTTCACCCCGTCATTACATTCACAGGCTGTAGAAATGGAAGCTAAGAAAACACATAAGGTCACGCAACTGTTCCGACTACAGGAATACCAGACCCCAGCAGCCCTCTTAGTTGCATTTCCTGACTGATATAAAAAAAGGACTGCTATAAATATTGTGTGGAAGCAGTAGAGCTGCAAATAAGCAGTGGGAACATTAAAGTTACAAAAAAATGTGAGGACTCTTTAGCAACACTGCACAGACGCAACTGAATCTGTGGGTTGGAAAACAAATAGAGGGCAGGTTCTGACTGATCTCCTAATTCACACTCCTCCCAGCTCTGAGGTTGTGCGTTGCCATCTGTGTCCGTTTCCCCGCAGCTCACAAACACTAACCAATGAAGTAGTCGACTCTGTGGCCCATCATGTTCGTGGACTTCGTGGGACAGTTGAATCTGAGGTACTTGGCCACCGCCTTCTCCTCCTTGGTGGGCTCGCTCACCTCCTGCAGGGCCACACAAACGCACGCAGATTAATGAATGGATGAACACACGCAGACACAATCACAATCATGAGCATCTGGTAAAATGATTCTGGCACTGAGCTACAAGCAGAAAATTAAGAGCAACAAATATTACAGCTACATCTAGATTTGCATGAAGATGAAACAATCAGTGAATGAGTCAGATGAAAACAAAATAATTAACTGATGAACCATTTTTAAATGGTTATGATACAGACTTTTGATTTTATCAAAAATTACCGTGTCCCATTAAGGCCTGTAGGTTGTATTATGTTCAATGTACAATGTTACAACTTGATATATTAAACCATGAACACAATTTGTGGCATTCATTACATTTGCACATTTGAACTCTGCACTGTACTGTTCTTTAAAGCCACAAACTCTTACAGTGCTTTATCAGCTCTGCACGGACTTCTGCTGAACAAAGTTGAATATCATAAAAATATTTGTTCCAGGGATTTTTGCATTGCATTTGGCACGGCATCAAAAACAAATTTAAAAACAGTTTATCAGTCCATAAACAGAAACGTAATTGACAATAAAGAGAAAAATATTCAGTCCAGCATTTCCACATATGGAGACATGTGCCACTATAAAACCTGGGGCATGAACCGCACCACAAAACAAGTGATTTATGGACAACTTGGAATAATAAAACGACAACAGACTAAAGCCAGATGTATTGATAATAAAAACAACAAGTAGCCGAAAAATAACTGACAGATTTATAGATGAACATAATAATTAGCTGCAGCTCTTAGGGTGCATCACACCACATCAGAAAACTGCTTCCTGATGAAGAAATAGGTTGCAGCTTTCTTATTCATCCAGCCAAAAGAGACGGAAACATACTGACAATACACCCTGATCTGAAGAGAAATACGCTTTTTGTCAATCTTACATATCAAACAAACAAACGCTGTGTAGTGGGTGATCTTGGGAAGCCTCCTTGGTTGTTGTGGTTCACACAGAAAGGAGACAAAGGTATGCAGAATGTGTCGTTATACAACAGAGCTTGAACATGCAAAGACCTACCCTTAATTGCCTCAAAATAATGCAGTCCAATACAACAGCTTCGTACAGGAAGGTTGTGAAGCCTGAAACTGTGAAACTGTTGTAGGGAGGTGTCATTTTGCAGCTGTTGTTTGTGGTGTCTTAAACTGCACTCCAACATACAGAGTAAAAGGTATTTCTAATATTGTTGACTTAACATTAGTGGACGTACTAAAACATTCTCAATGGTAGAACTTATTTAGGGCCTTATGGTATAAAACAGAATTCATAAGATATAAAACAGAAATGCAATGTAATGCCATCAGTAAGATAAGTGAGAATTATCTCAAAGTGCAGTTAACTGTTGAGTAATGTAGGATGATGATGTTGGTAATGGACAAGCGTGTTTTAGTAATGATACACTCATAAAGGAGATAACGGCGCATGTTGTAATAAAGCTGAATTCAAGATGCATAACGTTGACCTGACAACATATTCAGTCAGTCATATATAACTGAAACACACACAGTGATATTCATGTACTTCACTTTGCTTGGCAGACGCTTTTATCCAAAGCAACTTACAGGGAGCTAGCGCTGGCTCAAGGACACACCTGGTAGGGGATGGACTAGGAGTCACACTGGGATTTGAACCTGCAACCTTCTGCATCCCAGTCTGACACGTAACCCATTGTGCTACAAGGCCACCACCATGACATCCACTTTGTAGTGAACTGACATAAAGTAACAAAATAGAAAAAATACTGCGTATAAAGACATGATTCAACAGCATCACAAGCGACAGGCAACAAAATAATGATGATGATGAATACTACTCTGAAAGATAGAACTTTATTATAGACTGCATTAACTACTGCTGGGTGTATTTGAGGCTGCTCACCAAACCACTAACTATAGACAGTATATATTATAGGCGGCCTGGTAGCTCAGTGGTTAAGGCAGAAGGCTGGGATGCAGAGATGGCAGGATCGATTCCCAGCTGCGGCACCCAGACCTGCCCCCATACCTGAGCAAGACACTCAGCACTAGCTCCGAGTGACCAAGAGGGGGGGATGTGTCACATGCAGAGAATAAAATTCACTGTAACATGATAACATGTAACAAATAATAACAATAATTTGCTATTCTTTATTAGCCAGTAAAAAAAAAGTCTAGGTAGGAGTTGAAGGATTTGATGCCTCTCTTGGTCATTCCTCACAGTAAACTAAATATCAGTCACTTATTTCTCCTCCAAATAACAACACCTGCAGGAGTTATGAAAAAACGGGTCAACTACAACTTCTCTGGTAGGAGTAATCAAATCATTTGAAAGAGCTTTTGAGCTAGAAGCAGTGAGATATTTTAACCAGGGGCAGGCAGTCGTATTACATCATTCATGTACATATAGTGACCAAACCGCAACTATGTGACGCAAATTTAAAACTGGTTAATTCGTCCTTTAAATTTCAATTGATGGGACTGGAAGCTAACTTCAGTGTTCTTCGCTGGTTTATTCCAGGCGATTTATTGTAAAATGTTTACAGTGTGCAACTATGGTTATGTTTTGGGAAATGTTTGGGATCCAAAAACCAAACTACCAAGAGTGATTTTTATATATGTTTAAGTGGTGTCAAGTTAAACAAATCAGCAAGTCTATAAACGGTTGCTTTAACTCAAATTAGTGCTTTAGTCTTTGTAGTTACATGCTGATGCACTGTCTTGACCCTATGGTCAGAAAATCCCACTGATTTCATTACGTTATGTAAACACATTTAGTTAGAGCTGACGCAGCTTAGCCTGAAAACGTTTACAGCCAGTTCATCAGAATAAAAAATGGCTGACGGGAAAAACCGCTTATCAGAAAGTACAACACCGCTATTATAATTAATATATCGGCATGTGGATGCTACTCCTACCGAAGATGATAAATGGCCCAAACATCTTTTCTAAACAGAAATAATGATGTTTGTTTTCGCTAGCCAGCTAATGCTAGCTACAGTTAGCCATCACCTGGCTTGATCTGCCGCCTGTTATCGGTTCCCCACGAGGATGGTGCCGTTAACTAACAACTCGCAACAGGTCGTAAACCTGCGCCTGGTTTTTATATTTTGCCCTTTGGTGTGTAAGGGGAGCAATTTTGGTGAAGTGAGTGATGTTACCTGGATCCGTTTCTTATGTCTCCTGCGCTCCGCCATGATCCTCCAACTCAGTCTTCCGACGTGCACGCGCACGGGACGTGAAACATCGCGAGATTACCAGGTCAACCTAACTTAATGGCTGGGTTTCATTCATAAGTTTCACAGCAATCTCACTTCGGGGACTTGTACATACTAAAGTAGATATTAATGTTTTTACAAAATTTTACATTTAATAGAGTCATCTTGAAATGTCAACATTGTAAATTAGCTATTGCTTTGTCCCCTTTAAGCCAACATAAATCCTCGGAGGGAAATTAAGTATATTGAGGGACTTTGGAATTTTGAGACTATACAGAATATAAAATATTATCCACAAAGACTGGGTATATTTACTTAGCTCCCTCGTGACATTAAATCTGCAACCTTTTTTCTGTTTATTCAGTTTCTTTATTTTTGTCATGTTTTGTCTTTTCACACAAACATGTTTTGTCAGGACATCATTGTAAAGATATAAATCTTGGTCACAACTTATATCACTTTCCACATTAAGTAATAGCCAATAAAATAATATTCAGTACAGGTTCCTATGTAGAAAAACATTTTATTAACAATCCACTCAACAAACAAAAACCAAAATGTTTAATGTATCCTAAATATTGCATTTTTTTTCATAAAACTCATGTGATTTCCATGGTCCTTATGATGGCATGCTGGAGAAATGACACCTTTTTAAAACAATAATTTAGCGTTTATAGCTACAATTTTACTTTTAGAGTCTAAGGCTTGTAATGAAAAAGAAGACAAATTTGTGGGACATTTTTAGTGTTTTAAAATCCATGCCACTCAACTGTGGTTAAAATATATGTACATATATAAATATAAATATTTAGCAGACAGTAGGGTTCAGTGTAGACCTGTGTATCATAAACCCTGGTAGTCAATAAAAAAATATTCAGTGTAATCACTGTGGCAGCAGCAGTTCATCCATTAATCCTATTCTCAAGGTGCAAACAGGACCCGGTTTGGTTTGCATCTGTCCACAAATCAGGCTGTTTCACTGCTGGCAGGTGGAGGTGAGTTGTTTTCTGTCTCGTTAAGTTGCTCTGTGGATTTTAGGATATCAGAGTCTCTTGGACTCGCCATCATGTCCTCACTGTTGCAGTTGACAGGGGAGCCGATCTCTGAGGAGCGATCCCCTGGTTTCTCAGGCGTGGTCTGAAGAGTGGGAGTGGAGAGTGGCAGGTTCATCATATACACCATGTTGCCCAGGCGCCTGGACACCTATGGGGACATACAGAGAACTGATTAATTCTATTTAATGGCTTTGTTGCCTGTGTTTCTCAATCACAAGAATTGTTATTGCCAGCTGTGGAGTTAAAGATTTGTTTTACTTTCAGGGTCCTGGTGTTGTGCATATTAATAAGTCACAATTTACTCAAACACCATCATCAGATGTTTTTAATGACTAAACAAACATCGCGACCTGACTGCAGATGAAGCAGAAGATAATGGATGGATGGATGGATGGACAATTAAAACCATGATAAGAAGTTGTAAAATATTTTGTTGATGTGTGACTGTATAGCACAACATAGGTATAAGTAAGGTTTAGGCTTAGTCAGATTCTGTGCTTCGTCACCTGTGAGCGGATCTTCAGAGCAGGGCCAAGCTTGAGCCCCAGTGTGTCCAGAAGATGCTCCTCTGACAGGAGCGGCAATGTCTCCCCGTCAATCATGTGGTCCTTGAAAGTCTGCAGAGTGCAAGCACCTCACATTAGCACAACTCCAACTGAATGCAGTATATATGGGTCAATGAAATAGTAACAGGTACAGACCTGAGCGTATTCTGAACATGTGGGTATACTGTTGATAAAGTTGTAAACGTCATTCACCGTCCACTTTCTTACGTCTTCAGACACCTCATCACCATTAAGAAAGAGATTTGATGGACCTGACAAATAAAGAACAAGTCACTTCACTGAAGGAGCCACTTTTAGACACAATTTTAGATTTTTTTTACTCATTCCCAAACTCACCAGATGGGAGGAAGCCATTTCCAGACACTGGGAACATGTAAGGCATCCCTGTGAGAGCTCCACCAGTGGGAGGATATACAAATTTCTCCTGGAAAGCTGAGCATTGACTGGAGATGTCTTTGTCATTTGTGCCATTGCTGGTCACGTCTGAGCAACCATCTTGACTGTTCACACAGGTTTTACGCAGGCCTGCCTCGCCCTCTTTGTAGTTCTTCTTGCTTCCTGTGGCTAGTTCAGAGTCTATTTTTGCTTGATGATGAGTTTTACTCACAGCACACTCCTCTCCCATGTCCCTCTTTGCCTCCACCTCTTTCTCCTCCCCTGATGTGGCTCCTGGACTCTGCTCTACACTTTTATCTTCAGTATGGCCCTTCAGGTTGCCCACATGGCTCTCTGTACTCTTGTGAGCAGTCGGCCTTCTGCCAGGCCTGCGGCCCCTCTCTCTGTGCAGCATGCTGATTGGTGGGTATGGGCTGGTTGACATGAGGATGCTGTTGGAGTGGAGTTCATCCAGGGTGGGGCGGTGGACGTAGACATCGTGGCCATCTGGCATGCGCTGTCGACCTCTAAAGGCCATGGGGTTGGAAGGGTACGCCATAGGATTCTCAATTGTCATCAGTCCCTTCTGGTGGGCGTTTTCCAGCTCCTTCTGGTGCAGGATGGCATTCATCTCCATTCTAAGCATGGGCACACAAAAATAGTTTAGACAATTATGGAACAGTGATGATGTCAAAGCAGATGTTGTCAAAATGATGATGTCAAATGAAATGTCTTGAAGGTAACCAGTAAAATGTTATGCTAACTGCTCTGTCGGTGCAATGTTTTTGATGATATTCAGCAGGCACTACCTGGCTATATTTTGCTTGTGAATGAGCTCCTGTCGCCGGGCAACCGTTTCCATGGGTTCTGAGGGCAAGAAGCCATAACCAGCTAGGAAAAGGAGGAAGAAAAAGGCCGGATGTTAAATCTAATTTCTTTGGACAGACTGTATTCTTTGAATGTGGATTGGACCACACTCACCTGCTCCAGGAAAAGCTCTACCAGGAAGGACATTGGCATGTGGGGGCAGAGGTGGTCCCAAGTGAGGACCCATGTGAATCTGTCTGGCCTCAGGCGCCACCATCTCATTAGGAGGAACTAAGTCCCTGATCAGAGAAAAACAGGGAAGGTGTTTAATTTATACGTTCAGAACATGATAGAAAGAGTGAAATGATTATAGACAATAAGCTTGGATGCAGTTCATTATTTGTTTTAGTCATTTTACTAGATTTGTTGACAATAGCACTGATATAAAAATGGCTGTAACAATAAAATACATTTTAGTTTCAATAACATTTGCACTGTACAGAAAAGACAGAAGCGTATATGAAGTTCGGGAACCCTTAGGACACCACGTACACATGTCATAGAAGAAATGAAAGAGGTTTAGGTTATAATCACTTGACTAAAAACATAGTAAATCACATAATTAATTAATCTAACCTTGTAATACCAAGTATCTGTTCTCTACACCTGTCACTGAACTGTTATTTTAGATTTTAGAGTGAGTCCAGGTACACACCTCTCCATGAAGCGAGGTTCAAACTGTGCTGGGACACCTTGTAACCTCTGTTGACCCTGTGCAAGGATCTGTGGAGCCATGGCCATCTGGTTCCTCATTATCATCTCCTGCCTTTGCCTCAATTCTGTATGAGAAGAGAGGTCACTGAGAGATCAGTTCAGCTACGATATCTCAGACACGCACTGACTGTGAAAGCTGCAGGCTGCAGGTGTGCAATGTTGGTTTTTAATCCATGTGGGCTGAACAATTTAGATGTGTCAGAAAACGTATAAATTTAAGAATTGAAAGTTGAACTTAGTACATGATGCCGTATTAGAGTTTTGTTATATTTCATATTGTTATGTTGATTTGTCTCTTTTGTTTTCCCTTCTTACCTCCAGCTGACATGCCATTGACCAGGCGGTACCAGTGCTTCTCATCCAAAGCCCCCTGCTCTCCCAGCGCTGTCATCTTCCTCAGCTGCTCCCGCGGGGTCATGACACAGGCGACCCTCAACTTCCACGTGTATTCTGTGGAAGTTGAAAATATCATCAAATTAAATAAATTACATAAAGTAGATGCTGTAATGTCTGGACGCCACAAAAACTCAAGCTGTTGCATCTGTTGTGTAATTTCCTGTTATTTAAGCAGAGCCATGAAATACAATATTCTCACACAAGAGTCATTGTGTTCCTGCTTGGTCACAAACAGCATCTACAACTGTGAAGCATCTAAAGTTGATACGACTGCATAGCTTCCTTTGCCCATTGAAGTAACATGCATTACAGTTTGAGACTTTGATCTCCCTAAACCTTCTTTAAATGCCTAAAAAAAATCAGGTTTCTCATATTAAACCTCACAGTTTCTTTCACACATGGTCAACACCTTACCCACAGAACTCAACATAATCTTCCATTATGGGATCCTTGCATTTACACAGACACTGGCCAGATTCTCTGAACTTTGCCCCCTTACTCTCACCTCTTACCTTACCTCTAGCTTTTAAGTATTAATCTTAAACCAACCTTAACCCTCATCTTAATGTAAACCTAATCCTAAACTTAAATTTAACCTGTAAATCCAAATCCCAACCCTTGCCCCTAAAGATGCAAAGACCAGCAAAAACAGGCCCTCTCATCTTTATATCCTTATTAGGTCCTCATAGGTGCTGTATAGGAGAACATATGTACACACTCACTCTAAACGGCCACATTGTTCTTGGCTGAGCCAGCAGCTGCTTGTTTACACAAGCACAATCGACTTAGACGCCTCCAATTAGCCTTCTACACTGCAGAAATCCCGTTACAGAATATGAAACTGTAAACGACAGCGCGATAATCCAGTTCTGCTAATCCAAGGCCAGGGTGCAATATGTTTCTGGAGAGATTAGTAGAAATCTGAACTGCACAAAACTCCACCGGCCACCTCTTCAGATGATCTTTATACTCATAATAACAGCATTTTATTCAGTATGTGGGGTAAATGCACATGAGTTCCTCTCTCATTATTTGAACACATTTTATCTTCCAGACAAAATCTGTCAAAAGATTTGCCCTGAGGTCTTGTGCACAGTCCCTCAAGTTCCCTCTCAAGTCCGTGTAATCTGATGGCTGTAATCCCCCTGTTAGTCCTGAAACAGTCTGCTAGCTACATCTGCTGACCTTCCTGCAGCCCGCCCTGCTGGCCCATCCCACCCGCTTCCCCACCTTCCCAGGGCCCTGCTACCCCCAGGATCCTATTAGCTAAGTCCTGGCTATACAGCACTTTAAAAGGATGTGTTGGAGGTAATCCTCACGTTTAGAGTTTTACCCTCAGCAAACCTTGCCTGTAAGCATCCCGGACAATACACCCCAAGTGCTAAGCCTATTAGCCTCCATTAGCTTCCAGGATGTCCTAAAAACACCTTGGGGATAAATCTGGGAACGCAATCGGTTTATGTGGAGCTATGTAGTGCGAACACATGCACCCTGGCTGCAGCGTCTTTACTGTAAATTTCACAACAGTGACTCTCAGCAAAAAAGGAGAAATGCATCGGAACATGAACATAATGCATAAACCCAAGCTGGCACTAAGCTTTGAGCCTCTGAGCCTCATGGAATATATACACGATACTGATACTTGTTTATATCGGATACTCGTTTATATCAGAAACTGTAAACAGCTGATTACTTCCCAAAAGGTTAGAGTCATTAAACAATGTCAAAGATGTAAATGTTTTTGCTGCTTATGTATCATCACATTTGAGTCGCAGAGCTCAGCCTCCTAAGTTTTTCTCCAAAACAACAAACACTTGACGTTATAGGGAGTTTATTTTTTCTCCACTGTCCCCTCAGTGCTTGAACCATTGGGACTGTCCATATTATTTTGTAAAGTCTTAAACCTTACAATGTAAAGTGCCTCGAGAAAACATTGTTGTGAATCGGCGCTATATAAATAAAACTGAATTAAATTGAATTAAATAATATCTGAAAAAAAACACTACATGTTATTCCAAAAACCTCAAAGAATCATTTTAATGACTGAATGATCTGGGATGTTCTGAAGTTGATTTCAATTCCGTAACTGAGTGCAGTTTGCCTTATATCATGAAATAGTGGTGTCCAAGAAGCTCATCCTCCTCTTCTGGAAATCTACCACTTCTCCTTTCTTTACGTATTGGCTCTGAGAAATGTTGTCACTCATACAACAGGAAAAACTGCGTTTGCAAAAATCTCACAGACCGGACAATTTTGCAAAAGTATGGGGACCTTTTAACATTAAGTAACATCCCAGTGTAGACAATTGAATGTCAGCACTTTATTTCTTGTGGACAAGTTTAAAATTCATTCACTGCGGCTGCTTGTTTAGTTAAATTTTTGTGGGTGTATTTGTTTGTTTTTCTGTTGTTGTTTTTGTGCTTTTTTGGGACAAAACCTAATAAGACTAATAAAAAAATATTCAGCATTGTTTATCATGATTCACTTTAGAGTCATTTCTGGGATTTTCAAGCAATTTTAACATTTCCTGTGAGGTCTTAAAAATTCTTATTTCTTATCAACATTAATTTGACACACAAACACTTTAGATTAAAGGTTTGCGTTCATTAAACTAGGTAATAAAATGAAAAATGTAAAAGTAATAATTAAATATTGAAGTATTAGCAGATAAAAAGCATTGTATGTAATAATATGTTTACATGTAAAGGTTTGACATGGAAATTGTAGCAGTAGTAACAATAGAAACATTTTTTTAAAGCATTAACAAGCATAACATATTACATAACATAACATTAACACCTTACACATAGCTTGAATGTACTTACTGTAGTAAATGTACTGTTATAAACTAATAGTGTAAAAATAACACTAATTATGACACATGATAAACAAAATTACTCGCTGAACCCATGATACGATCTTATATCTTTATATCTCCAATCTTTAAATCATTAAAAAAGCAAATTGGGAATCGGGTTCTCTTTCACTGGGGTATTTACAGGAATCTTCTGTGAGGTCAGTTCGATCACAGCTAACACTTTGATTGGGTTTTGTTGTAAGTCTCTTAAGTGAAGTTGCAGTCTGACACTTGAAGCATCCTGCTCTAACGCGTTATTCAATCCTGACTTTACTGTTTTGCCATTGACAGAACCTCACATGTGAATATTTGAGGGCTTCAGTATTGTGTGAGTGAAACTGTCACCAAAGGTGAGCTCACACACTCATATTTCCTTAACAAGCAGAAGCCACACCGCAGCTGCCAAATCCAGGGATTGGACTCCTTGGATTTGCTGTTGCCTGGTTAATCTCATTACAAGAATGAATTAAAGGGAAAAATTGCTGACGACTTAAATGGAGCCCTGAGGAGGTCATATCAGACAAGACAGAAGTATTGTCTGGCCCTCACTAATCCCTTCACGCAGCACAAACATCCACGAAGCCCTGCATATTCGGTTGGTTGCATGAAGCAGATTACATTTTGGAAGACTTGTGGACTAATTGACAAGGTGCAGGTAGTATTGATTTACCTTCGGTGTCACAGGATCACATGACAAAATGCACAAAACGAAGGTTACAGACAGAAGCAATCAAAATACATATAAATTCATCAATATAAATATGTAATATATACGCAATTAACAGCAGATCAAGAAAAGAAGAGGCCAGGTAATTATTTTTAATATATTAATATATTTATTTATATTTTAAGTGCTATTTACAGAATCTTGGCTAATTATGGGAGTTAATTATACTAATTTCCTCTAAGCGCATTGGCCTTCAGATTAATCACTTATTGAGGGATCAGTAGCCTTTTATACAGTACACTGCTGATGTTCTTCATAGTGGGAAGTCATTTCTTAGTTTTGTACAACTGTGCAATTCAATGGCTATTGATTTATTTTAGATCAAACAGTACACTGTATACAGTGTATAGTACACTGTATACAGTGTACTATACTACAGAATGGATTTAGTATATTCTTCAAAAGACTTAGTGCAGAGAAAATGTGACAGAAAGCTAATCCGTTGCAAAATAAGCACAACAGAAAAGGAAGAGAAAGGTGAGAGATAATAAAAAAGCACGTTTTAAATTACTTACCCTCAGGTTCACGGCAGTAAGCAGAGCTCTGAGCAGGTTTTGTAGTAACTGAAGTAAAACACAAATGAAAAGTCCTTGGAGAGCTCTGAGAACTTGTCTCTTTACTGTCCCTCTTTCACTTCCAACCTAACGTCTTCCAACTAACCACCAACTGGTTCGAGTGCACTCTGCTGCCAACCAGCTGCCTTAACTAAAAAAGACCTTTTAAATACAGATTGATTAAATCTCCATTAGCTGGCCTTATCTCCTGTGGTAAGCCCTCCCTGTCCTGACATCACTATGATCTCCCATCCAACTGCTTTGCTGCACCTTGCAACTGATGTGTAATTACTGAAGCAGCACTGGTCCTAAGCATGGATGCTAAACCTCTTTCAACGTTTACCTCACTAATCCCTTGTTAGCACTTTAGGCCATAGTTAAGACACCTAAATGCTTAGCTTCCTTTTCTAGTGGCAAAATGGCCAACCCCTCCTCAACTGTTCTGTGGCCACATGCAGAGAAGCTTCATGATGCTGCTGGTAGACTTTATAAACCTGAGAGATCAGTCTTGTTTGTGTTGTTATTCACGTGTCAGAAGTATAGGCCCCACCAGGGTGCCAAAGCACTGACCCAAACATGTTTGGTGGTAATTCTGACTAAAGGTTGGGCAGATCATCCTCTCAGACCTTTTAATCTGACATTTTGCGTTCACATCCTGCACTTCTTCGTTAAGTTATTTTTCTGTTAATGCCTCGTGATCAGCTATGTGTTTAGATAAATGTTTTTCAATTTAAAAAAAAATATATATACCTTAAGAGTTTTCACCTTTTTTTTGACTAGAATTTTAAAAAATAAGAGAAAATATTATTATAGAATATTTTAAGAAGAAGATAATGCATTAGCACACTTTAAAGTAAGTTTGAAGTAACCTAAATCGTCACTGGTTTAAGTTGGTTTAAGAAATCTCACAGTTTGTAAGATCAACTCAGTACATAGTGTATAAATACACGTGTATCTGGAAGGTCCAGTTACTGATTAATCTGTATCCAGGCAAAAAACTACAATGTGAAGACAAAGGTTACAGAGAAGCACAACGGGATACATTTCCAAATCTCTGTATGTAAGAAATACTTCCCAAAAACTAGATGAATTTGCAAGATGGTGACTAACGAGGGAGTCACACGATCCATTCTGGTATGATGGCACCAGAGTTTAATATTTCAGATGACACTGAAGTTAGTCTAGATGATATAACTGCAGTAACCCTAACCATAATAAATACGTTTTAATTGTTATTTATTAGATGAATGGTCCAAAAGCCCCGTGTTACCACAGGTCAGGAAAGCTTAGCAGTTATGGTAGGATATGTAGACAAGAAGTGATTCAAAGAGGAAACTGTGCTGGAGGAATTCTGGGTCAGGAAACCAGAAAATGATCAGTGTTTTGTGAGCATGTTGGCTAACGTGCCCGCACAAGAGAAGAGCAGGGAATCATAGAACAGCACACAAGTCTACCTTCACCAACATCTTCTTCAAAATGGGAGAAAGAAATCCAGAGTGTTCAAGTGGAGATGTGCAGGATTCCCTGTTCTGCCTTCCCTCACTTTCTTTTGGTTCGTGTCAACATGAACAGCTGCTTGCATGTTGTGAACACGGGGCTCTTTCCCACCATTATCGTCTCTCCTTCCCAATGTCAATACGGCAGTAGCCTCACAGAGCTGCTTGCATGGCTGCATTTTCTGAATGCGGTCTGCTGCTGCTGTACCAGTGTGTGCTGTTTTCACAGCTGGGTACGAGTTCCAACCTTTTACTTTATTCCTCCTGACCTGTTTTATCTATTCTGTTGTCACAAATCATTCACTGGATCAACTTAACCCCACACAAATAGTAAGTAGAGTAAGGGACCTGATCCAGTATACGCCAGAAAATCACTTACCACACATCACTCAACAGTGCATTAAAACGTAATACACAACCGTTAATTGGTTAATTGGACAGAGCAGGATAGATTCATTTAGAGTTATAGTATAAATGCGATGTCTCTCCATGCTGCAGTCATCCTGTTGCGTTCATCAGGTGTTCACAGTGGCCTCATCCTCTTGGTCTAAGCATGCAGGAGTAAAACCACTGTGTTGCTGTTGCCTAGTCAGAGAGAAAATGTTCTGCGGCAGTAAAAAAACAAGCTCCAGACTAGAAAACTCCACCATCCCACTTGAGCATGCACTAGGTGACGGTTGAAAGGAAAAACTCACGTTAATGGAAGAAACTTCCAGCTGAACCAGGCTGAGGGTGGGCGGTCATCTGCCTTGACCGGTTGGGATGAGCGGAAAGAGGAGAGAGAAAACAACAGGTGACACAGATCAATACAACAAGAAGGAACAGCAGACAGGAGAACATGTAGTTGTGCAGTATGTGTCTCCATTTGATAAGCTTGATCACTATGACTTAAAAGAATAAAAATTACTCACAAACTCCTAAGAATTATATGAAACGGAGCATTAGGACATGTAAACCCCTAATTTAGGGAATAATCCCTTAATTAAGGGATTTTCTGTTCGTCTTATTTGTTTGTTAGGCGAAGGGGTTAGTGGAGGTTTAACCTTGAGACACAGGCCCGGCTATAAATTTACTGGGTCAGTGCAGATACAGACACCGTCCATCTTCTAATTACACTAACAATCTGGTGTCCGGATCACCTGCATTTTCAGGATTGTTCCTCACTGAACAACAACAGCACTGAAGCTATAATCCCTAATATCCCTCTAAGATAAAAGCATTATGTTTTTTTACGTCTGGTGGAAATCTTGTTTAGGTCCTGATGATCGTGAGATCCTGGATTGGAGGATTCTTCAGGATCAAGAATACTTGAAAGCCTTATATCCTAGAGAATACCTGACACCTGCAACATTTCGTTTTCCAGATTTTCTAAACAACTCAAAATGTGCATTTATGTTTAAAAAACAACTGCTTAAATGCCTCTGACTGAAGGCAGGCTATAAAACAAATAATGCAACCTTTATTTTTTTGAATGAGATTTAGCACCTCTGGACAGAGAATTTCTTATCAGTCTAGTGAAGCTCTGTTCTGACTCTTTCAACTGACTACCTGGCTTCACCAGCTCTCTCTTGTGAGAAAAGGGCAGATGCAACGTTCAAATTCTGAAAAGCAGACACCAGCTTCATGTAATTTTAAACTGCATGAACTACATTACATCAGCACCTATCATAAGCAATAGATGGATACAGAGTGAAGCATAGAGTAATACAGATGCTTCTGGTACTGAAAACCCACAACTCAGAGTTGGCCTACTTCAGGTTGTTCCTAACTAATATAGCTGTTCCTGGAAATCTCTTTGAAGATGAGGACAACACAGTTCCTCTGTTCAACCCAAGCCTTAATTCAGGGGCTGTAAATCATAATCGGAAGCTTGCTGAAGCGTGGATTGTGTTTAAATTTAGCTTTTATCATTGAATCATGCCACAGCAATAAAAAGAACAAAAATATGTTTTAACAGCGGTGTTTAAATGTCTGGCCACGTCTTAGGGTTAATTAATCTGAGGTTAATTAAAAAACAAAGAAAAGATAATTGTAAGTTAATTTGCAGTAATGTGAATGATTAGTCTCTAACTCTGGTAATGAGCACAAATTATCTCACAATACTGTATAATTCAACCGGCTGATGGTTATGAGGTGATGCTAACAGTTGCTAATGTCATGACCGGCTCGTAGCCATGACAAAAGAGGTGGGAGAGACACAAGATGAAAGGTTCAAGCTAGTCATTTAATTAAAGAACTCAAATGAGAAATACAACATAAAACAAAGCCCTAATGTATTCTTTCTGTTCACATCAAAGTTTCCTTTAGCTGTTGCCCCAGCATATAAAATGGCAACTTCACTGCCACACATCTGTGTGTCCTGAATTGCCCCATGGAGATCAATACAGGAATCTTAAAGGTAGAGAAAAAATAAATGTTTAGATCAGAGAAACCAGAGAAATGAAACATAGACTATTTAGTCGGTTACAAACTTTTACTACAATAAATGAGGACTTAATTTTTTTTATAACAAGCCAGAGAACATAGAAGAGCTTGCTGTCATCCGTTTTTATTTAGAAAATCACACCATTTCCTGTTTGTTCTGCCACTAGTCTCTGTCCGCTGCGCCTTCATTAGCCTGATTGCTTTCACCTCTGCCTCCCCCTTTAAAAGCAGCTGACCACACGCTGAATGTTTGTTAGATCGTCTGTTATGATCCTCAGAAAGAAACTCTCAAGCCTGATCCGGACTACTTTACCGGTTCTGGTGCTGTTCCTGCTCCCAGCCTGCCTCTTGGCATTTTTGCCTGTTTGTCTCTGGACCGGTTGAACCGGTCCGGTTCTGCTCTCTGGGTTCAGCTCTCCTCTGGCCCTGCACCAGCTCTGTTTCCCTTTATAACCTTGGATTTATCTTTTACTGGGCTCCTGTGAGTTTTCAGAATGAATTCTGGTGGATCTTTCTGGAGCTCCAGAGAAGGACGTTGTTTTGTTTGCTTTTCTCTTGCCTGCAGTTCTAACGGGCCACACGGCAGAAGCTGACACCATTTAACACACTCTCCTGCTCCTTCTTCTTAGGCCCATAACTCACCTATTACTCTCTGTCTTTCCACTTCTTGATACAAGTGTTTTGTTTTGTTTTTTTTTGTCCCTTTTAAAATAAATAATCTAAAATCTCTCTCAGTGCTCAGACGGTATTTTTGTGTTCAACCCTCAAAAAGCAAAGTAGATGAGTGCACGAATGTACAACTGTATGAATGTGCAAATAATTAATTCAGTCCGTTATAAAATGTTAACCTCCTTGAATGAAATATTCCCCCAATGTTATTAGAATTCTCACTGCAACATAAATAGTAGTCCACCTGATATTAGCTAAAATATTTCAATTATTTTATTAAATACTTTACAAAAGCCCTAATGAACTACTTAAGAACAACTTTACGATACCCATACTAATATCATATCAACACACTCCTGATTATTTGCTTTAGTCGTGTAATCTTCACACTAACCTGTCTATCATCACTTTTTTTCTGTAATAAACCTGTTAAAATACAACACATGTGAACAGGTGTCATTTCCCACAGACGCCACAACTTTGTCCAACGTGGACCCCCCCCCAAAGGAGGGGCCACACAGAGTAGTCACTGAGCTTTAAAAGCTGCATCAAAACACATCATCACAGCTACCCAGTGATACAGGTGAGCAAGCTGCAGCTGTGACGCTCTCCTGTAGTCTGGTGTCTGTTTGAGAACATGCTTTAACAGGTTTTTCTTCTACAGTCCACAGGGCGTGAAGAAGAGATGAATGCCATCCAGGTGATTTCCCTCACTCTGCTGTCCATCGTAACAGCCAAAGCTCAGGTCATCAAGCCAGGAAGATGCCCCGTGCCTGCAGTCCAGGAGAAGTTTGACGCTGCCCAGGTGAACACTAGACCACATTATGCTTCTCCTGCTTTTGTCTGAGTTTTTTTTCCAAATATTTATCTATTATTCAACAAGCTAAACCTTCCAGTCTGACATATTTTGTAAATGAATTAAACACATATGTCACCTTTATCTTAACTAACTGTTCAAGCTCGTTTTACAGTACTTGTGCTCTCTGTGCTTCCTCTGCAGTATCTTGGTACATGGTATGAAATCCAGAAACTACCTAATACTTTCCAGCTGGGCGAGTGCAGCACTGCCACCTACAGCCTGAACAGCCCTGGGGTCGTTGGTGTCCTTAACAGGGAGCTGCTGTGAGTACATATGTGACCGAGTTAGATCCTTAAACCATAACGAGACCACTACAGTGCCTCCTGGTGAAGAGATATCTCAAACTACACAATTTAAGAAGCTTGTTGCTCTTTTATGAAAACTGGCACTGGCACAATGGAGTCAGGTGTTGTTGTTCATAGTCTCGCTGTTGGTGTCAAAACAATTATCTTTTCACTGTTTGTCTTTTTCAGTGCCAATGGGACTGTCAGCTCCATCAGTGGCACCGCTGTGGCCAAGGACCCCACTGAGCCTGCCAAGCTGCTGGTCTCCTTCTTTGAGAGTAAAAACTCCTAATTTAGTACAAAATCTCTGTAAACTAGACCGTTCTGTCACTTTATACAACTGTTGATTGTGGTCTTTAAAGATTTCCCTAAATATGTAGAGCTGTAGACATTCTGCTGTTGACTCCTACACTGTTTTGTCTCTTTACACCACCAGACTCTCCCCCGTCCCCTTATTGGGTTCTGTCCACCGACTACGCTAACTTCTCCCTGGTCTACAGCTGCACTGACCTTGGTGTGCTTCATATGGAGTTTGCCTGGATCCTCAGCAGGCAGCCCACCCTGTCTGAGGAAACCCTCGTAGAGCTGCACAGTACCCTGTCGTCCATTGGAGTCAGCATGGACAAGCTGCTCGCCACCAATCAGGATGCAGGTTACTGCAGCGCAATGCAGCAGCAGATGTAGGCCTGTGTCCATCTGTGTGTTACACATTTTGATGCCTGTGGTTGTTTCCTCTGTTGTACATAGCACTGTATATCTCATACGAAACCAGCAAAATAAATGTATTCGCAATGATGTCTATAAACCTTTTTGAATACCTGTTCATTACAGCCCAGCTTTTATGTGTTCTTACTGTAACTTTAATATCATTAGTGACTTGTTTATTCCAGTTCAACGGCTTTCAAACAAGCACTAAAACACCACACTCACACCAAACCATAAATAACTATTCTTTACTCACTTTATCAATAGAAAAGTAAAGGATTTTACAGCCAAAACAGATTATAAGTAGTTCTCAAAGAGACAGGTTTTGTCTGTTATTAGTGAAACTGTTCTCAAGTGAAACAACATTTTCTAAATTCACCAGTCACAAAGATGACACACAAAAAATATAAATCCTTTAATAGAACGGGATAATTGTCCTGCATTAAACTAACTAACCTAATACTTATAATTTTAAAGACTGAGTATCTGTGAATAATTGTATAGTTGCAGAAATGTAGATAATGTGCACTCACAGCTGCTGTCCTGTGACTCCAGGGCCTTTCAGACAGTAGGTGGCAGTGCTGCACTCACTTTTTCTGGGACATTGTTTGCTTCTGCAACTCACTGCAGACGAATCAAAGGAAATGTACATACATTTGTTGCAAATAGATTCCTACTAATGATTGTGGTAATTATGACGGTAATTGTCTCTGCTCTAACTGGGCTTTGATGTATCCCTGTTCCTCCATGACGTTTATTAGCTGGGAATTGAACCTTTTGATCTTATCTCTTTTTAATTTTAAGCTTCTTTGTAGCCAGAGGGCTTTGTCTGAAAGAACACAGCGGTTAATAGTATTTAAATGTAATTGACAGATGCAGAGTTTGGTTTGAATAGTTTCGAGGTTTAGCAGGTTTTAAGGTAAGTGGTCTAAGAATTGGGGAGATGCCTCATATCTACATGTAGAACCATCTATTATTTCTATGTGAAGTTTGCATTTATTAGAAGTCTTTTTCTGACCATTGATGTGCCTCATTTATATTTAATGGTGAAACAGTTATTTTACAGTATCCTCACATCTGTAATGTCAGGCGATGTAAAATCCAAGACTTTTTTTTATCATAGAATGCTTAGGATTGTTTTATTGTGTCTGTATTGTCTCTGAAAGGATTTAAACTGTTTTATTGCACATTTGATTTCTTGTATTTTGGTGTATTAAGTGTACTTGGACCATGACACGTTTTCTAATGAGAGGCACTGCCAATTTTTCAAAAGGATGATTATGAATATTCTTCTGATTGAACTAGTTCAACACCTCACAGTACTGGGCAAACACACCGCTTTAATTTTACAGTCGTGCATGCAGTCTAGCAATTTTAAAAAGATCATAAAGATGAAAGATTATGGCAGCATTGCATTAACTTTGTGTCTCCTTTTTTTAGTTGTTGTGTTTCTTTGCATTCTTTCTGCAGGTATCCCTGGCCTTGGATCTGTGTGCATGTTTTAAATAATCTGCTGTGTGTATGAATGATTGTGTGATGTATGTATCACATGCACCATAACATAATCACATTAACCCTGCCTGGATCAACAGGTAAGGTTAATGATGCTAACGCACTAAATAATCATAATATCCTTCCCCAACCTTGTGGTACCTTTTGGTTACAGGCCACTTTTCTAAACTTGTCAACTTAAAGCTTAGCTATTCAGGGGAACATCAAGAATAAAGAATAACATGTGAGTCTCTTGGTGCTGGATATAAAGTCACCATCTATACAAAGTTTTATGACAGACTGCAGCGCCACATCAGCTGAAGATGTTATGTTTCCAGCTGTGATCTGAACATGTTACTGAGGTAGATCTGATCTGATTAATTTAGTTTTGTTCTCTTTGTATTATCAGCACTATAAGACACGCTATTTGTTAAGTAAGTTTGAAAAGGAACTGAGCTTTAAACTTGTTTTCATTTGTCGTGATGCATATTTATAAGTTAATGTGCCAGTTAAATGTATCCTCTGATACTTCACATGGTGTTTCTCTTCCAACCATCTGAGACAGGAGAACACGCCATATTGTTCTTTAACATTTCCACTGGTATGTCCCCCATGACTCCAATTTGCTAATAGTTTGCTTCAAGTCTGAAATAAACCAGCGCACAAAGACGCCCATAGATGACACAGAGTCACAATAATACAAAACTCACAGAGAGAGAAACGTCTCTAGCTCACACAGGAGAATTTGTCCAGCGGAGTGAACACATTTCTGGAGACCACAAAGGTAAGAAAAAGAATTCATTGATTCATATTAAAAATACAATAACGACACAGAGATTATTATTATTTTCATTATTGTTTTGTCATCAGAAAAACACTGGCTACATTTTTGTTGTACTATTTTGTGATTGAAGCTTTTGTGATACAGTAGCTCACATAAACTAAAATGCATTGTGCTGCTTTTCAGGTCTGTTTCCCCTTTAATGTGTCACCTTATTTACCCTCAGATTGAATGTATTCACTCTGCAACTTTCAAGTCATGAACCATTTTTTATTTTTGCAGGTTCAACATGAAGTTATCTATTGCTCTGGTTGTATTTGTTCTCCCGTTCATCAAGGCTCAGGTTCCCCACTGGGGACCGTGTCCAGAACCTGCTGTTCAGCCGGCGTTCAACCTCAAACAGGTACTAATTATACTATTTCACACATAAAATAGCATGTATACAGTGATTAAAGTACCAGGCTGATGTCCAGTGTTGTACCGTGATTGCTTTATTTTATTCCCCCCTGAAATGAAAATACTCAAGTAAGATCAAAATTGCAGTACTCTAAATTGCCTTTGAACTTGCGCATGTTTTTGCCTTCCCAGTTCATGGGGAGATGGTTTGAAATAGCTAAACTGCCGGCCCAGTTTGAGAAGGGCCAGTGCATCGAAACCAATTTCACTTTGACAACAGGCAGCTCCATCCGAGTGGTCAGCTCTGAAGTACTGTGAGTCCTATCTGCAATTTCTTTGTGCAAATGAAGAGTCAGGAGGTAATATTTGCCTGGTATGTCTTTCCTTTTAATCTAACATAAGATGTGTCTGTGTGGAATAAAACAGAAATGGAGAGCTGAGGAAAATTGAAGGTGTTGGAGTTATAGAGGATATGAAAAATCCTGCTAAACTCGGAATAAGTTATTCCTATGGTGAGTATGAATACATTTGATACACTACTAAGAATAGCTGTCACTATTGTTGCAAACAATGACACATGACAGAAACGATTTATTTTGTTCCTCTTGTTTGGTCTCCACAGTCCTGCCCTATTCTCCTTACTGGATCCTGTCCACTGACTACATAAATGTGGCCCTGGTGTATTCATGCACAGACATCCTGAGGCTCTTTCATGTTGATTTCGCCTGGATCCTGGGTCGGACGCGAACCCTGCCGGACTCCACCATCGTGAAAGCCAAGGAAACCTTTGCCAACAGCAACATCGATGTGATCAGGATGATGCCTAGCGTACAGCGAAGCTGTGACAAAGCTCTTTGAGCAGCAAGAAAAAGCTTGCTAAACAAGCTGTTGTTGAGAGGAGGGAAAGATTATTATTTGAAACCAATGTTTTATGGTATTTGTGGTCATGAAGGAATACTCAACTTAATTATTCTGTTTGTTTAGGTGTGGAACTGATTAATGTTAACAGCACATAACAACTGCAAGCCTATACTGTGCATTATATTAAGGAATGTAACTGCATTAATGAATAATAACACATGAATTTCAGCTACAAACACATCACAGCATGCTATTGCAAGCTGAGAATAATGTTATGCACACTTTAAGTAATTTAAAATATTGATGTGGTCATAATAAAATAGTTGCTGTTTCATTTGCAGTATATAATCTTGAGAAAACTGATGTCAAACAATATTTATACCAAAAGCCAGAAACACAAAGCATAATAAAATGATCTTCCTTGATTCTTTATTTATCACTCGAATGTTATCACTCAGAAGTATAATGATGCTGTATTTTTATTCTTTTCGTTATCTTTAAATTAATGTAAATAGCATGTCTTTGAGTTTTGGATTGTTGATCAGATGCCATCATCTACAGGAGTTTTTTCAGTCCAGTAGATTTGATCAGTTCGCTAATGCTAAACAGATTGTGGTTTTGGTACAAGAAAGGACAAGGAATACAAGAAAAAAAACACATAATAATTTAAATCTAGTGAGTAAGTAATTAGTAGATGTTAAACATATCTACAAAAGAGTGGAAGTGCAGGGTAAGAAAATATTAATGTAAAATATATTAATAATATTAGTAATATTTCAGATTTAAGCTTAAAGTGCAGACCTTGATGGGAATAAGTGTCATTATTTTCCAGCTGTAGTATTGTATAAATTATGATACAGTTTTATTCATAACAGCATAATAAAACTTTATTTCAAACCTTACGCTACGGAACCATCGTCAACTGACTACAGTTTGGCATCGGATTTATTTTTGCCCCGTACGTTGTCTTAGCCGGAAAGCTCAACGGTGTAACTTCTCTAGCTCAGGCTTTGATGAAACTCTCGCGTTTAGGCCTCGTGTTTTTGTTAAATATAAAGTAAGAAAGTGAAACGCATTGAGCGTCGGATATTTTTTCATACGCGAGACCTGATTTTTAACGGCTATGGGACCTAACGTCTGATAGTTAGCGGTTAGCATTAGCGTTAGATTCCAAGCCTGGGGTGGAGGAGGTCTGGGTTGAGCGATGGCAGAAACCTCGACGTCCCGTGTCTGCGCCCGTCGGTCTCGACAAGAAGTTGAACAACTGATCAAAGAAATAGAGGAGACGACTCAGTGCAAATATGTGAGCGTCTGCAATGACAAAAACTTTAACGATATGAGTAAGTTTTATGCAGATGCAATCCCCAGTTTAGTGCCTCTGTGAGGATTAAACGTTTAATTATAATTCCTTAACGTTATTACAAGTTGTGGAAAGTAACCAAGTACATTTGCTCGAGTACTTAAATGCAGTTTGTGTTGTGATATAAATCAACAAGTGATTAATCTAGAATTATACATCGTAATTAGCTGATTATATTTTGTACATTAAGAATATGTAACTAAAGTTGTAAAAGAAATCAAGTGTTTATTTCCCATCGAGTAGGATAAAATGTAACGTAAAAGTAAATGAAAAACTCCAGTACAAGCACATCTGAATTATGATAACTAATGGTTGCAATTATACATTAACTGATGTGTAGATTTACACATTTATCCAATGGTATTATATTTAGTTTTCTAGTTGTGAAGATGATGCCTTTGTCCTTTTTTTCCAAGTAAAATGTTCCTAATGATTATTGAAATGAGTAGATGCAAAGTCAGAAACATTTGAAAAAGAATAAAAAGCCTTTCCTTTTAGATGTTACACAGTTATGCTCTAGTGTTCAGATTTTATTTTCCAACAGAATGGCAGCCATCTGCAAAGAACAGAATCTTCTTTGAGAAAAAGAACGATGGGAAATCGCCAACCATCTCCTTCACTGGAATACCGTTTATTTTCATTGGGAGCATGTCCTTCGAGTGCCACTTAGGTAAAGACAGGGCAAAGAAAAAGAAGGAGAGATATGCTCAGCAGAACATAGTAAGTAATATCATATGTTATAAGCATACATTCTTGTCATGTGAATTTCAGGTCATGTATGTTTCCTTATAAATTGTTTTCATAATCATGCCTAAATAAACCCAAGCTGCTTATTTCTGTATTCAGAAATAATTGCAGTTTTAAGCCTAGTTGAGGCAACTTTCTACTTTTATTATGTATCATTTTCCTTGTAGTCTGGAGATAATGTGCAAAAGAAAAGAAGATATTTGGCACAGGACACCAAAAAGATTGGCTGCCCTGCGGAGCTTAAGGTGACGAGAGTGGCCATGTTTCCTAACCATAAGGTAAAGCTATTTGTTATGCTTTGCTGTGCAAAGAGAGGGACTGCATAATGCTAAACCGACAAAAACCTGAAGCATGTAAACAATGGTTATCCTATATGTGAACCGTTTCACTGCTTCAGATTGTAAAGGAAAGTGTGTGGGAAAGGAAGTGTGCCGGACAGGCCCTTAGAAGTATCCTACAAGAGAACAAGCCAATAACCTGGGAAAACACCTACTACGTGTTAGTACCACGACTGGAGGATCATGTGGGTCATCCCATCCGAGGGGAGGTAACTGTTTCTTGTTTTGTCTTTTAGTGCAGCTTCTGGTTTCTGAAATGGTCTAGCGCTGACACATAGTACACAATAATGTCACATGTTGAATTGAGCTAGGCTTCCTCCATAAAGGGGTTTTCTAACTCTAATACTATACACCCCTGTCTTAAGTCCTCTCGTTAAGTGTTGACATCACAGCAGAAACACACACTGTAACGTATATAAGTGAATGTAAGCAGTATGAGTTGTTTTTCTGCAGGTGGCATGTGTTCAAGAAGCAGCTAACCCCGTGGTTGAGGAGAGAATAAATGAACTGCTAAGACAGGGGGTGAAAAGCGTCAGCGAAATGCGTAGGCGTATCAGAGAATTTGTGAAGGGAAACCTGTACAGTGGAGAGAGGCCACTCCCATTAACAAGATATCGCTATTACACCCTGCACCAAAACCTGAGGAACATCATGAAAACCGCACAGGATGCTGCTGCTCAGTCCGGTGGTGATGAGGAGAAGCTGCAGGTTAGAAGGAATGTATTTGTGTTAATGTTGGTGGATTAAAAATGCACCATACACACGGGTAACTACAAATGGTCCTTTTGACAGATTCTTGCAGAGACATGGAGAGAAAGAGATCCTGACGACAGGGTCTTTGTCAGGCCTCACCGTGAGGGAGAAGATTTCCTACTGTGCTACCAGACGAAGTGGCAGCAGCGGCTTCTGAACCTGTACGGACAGGACGTCTGCCTCCTCGACGCCACGACGTGTAAGACGGCGCGATGCGAGCTGCCGTTATTTTTCCTGTGGGTCCGCACCAACATGTGCTATGTTGCTGTGGCGGTTTTCATTGTGCAGCGCGACACAAAGGAGTCAGTGTCAGAAGTCATACAGATGCTAAAGTGCTGGAATGAAGGATGGTCTCCAGGCCACTTCCTGGTGGATTTCAACATGGCACAAATCAATGCTGTGGAGAGCGTGTTCACAGGTCAGTGTGAGCTGAGTTCTCCTTCTACACATTCTATAATAATCATTTTAAAAACATCTATATAAACCTTACACAGGAAGATTTAAACTGACATATAACACATTTGAGTCAAACTTACTTCTGCCACTTCAATTTTCTGCTATAGGTTGCAGGGCCGTCCTTTGTGATTTCCACCGGGAGAAGGCGTGGGGTGTGTGGATAAAAAAAGTGGATCATGGGGTGCAGAACCGAGACGCGGCACTAGCATCCCTGAGAAGAATCGCTGCTGCTGACACTCTCCAGATGTATGAGCAGGCACTCAAGGAGCTTCAGGACAGCGAGGAATGGACCACGAATCCTCTCTTCCAGAAATGGTTTCAGACAACATATCTGCCGGAACAGAAGGTAGGACACAAGCAAACCATATGAGGACACGTGCCTGTGTAGAAAATGGGAGTTTGTGAGTGACATACTTCTGTACCGTACTGTATTTAATTGCGCATTAACTTACAGAGATGGGCCACAGTTTTCCACGAGGAGTCGCTGCAGCACAACATTAGAACCAACAATGGGGTTGAGCGACTGAACGAGATGTTCACGTACAGGCATCTGGAGAAGTGTAAGACCCGCGCCATGAGTGACATGATGATATTCATCGTTAATGATTTTATCCCTCAGTTGCAAAAGAAGTAAGTTTGCACACATTATATTATTTTTAGGGATGAGATGATGTGTTTTTTCTCTATTTGCAGTATGAGATAGATACGTTGATTGACTTATAGACCAATTCAAAGTTTAATAAAAATAATATATGCCTGCATCTGTCCCAATGTTGCCAAAGCAATATCTCAATAATGCATCACAGATTATCACAGATATCAACTTGGATTAAAGTATAACCCTGATTGGATTTTACTAGCATCTGATGCCATTCTGGTCATTGCAATTTCTCAAAAGCACATGAAAGGAATGTCGTTAAATGTGGCACAAATATCCACTTGGACTCACGAAAAACTGATATATGAGTCTTGGATGTAAACTAAAAGGGGCATACAACTAGGTGGTGATTTTAGTTTCATATGTCAAAGAACACCCATATATGCAGCAAAGTTTTAATTGAATTAATTTAATTGAGAGATAGCTAGTATAACAAGATCACAGAATATGTTTTCTGATGTTTTTGTATCGTGGTTTATTGAATTTCATTGCATTTATTAGTATACCGCTCTGACACTGGCCTTTTTCAGGTACATGCAGCTGAACATCCAGTGTTCCTCTGGAGACAGCACCGATATTCCCACCTTCCTTCACAACCGACCGAGTGACATGGTGATGCACATTAAAGACAAAATGGCACAAGATCTAGGGTCTCAACAAATCACAGAAACATCTCTGGGAACATTCAAAGTGACCAGCGAGGCAGACGAAGCAAGTCATGTCGTCACGCTAGGCTCAAGCTCGACATTACCATCATGCAGTTGTGAAGACTGGAAGATAAACAGACTTCCATGTAAACACTTCTGTGCGTGCTTCAAAGCAGGCTGGACATGGGATGACCTCTGCTCACAGTACAGGAACAACCCATTGTTCTGCTATGACCCTGTGTGCTGTAGTTCCAACCCTCCCGTTTTGCAACCTGAAGAAGAACCCCTGCAAGTTCAAGACAACAGCCAGGGTGAAGAAGAAATGTCAGATGGTGAAGACTGTGCAGCTGGAAATAACAAGGGGAATGAGGAAGATATACATAGTGACAACCAGGGCAACGGAACCTCACCTCAAGATGATGCACAACACGTGCAGGAGTGTCCCGCCGAAATGAAAACTAAGGAAACCATAAACAGAACTAGAATACGATGTACTGAACTTCTCAAGGCCATGAGTGACACTATCTTTTTTGTGGATAATGAGGAGTTTCTACAAAACCTGGAAATGACCTTGGAACATGTGGCGATGGAGGTAAAGGAACATGCTCCACGTGATAAAAAGATGGCAATAAACACCATCACAAAAAGAATGAAACGGAAAAGCTCTGAAGGATTCTGTGACGCAAAAAGGGGAAAACGTCCATATGCAGACATGCTTGGTGTATCCGACGGAATCATGAGTAAACACGTGAATGTAAGAGCCATAGTACATGTTGCAAAACCAGTACCAGCAAGCAGCCCGTTATCTGCAGACCCAGCAGACCTACAAGATCAGTCATCTGTGGACGTGCATGAGGTTCACGTAGACACAGCCGAGAAACCAGTGGCAGGAACATGGTGTAAAACTGGAGCCACAGTTTTAACTCTGGCTGATAAGGATTTGCTGTTAACTGGACAGTGTCTGAATGACAAGCACATAAATGCCAGCCAGTGTCTCTTGAAAGAGGAGTTTCCATTTGTGGAAGGACTTAATGACTCCGATCTGCTTCGAGCAGCCAACGTACAAGTGTCCGCTGCAACAGATGTCATCCAGATCCATCGCATTGGCCAGCATTGGTTGGTATCAGCTGCAGTCAGAAATCAAGTTCAGGTTTATGATTCTCTGTTGCCAAGAAGCTGCACTCCCCAACCTCTGAGACAGCAACTTGCCACGGTCTACAGGACATTCTGCAGGGGACCAGATGGAATCATTGACGTGCAACTAAGATGTACGCAGAAGCAGCAGCGGGCAGTGGACTGTGGACTCTTTGCCATTGCAAATGCTATCTCTCTGGCATCAGGCATTGATCCTGCCGGCATCCAGTACAATCAGAATCTTATGAGGACACATCTTCACATGTGCCTGACAAAAGGAAGGCTAAAGATGTTCCCACACACACAAAGAAGGTCAAAGTGCATAATAGCAGAGAGACATGAATTACTAAGCAAGTACTGCAAATGTCACCAGTACAAGGAAAAATCGGAAATGGTCCAGTGCGACAAGTGCCAAGGCTGGTACCACTTCAGCTGTGTAAACATATCTGCAAGTATGATTCCACAAATTATGACAAACATGTACTGCTGCCGCCAGTGTAGTTGAATTGTGGATATATGAGCTGGCAGCAGTAAGCCCAGAATTGATTTGGACCGGGTTTATTTGGAACGCAAACTCTCTAGTCCTAAGTTAGTTGTAAGTTTGAAGGAAATAAGTCAGTGATGTTGAATGTGATGTTTGATGGTTTTCTTGTTTCACTGGAATAAAGAGATCATTATATTGTGTTATTCAACTGAAAAAGCAAAAATACCAAAAATCAGCAATTAAAAAATTATTGCAACTTAATAGAAGTAATTTTTGAGGAACCATCTAGTAGGACTTTTGATTTGATTTCTTAGTTACGCTTCAGGGAAAATTACACTTGCCCGTTGATTTTATCCAATCAGTAGTTCAAATCTCAAAACAAATCTTATAAACAAAATGATGAAACACAAAAAAATGAAAATTGTGACATTAGGTATATTTCCAGAAATATACAGTTATCACAATATTTTTAATCAGAGGTGATGAAGAATTGAATAATAATACAGCAAATGGAAATGGATCAAGGTTTTCTGCTCTACTTATATACACTGTAAGGTAGCCATAAATTAAAGTACTTTAATTTATGGCAATAAAAATACAAGTGATTAATGCAATTCAACACAAGTTCAAGTAGGTAAATGTATTTAATTATTTTACCTTTTGTTTTATATAAGTTGTATTTAATCAATGGAACTTTCAAAACTTGACGCGGAACCTTTGTCGCCGGATTTGGGTTTTAATTCGGAATTATTTTCGCAAGGCACCACGCTACTTGCCTGCTAGTTCTCTAGCTAAATGTTGGGTAAGAATCTAAGAAATAAATACTACGAGTTTTTGTTCCTCGATGCCACTAAAGGATCAGTCAAACTCAACTGTCATCAAACCAGTCGTGGATGAGATGTTTCCTGAAGGCGCAGGACCGTACGTGGATCTGGATGAGGTGTGTTAGCTCACTGGCTAATTAGCCTAGCTTGGTTATGTGAGTAATGACCTGTTCAACTTTCTGCTCTGGATAAGACTTAACATTGTTTAAATTACAGTAGAGTTATATGTGTTTTCTAACGTTAATTACTAGGTAAAAGTTGCTTCCTGTGTCGTCGATCTTCAGGCGACTTGATTTAGCATCGATTTAACGTTAATTTACTTATTATTTGGTATAAAGTAATGTAAACACTGCCTGGCTGTGTAGCTAATTTATAATTTATTCCAATCAATATATTTACATATTTCACAATGAGGGCTGGGGCGGGAAACTAACAATTGAAGTTGTTATATTTTAAGTACTTACTTAAATAGAAACAAAGAGCAGGTGCCTTCCACATACTACATGTAGATACTGATAGAGGAGATAATTATTCTGTGTTAGAAGATGCTTATTTTACTGAGAGAATAGCTATTGGTAGGAATTCATTGTCTGAGGAGCAGGTCAACTTATATTACCTCTGCAACATAAACGAGCAGAAGAAGAAGAGGTAGAAGCAGATATATATAAGAAGATTTTGAAGGCAGTGATGTTTTGCCTTAGCTGAATCTTCTGTTATTCTATAAATATATCAATCTGCTTCAATCAGTCATGATAGCTGCGGATAAGAATAACACAATGAATTTATCCAAATGTATTGGAGTAAAGTATCGACCTTCATCTAAAATGTTGCATAAAATACAAGCAGAGTGAGAGTATATGAAACTGAGTAATTGTATTTCACATCTGAACACCTTTTGGCTGAGGCGAGAAAGGTGAGATGGATCTGTTAAATACATAAAATAGGAATTTGGGTTTTCTAGTTTGTAAAGTATCACATAAGAGTACAACATATACTGTGTCTAGAATTATGTCTGATCTCAACCAATGTATAACATTTATCTAAACCTCTTTTTCTAGTTGTCTGGCCTAGAAGCAGATAGGTTGACTTACTCGGGTTGAATTTGTACCTCTTAGCTGCATGTTTGTTCTCCCACAGGCTGGGGGAAGCACAGGACTGCTAATGGACCTGGCCGCCAATGAAAAGGCAGTTCATGCAGACTTCTTCAATGGTAAAGGTTCCTTTACATACTTACAGCTCACCATGTATAACTCTCACATAGCTGAGTATCTTTAAATGACCGAAATGCTTTTGAACAACCCAAAAACCTGTTCTCGCATTGTCATCATCAAGTCTAGATTTAATTTAATATTAAATGTGTAACACCGCAAGTACTTCCTGAAACTAATCTAATCTAATGATACTGAATAAGGATTAGATACTTTCTGAAGCGACAGTTGAGTTTTATAAATTAAATTCTAACACAATTTGAATGGGATATGTGGATTTGAATCAACATAAGGAAGCTGAATCACTGACTTTACTGTTGATTTGCTCATTACTGATTAATCTTCACAGCCCTCGACAGTGTTGTTCACACTTTCAGCTGTAACAATCCTTTCAAAAGATTTTAGGTATACAGGTATCAATGCAAGTTATTTTTTCTGTCAAGTAATTTGCAGTGATCTGAGGAGTCTGTCATCTTCAAATGGGAACCTGTCAGTCAGAGCAGATTAAATCTATTAGCACATAATGTCATTTCACTCCTGGGCATCGGTGTATTGCTGGTTTCACAGCAGGAAATCTCTTTACTGGCCCCAAAACATTCTTTGTACCGCCGCCTCCTTCTTTTACACTGCGTTTTATAATGTAGCATGATCTCTGTCTTGAGGCACTGCTACATCAAACAGCTGCGACGTCTTGCCATATGCAACGCAAATTCCTCACAGACTTCTCAGTAGGATGTGATTTGTTTGAGGCTCATTTGGGATGGCAGCCTTTATTCCCCTCTGGTAGAGATGTGTAACACTTAACTGTGTGTAGGGTTATCAGTAGCAGCTCCCAGTGCCTGGTCTGCATTTAGAAAGGGATTTTAAATGTTCGTTCATTTAAACAATCAGTCTCACTGGCTCAATTGTCTCACGGTAATGAAAGTAAATTGTTTAATTTCTGCTAATTATTTCCCACCGCTGAGAAATGTTGAGGCTACAGTGGAAAGATTTTAATGTCGTCTTGGGATTTTACGGAGCTTTTACCTAAAATTAGCTCAATTAAACCCCGAAAGTGCAAAAAAAGTATAATGAATCTGTTACTGTGAGTGAAGCAAAAATTATCTTTGGAAATACTTGATCATTAGATGTAGGCACGTTTTAAAATACTGATTTGACTTTTCTGCATCGATGCTCATATTTATTCATTTGGTGAGCCAACCAGCTGGACATCTGAAAGTTTTAGAGTTAATTGATTGATGGTGCACAGAAACCCCAGAGTGGACATTTAATAACTAATTTATATGTTTATGTCTCAGCTTTTGGTCTGAGGCTCTTTGTTCACTTTAGTTTCAACAGCATGCAATATTTTATTATATTAACAAGTGTTTCCAGCCGTGTGGCAACAAACATTTCCGTTTCTCATTAAAAAACTTTGTCCAGAAGAACAGAATCAACTTGCTAGGATTTCCTTAGCTGGATTATTGAGTATGCATCGAGACATTTGTGTTTGAGGAATACATTTTCACTGTGCACAAAGAGATTTATAAAGAAAAGGTTTTCACAGTCCCTGATTTCCTCCGGCTGTATGTCAACTCATAGCAAACTGCAGCAAAAGAAAACAGAAAGAATTGTAGAGGTATGCCGAAGAGATGGCTGAAAAGGTTTAGAAGCGGTTTTGGTTTGTTGACTGCAGTCAACCAACAAGATGAGCTTTCTGTACAACGTTCCAGCCAGTACAAACCCGGGCTGTCCACGTATTTATAATATGTAACATATGTAGCTTGTCCCAGCAGCTACAACATGACAAAGCATAACTCAAAATGCTATTTTTAGATTTCTGTTGGTGTGTTTAATGACAGCAGCAAACAGGGTATTTAAAGTTTTTAGTAGAAAACTAATCAGCATCTAGATGGTTAACAGCTGAACTATTTCAACTCGCATCTGATAATCAGAAACTAGATTGATTTTCTTTTTTCTGATTATCAGATGTGAAGAATGACCCTTGTGTGATCTTACGATATGTGTCACATTGGGTTCCAGGAATTATTATTATTATATTTTCCAGTATTTTCTGACATTTCATATAACTGGGGGACAGGGAAATAAATTGCAAGTTACTCGATAATGAAAATAATTATTACATGCAGCCCACATTTTTACTTTTCCAGGAAAATATATATGTACCACTTGACTGTCCAACAGCAGCTCTCAGTTGTTTGCCTTATCTTCCTGAAGATTTCATTTGAACAATCCGTGTTGTACTGTCTCAGCTTTTACAGTGTCAAAAGTAAAGCTGATAATTTGTGTTAATCAACCAAAGAAAGATTCCAGTGGAAACATAATTGTAGTATGAAATAGTTCAGGTGAAAGGGATTTTACACAGCTGTGCAACTTACTTTAAACATATGTACAAAATCAAGCTGTTTCTGTACAATTCCAAATAATTATTAGTTGTTGCCCAGAAAAGTGTTTATTTTTGAGGTCATAGTGGGCAAGTTTAAAAAGGTTGGCCAAAACATTCTAAACATTAAAAACTGATGAATTATATATATCCATGAAATTATTTATTTGCTAGTCTTTGCAGCTTTACAGAAAACTGTGATAGAAAGAGCCTAAAGCATTGAATGCTGCACTCAGACAAACTAAAAATGATTCAGAATGTGCCAGGAAAGTGTGATACCTGTGATGCAGTACTAAAAAAAGTGCAATGCTTATTTTTTTACTTTTAAGCTGGATTCTATTAAGACTACCTGGAAAAACCGGAGGTAGCATATGTTGTCATGCATGTTCCTGCAGTTTTCCTGCAGACCTTTGACCTCACAAACTGTCAGACCAACAGGAAAGACACTTTGCAGGCTCCTCAGCAAGTGCATTCCCAGATCCCTTTACTTTTATCACCCTGCAACTCTCAACCCACCAACCTATAAGAATACTTTACAGGAAAATGCCTGTCTTCCAGAAACACTTAAAACATGGCCATAGTTCTATTGTCCAACAAAAGACTTCTGTTGTTTTTTTAATATATTTTTTTTCCTTCCACAGATTTTGAGGACCTGTTTGACGATGATGACATCCAGTGACAAACCAGACACCGTGATGATGGATGATTTTCACAGAAGTTGTTTTGTTTTTTGTCGGTGGAAACCAAACCAGCCATTTGCTGTCTAATGGCATACAATTTCCTTTCATAGTTATCCTGGTTTCAGGCTTTTTTAAAACATCCATAAAACTCATCATTGGCTCCAGATGTTGAGAAATTCTTAAGATCCCAGAGATTCCTTCATATATGGTATGTTCAAATTATGAGCCTGTATCATGCTCAGGTGTTTGACTGTTTCTAGACTGTATTGTAGGTTTCAGTGTGCTAGAAAACACCTGTTCAGAGCATAATTATACATATGATGGGCAGACGCTCCATGTGCTGTCGCTCTTGAACATGCTGCAGCTGTTTATATGATGAATGATGGTCTGCTGAACTTACTTTAGTAATATTTACAGACAGGTCACATACAGAACATTCTGCAATGTCTCCTGTTACGTCATGTACATATGTGTATAGTAGTTATGTGATAGCACTTCATTTGTGATGGACATCCACATGTGACACTGATAACAAATCAGTAAATAGCAATTTGTATTTGAAGCACTAGTGTGTGTGTGTGTGTGTGTGTGTGTGTGTGTGTGTTTTCTTTTTTTTTTTTTGGTTTGCTTAATGGTAATAGGGGATGGATGCCAGGCCAATAAATGAGCCTGGCATCCAGTTGTCATCTCCTGCTGCAGCACAGAGGAACCCCTCTTAGAGCCGCCTGACAGGTGCAGACATTTCTGGTTCAATGACAGTTGACAGGAGAAACTCAACTCTCACCAAATTTGTAAGTGTGATATATGGGATCCACGACCCAGATTGAGAGACTGCTCAGTCAACTATAACATGCAGAACCAAGATGACGGCAACATACAACTTAAAGGTGGGGACAGGTACAGCTCTACTGTATGTGATTCCTGCATAAAGGAGGCCTATGGCAAGGAAGCTTAGTAATTGACAACCCTATCTGTGTCTTGCAGATAGGGTTGTTAAATGGTAACTAGTATGAGACCAAGCACACAGGGTCTCAGCTGAGATTTCAGCCACTGGAAGTATGCAAGAATGTGAAATAACACAAAGATAAGATGGGAGAGGAGTTCCCAATACTCTCCATCCAAGCTGCTATGTAATCACTTCTAATAAGAAGGTCATTAGTTCCTCTGCTCTGAGGACAGTGGGCAGCAGGCTGTAAGTTCAGTGAGGGCAAATCCAGAAGCCAAAGAGCCCATCTTGATGATAAGGGATCCTAAAAGCTAAGTCTTTTCTTAGAGATGTTAATATCAGCACTGCAGGTCAATAATTCAATTCAATTTTATTTATATAGCGCCATTTTACAACAAAACTTATCTCAAGGCACTTTACAGTGTAGGGTTTAAGACTTTACACATTATATCAATATATACGGTCCCACTTGAGCGAGCATTGAAGCAACAATGGAGAGGAAAAACTCCCTTTAAGAGGAAGAAACCTCCAGCAGAAACAGACAACGGGGTGGGCGGCCATCTGCCTCGACCGGTTGGGGTTAGTGGAGAGAGAAGAGAGAAAAGAACAGCAGGTAACAGAGATCATAACAACAAGCAGCAGCAGACGAAGCAGCGGCCGGTTGGTAGGACCAGCAGCTCAGAGAGAGAGAGAGAGAGAGGAAGAAAGCACAACTAGGGGAGAGAAAAGAAACAAAGTTATTAACATGCAATGATGTCAGTGAAGTGGACAGAGAAGGAGAAGGAGAGGAGCTCAGTGTGATATGGAGTCCCCCAGCAGACTAAACCTATAGCAGCATAACTAAGAGATGGTTCA
>JAUMTR010000009.1:13359697-13379860 GCA_032270685.1 Microctenopoma stevenorrisi | reverse complement strand
CAGCAGACTAAACCTATAGCAGCATAACTAAGAGATGGTTCAGTCACCTGATCCATCTCTAACTATAAGCTTTATCAGGGTGTCTGCCTCCTGAACTTTATTATTATTTTGTACAACATCAAATTGTGGTTAAATTACTATTCAGCACAAATTGGAAAATGATAAGATGCCTCTAAAGAACACAAAATGCAAGCTGCAGGATTTTAACAGTTGACTCCACAGATTCAGCAAAACACAAGAGCTGATATCCATGTTAATTACAAAAAATGTTCACTGTGCATTGACCAACAGTACACGGCTTTAAAGAAGCTTTGCAATTAGCAGGAAGTGTTGATACAGTAAAATTTGTGAATTTTAGTTTAGGTTAGTGATCTTTTATTTCAAACATGTGTATTTACCCTCATTACATAATATAGATTTAATCCTATGTTTGAAAGGGAGTAGGCAGAAGTATACACATATTTGGGCCTACCCCTTTAAATTTTACTAAACCTAAACCCGTACTTACTTTTCGTAAGTTTCTGTAGTAGGATTTCATGGTTGACAGTTTTAAATGTTTTTTTCTAACCCAGAAAAACTCCTAGTGCATACCTCTTATTGTCCATAGTATCTGTTTATTCTTCTATTAGGTATATTAATGCCAAGGCTGTTGATCTGTTGTTTCTGAACCTATACTGACTTTTTGACAGCAATTAGTGTTTGTCCACAAAACTGTCAAAGAGTTTTTCCAGCGTCCTCAAAAACTGTAAGAGTACTGACACTGGTCTATGTCTGGTAAAGCCGTGTTAGTCTCCCATTTTATAAATAGGAATAACTTTAGTAACTTTCTTTTTTTGTGAATCCCCCCCTTTTGAAAAGACAGGTTGAAAATGTATTTTAATGGTTTTACAATACCATCAATAACCCTCTTCACTGTTTTCATATCAATATCGTTCCAATCTGTACTTGTTTTATTCTTAAATTCTTTAACGATCTCCTAAATTTCTTTCTACTGCTCTTAGGGTTAATATTTTCACTGGTGTCCCTTTCTACCTTTATTTATCTATATTTACAAAGAAATAGTCACAGACAGTAAATCCTCTATTTTCTGTATGATAACATTGAAGTTCTGGGCCATTGGCAGATCTAAAATATTGATGTAATGTTATCTGATGAACACTTAAAAATGAATTTCTGGGCTACTATTAAAACATTGGCTTTCTTTCTTGCATTGGCAGAACTAATGAACGACGTTTTAAAGTTGTTTGTTTACTCAATATTTCTCATCTAACCTGACAACAGAACTTTATAATTAGCGTGATTTGTTGTTATTTAGTCAACTTGAACCAAAACTAAAGTTCTTAGATAAATCATTTGACAGGCACTGCTGTTTATTAAGACTGCGTTTTTACTGAGGTGTCCTTTCACAAGCAACATCAGACACTTTGTGGATTTTTCTGAGCCCAAAACTTTAATTTGCTGTGAATTTTTCATATACAGAAACAGACAGACATATCTCTCGATGGCTGTTCTGCTCTAAGCTGCAGAAGACACCCATTCGCCTCTGTCTGTGACAGCAATAATTATTCTGAAATGTGTAAATTGCAGTGATCATAGCCAAGCTGAGTCACATCACTCAAGCGAGAGGGACACAGTCCTTGGGGTAAAACGGGACGACTGTACAAAAGCAGCGTTTAAGAAGTGAGTGACGGATGATGCTTAAAGCATTCAAATTTTAGATTTGTTTTTGATTTATCAGAGACAATAGGTTATACTGTATGCAGTTGTACTTAGATGAACACAACTAGGGGGAACACCATCAATTATCTGGAAAGATAGTGATATAGTAAGAGAAGTTAGTTATTGAGGGAGTAATGAATGATGTTTATTCAGTTTATTAATTATTGTTAACTATTTAAATCTTTACGTGGTTTAAAAGAAAGTTTTAAAACAGTTGCTAAAACTAAATGAATTAATGTAAAGCAATGCTGTATATAAACAAATAAATTAAATGTGTACATACTGTATATTTTAGAAGTAAATAACAAATTGTGAGTTAAAGGTTATTGCTAGATTGTTGAAATAGATGTTAGCTAAGAACTACGAATATGTTTAATTTTTCAGGATAAGTGGTGGAAATAGCAAACCTATGAACAAATTGTTTACTAAAAGTTAGTTAGGTAAATGTAATAGATTGATTTAACTAAATAAATGTCATAATAGCTAAATGTTATGGATGTTAAATGATGCTGAAAGACTCATAAAAACAAGACAGTGACAGCTCTCTAGTGGGCACATGGATGGTTGAAATGTCTAAATTTGATCAGTGTTTGAAATGATGTAATTCATTTGTACGGCAATGTAACTAAAATACTAAAACTGACTTTAAATGCTGTAGATTTAATTAGCTAAACGTGATTAATACATTTGTAATTAGACAGTCACACCACCAGCCCAGACACACATGTTCAAAACAGTTTAACATTTAAACAGCCTACAGATAGCACTGTTGGGTTGCTTCAGCCATATTCTGTAGTTTCCATACAGTCTTCATTTCAGACGCGAGAGGTAGTACCCTCCACGTGGCATTTCCAAGAATCAGCATCCTGTGCCAGAAAACAACAAAAGCACAATTGTCAGGCTGATCCCACTGCTTCTGTCATGTACAACAGCAGCAGTTTCCTTTCTCAGTACCTGCTTTAGAGACATGCAGTCAGACAGAAATGACACCATGTTTAGTAGCATTATCAAACAAAGATAAACCAACTAGTGCTTAGATATCTCAGCAATACTGTAGCTTTAATGTTTTCACCTGAGAAAATGCTGAGTGTTGCCTCAGTGCCACCTTTGTGATAGCTGCAGGCAATACTTCATAAATCAGCGCTCCTGTTACAGAGGTCTCACACTGTGTTGATTTTAGGTTTGCGCCCAGTGAGCTGTTTAAAATCTGACAATCAACAAGTGGCTGAGATGCCATGTTTAGCTCACGCAATGATCACCAAATTCCAAACATGTGAGCGAAGGAACACGGCACTAAATTGCACCTTGTTAATGTTTTTTTCCACCGAGAGCAGTTGTGCTGCTCACGGCTCCTAATTACAGGACCCCTATTGGTCGGACGGATGGCAGTGCAGGAGCCAATCCTGGAGGGACGAACAGCGCCCACAGCTGTATGACATGCCTTTTTGTCTTTAATGATCAAGGAGGCTCCTTAAAAATGTTTCTCCGCCTGTCCATCCCATACAGGGGGAGCAGAGAGGTACAGACTGGGATAGCTGCTGGATCCAGGGCTGTTCACAGGAGGTCACCGCTTCAGCACCTTTGCAGGTAAGACCTGATCTGAATGCTGCCAGTGCTAAACTTTCTAGTTTTGAGCAGAGCAGCTGAAATTTAGCTGTGATCCGTGTAGTAAAAGAGAACATTTCGAGCTTTGGCGGGTTTGGTTGTTCAGTTTAGTCACTTTTCTGATTTTCTGCTGTTCAGAACTAGTTTTATTTTTCTTCAGTAATCCCTGAAAAGCTCTGTTACAGAGCGCCCTCAATCCTCTCCTTTGTCTTGGCATTAGCCAGTCAAATAAAAGCTCTGCCTTTGTTCCACGTACATTGCCTTCTGATGGATTTCCATATCTAACAGTTAGCTGAAAAACACAACACAGGCGCATGGATCGATCCAAGTCTAGCTCCATCGCAGTGTTTGAGTGTGATGCCAGAAGTTCTTTCTACTAAAACTCATCAATGAATATCGTTTCTGTTTTCCCTCAGGGAGCACACATAACAGAAAATGGCACGAGGTGGACGGCCGTCACTTTCCCTGATCCACACGGGATTCCTGTTTGCGATTGTTTTATTACCAGGTGAGAGGATGAGGAGACCTGAGGAGAAAGTAAAAGTACTCAGCATAGTACAGTTGCTGGTTAGCTTGTTCCTTTTACCTGTGTAGGAAATTCAACACAGAACTTATATGTGTGATGATACAGCGATAACATCACTGTATTTACTTAATTAAAAGATCTTAGTGTTTCTTCCCTCTACGGTTGGTGTTCAGCAATGGTTTTGGCCAGAATGAGCTAAATTCTAAAATCCATATTATGGCCTTTTGGCACTGGCACATTAATTTATGGCAGAGCTTTATTATGACACCATACCACTATCTCCGTAACAATAACGTATTCTGTCCTGCCAATGACAAGAAAGCCATTAAGCCTTTAAGTACTACAAAATCTTCCAGGAGTCATAAAAAGACAATCATTCTTGCTCCTTTGAGACATTTTCCATATAAGAAAATGAGAATGACCAGAGGTTTCTGCCGCAATCGCCTGACTTGCAGTTTTCTCATAGTCATAAACATCTGAAGAAAACCCCCTGCTGGAGATATGTGCAGAAATATATCCTCTCTCTACGTTTACAGTGTATTGTTAATTGGCTTGTGTGAGGCCCCGCTCTTTGTAGTTTTACAGGTGAACTTGAAGAAGGCCCCCAGTAGCTGCACAAACTCCACGGCTTTTATTTTAAAGACCAACTGATGGTGTATGGAGCTGGGTAGGGGTCTGGAGGAGAAGGAGGATGAGGAGGGGTGGGTGGTGGTTAATCTGCAGGATGCTGCCTGTGCTCGGGCGCCAGAGCCCCTTATTAGCACAGGGGCTTATTAATAGGTCAGCGTTTTCCCTGATGTTCAGTGAAAGCTCAACATCTGGTCCTTGTCTGCTAACGTTGCTGCTGCTCTTAATGTGGCTGCTGCCTGTTTTTTACAGAGTTTCTGGGGGCTGTTCCAGTGGAGCTGCACAAGGAGGAGGAAGGTGAGGGCACTTAAACACAAACATTAAACAGACGCTGCTGATAACCAATAACACATCGTTATAATCCGGTGAAATCCAGTGTGAAGTAAAAACTGAGTTATTGTTTTGTAATTTTAATGGAAAAATAATGTTTAGATAAATATTACAATGCATCCTGCAATTTGTCTGCACGACAACTTGATAATACAATGTGCCATATAACGGCTAGAAGACATATAAGAGTATATGTTTTTCACACAACTTTGATAATGAACAAAGAACATGAGTCAGTCTTACTGCACTCAGTATGAATTGTGGCTTCAGTGCACATAATTTCCCTCTGTCTCCTTTTGGCCGCAGCGTTGGATGATGTGAAAGCCGAGGCCAACCTGAAGACTCGTAGCAGGAGGAGCGCCCACTTCCTGACTCTGCCCCAGTTCCAGCGTGTGCCAGATTTCTGGGGATGGTACAAGTACTTCATGGACAGCAACAACCAGGAGGGAGTAAGTGGATTTGTTTGGCATTAATAATTCAGTTTCTTCCAGCAAAGAAACTACAGTAATTACAAAACACTTTCTTTTTCCAAAAATTTGCGTCACTAGTTTGTGTATGAGGACCTTTTTAATTTTTTAGGACTTTGATCAGAGATTTTATAGATGATGCTGGAAAAAGAAAGTCTTTTAATGTAGATCTAACAGGTTCCTTGTTGCTCACACTATTATATAAAAGATGGTTTTCAGTGCAGCTCATGATTCAACATGTTTTCTTGGGCGCAGTGAGAATCAGCTTTGTGGATTCAGGCTGTATGGTTTCACCAATAAGAGGTGTACAGATCACAGATCATTTGTCTGGAAGTGTTCATCTGAATGCTTTGGTTGTAGTTTTTTCTTTAGAGTCTAAATTATTAGCATCTTTTTACTCCTCTTTTTTAGGTTGAGGACCTGGACCGTCTGTACATGAACTACCTGCAGAACAAGCACAGGTCAGAGGACAGTCCGAGCTTCAACCACTACCTCAAGTACCTCAGTGAAATCTACAAAACCTGTGCCGATTCTGATGATCCAGATTGCATCTCGGAGTCCACCAGCAAGCCAAAGGCTTCGGTGGTGATGCCAGCCCACATCAAATCTGCTCCTGTTGCGGTGTGCAACCCCTACATCGACCCCTACTGCCTCTTTCCCCTCGTCCCCAAAGTTGCACAACCTGAGCCTGCACCAGCTCCAGCCAATGTGCCTGCCCCTATCCTCACCCCCATGCTGCCTGTGCCATTGAAGAGTCCCACTGGCTTTTACTATTACGCTCCTGTCCTGGAACCCTTCCTGAGTAGCGAGCAGAGAAGTGAGCTGCTGAGGATCTGCAACCCTGAAGATGTGGAGTGTCTGCAGTATCACCTGAGGGCAGCTTACGGCTACCGCCCCGCCTCTGGCCCAGCTCCATCCTACGCTGCTCTCCAATGTGACCCCAAAGACCCCTACTGCATGCCCCTGCTGGTCCAGAAGGCCCCGTCTGGCTTCTACCACATGCTCTACCCCAACTGTGACCCAGCAGTTGATCCACTGTGTGTGAGTAATGTTGCGGCTCCTGCTCCTCTTGCTGCTGGAGAGGCCCCTAAAGAGCAACACTGCAACCCTCTGTTTGACCCAGACTGCAACCCGCTGACTGCCACCAAGCTGTCCGGCCTCACCAAGCCCGTTCTGGAGTACGCCCCCAGGATTGAACCGGCACCTCCTGCTTCTTCGCTGCCGTGCGACCCTCGCAACAATCCATATTGCCTTCTGGCAGCGGCTGCTGCCCTGAAGAAGCCCCCTCCACCGATCCCCGAGCACCAGGTCTGAGTTTGAAGTCCTGCTTCTAGGATAGAAAAAGTTCAGTGTTCTGACTTATCTAGTGTAACCCTTATCTCCTCCTGTTCACTTGTTTTGTTGAATAATGAAGTGGGTGTTTTATAATGCTTGCTGTCTTCAATCTGCTTTGCATCTGTTTTGAACCAAAACACAAATCAATCCAATCAACCAGGTCCGCTACAAGCTTGGCGTCCGTGGCAAGACCAAGGAGGGCTATGACTGTTATGTGCACTATGACAACGGCTGCATCCCAGTGAAGTCTGAACCCGAGGTGAAGGCTGACATCAAGGCCCCAGCCGAGCCCTTCTGCCATCCATATGACCCCAACTGTGGCAAGTTTACTTCACGGTCCGGTGCTGTGGCACCAAAGTCCAGGGAGGACGGCGTCATTTTGCCTGACCCTGACTGCGACCCAGAGTATGACTACAACTGCCGCCTACGTCGCGCTGAGCCCGCCGTTGCTGAGAAGGAAGCCGCTGATGAGCCTGCTAAGGAGGCCACCGCCACACAGTCTCAAGTCCCACACTTTGAAGACTTCCTCAGGGGCGTCATGAGCAAGTACAAGTAGATATCAGGAATAAATGGCACCGGAATCGACACACAGATACAGTTTAATGCAGTTTGTGAATCATGACTTTCACAAGTCATCAATACAAATGCAGAACCATCAAATAAATCAGATGCAGCAGCTTTTATAACACTGAACCTGACTTCTCTGTTCAGTCTTTTTTAGAAAGGAGGTGCAGTTTGTATGTGTGTTTGTAGAAATTAAACGTATGTATAGATGTGTGGTAGAGTAGGGATACTTTAAGTTTGTGTCAGCGGGCAAACATTTCTCTGTTGTACATTCTTTTTCTAATTCTGTATTTAATGTTGTTTTCCACAATTTACTTTAAACCTCATACATTATCTGTTTAGTTTTTATGAAGTTCTAAATAAAATTGTTTGAAAACCATGTAGAGTCACCAGAGTCACTGTTCTGTCTCTGTAGTTTATTAATGGCAGTAAAGATTAATTTAATATTTCTAAAGTGAACATCAAAAACACGTAATCATGAACATGAGCGTTTTCACTTCCTACCTGTGCAGTAAACTAATCTGACTTTCATCCACATCGTTGGAGGTTAAAATAACTGGTAACCTACAAACTTTGTGTCCTTAAAATCCTGATTGTATGTCACAGGATGGAAAATGACAATATGACAGTGTGAGTCCCCATTAGTCCCCCACAACACTGTCACTGTCACGCTGACAGTGTGACAGTCAAATAAAGCGAGGTGCTGGTGGTGTACACAAAGCTGTGTGAGAACAATAATATTTTGTGTCACCTTTAAGTGTATCTGATTAATAGCGAGCAGTTCAAATCCTCAAGACTGAGCTGAATCAGCAACAGTTTACTGTCTGATTACAACTTAAATCGAATCACCTATTCATTTAGGTGGCTGTAGATTAGGTTTCTTTAGGAAGTGCTGAAAAACACACTGCGATTTTCTCCCCCGAAGCTGAAAAGTTATATTTTAGAAAGGAACTGCAGCTGCGGGCTACCAAGACTGGAGTCTACTTTCCAATAGCCAACTTTTCAGCAGCTCTAGTGAACAGCAGTCGCCTGAAGGAGATGAACACTGCTGCTGCTACTGACAGTTTTAGAGGCAGATAACACACGGCCGAGCTCAGTAATGACTACCTTAACACAACATGCACTAAAGAAAACCTCATGGAAGTATGTTCCTAATTGTAGCTGTTGGCCAGTAAAGTTTGGACTTTTTGCACTTATCAGCTCAGAAGATCTCAGTTGCTGTGATTTATTGTGAAAAATGAAGCACAGGTTTCCTTATGTTTCTTTACATAGAAGCCTTTTCCTTCATTTGCAGTGTAAAACTGCCCAGTATGTTGGTCTCATCACCATTATATAAAATGTTTTGCGCAGTTCTAAGCAGAAATATACCTCGCTTATTTAATGATGCATCCAGTAAAGATTTAATTGCTGACATTTGTTAAAATAGATTTTTTGGGAGGAAATATCTTCTGACAGTTCGACTGACAGTGACGTGACAGATGGTGGTGTTGTAGGTTTCACTCTGGAAATTATTGATCAGATCTCAGTATTCAGAAACACTCATTTGAGATTCTCCTGTCATGAAGACACAACACACATTTGACTGACCTGAATTACACAGAGATGAAAACTGTATTGGGTGCAACCAGCATTCAATTACTTCACACTTTCAATTGAGCGTGTTTCTAATGTGCTCATTGTTCTTCTTATTTCAGTTTCTTGTGATGAAACAAACCTGCTTTAGTCATTGTGGTCAAGCAAACTAAATAAAGATTTTTCATAGAGGGAAATAATTTTTTGCACAAATTCAGTTTCCTAAATAAAAGGAACCCAAGACATTCAATAGTTGATTTTAGCTGAGTGTGAGTGTTTACTTTTACATGCAGCTTCCAGCAGGTGGTGCTGGGAAATATTGTCTGTGCCTCAGTTACTAGTCAGCTGTCAGTATTTACCCGTCTGACTGAATAAATCTCTGCCTCGTCACACTCTGAGTGCAATAGCTGTTTTTAGTGAAAGTCTGACTCGACAGCTGATACGAGACAAAATATGTAAAACATACAAAACGTTCGCAGTCAACGCAGGTCTCGCTCTTAATTAGGTAATCTACTCAGAGTTTGTTTCAGCAGGACTACATTCTCCCTTTTACAAGAAAAACAGTTTTAATCTAAACTGTACAGAACAATTTATCAAAGATGAAAGTCTGATTTCTTTAGGTGAGATACGTAAAAAGCTTCGTCGTTGTTCAAAATTGAATTTCATCAAAGGTCGTCTCGGGGGAGCAGAGATCAAATAGTGTGAGGAGGAGAAAGAGAAAATGTTTGGAATCAATTTCACGCCTCTGTGAAGAATAATTGCTGTGGATTTTAAACATTATGATATTAAGATAAGTGTCTTTCAGCTTGTCACAGCGGACTGCATTTAGTCTAATGGTTTATCACGGCTGCCTGTTTTGTGTTAATTACTAAATAACTGATAAATTCATCTGCCGTGAAAAGTGTTTCTCCCCTGCCCCCGTGTGTTGGAGGATCGTAGATAGATAGATGGATCACACCGTACCTAACAGTACATCATGTGGACAGCTCAGCGTGTGTGTGTGTGTGTCATTTATACTGTTCTGCTGGGTGACCTTTGGTTCCGGCATCCATACGTTTGACACAGTAAACATTGTTGTGGACCAAGCACACCCCATCACAGCTGCAGTACTCCCTGGTGGCAGTGGCTTCTTTCAGCTCCCTGCCACAGTGCAGAAACACGACTAAGAGTCTCAGGTGTCGCCTTGGCCTCTAAATCACCAAGATTTCAACTAAATGGAACATCTGTGAAGTGTGCTGACAAAACGTCACATCCACAAATTCAAACCATACGCTGCTGCTGCTCTAGTCACGGCACCAGACGACAGCTCCAGAGGTCCCGTGCAGTCCAAGTGCTGACGGACTCCATGCCTGAGCTGGAGACGAGCTGGTTAACGTTGGTGGCCTTTGGAGTCGAATAAAAGCTCTTCTCTCTCCACCACTAGACCAAAGTAGCAATATGAAGACTGGAATTTCATTTTCTCTGCCTTGTCCTGAGTATTGCTTTTTATATGAGTGAGGCAATAACGTGAGGAGGTACACTATATAGCCATAAACTGACAGGAGCTTGTATAGCAATCTGTAGGGACCCCTGCACTTGTGCTACAAATGATAATTATGTTTTGTGGACCGCTCTGTGCTCTCCGCATTATTTTTCTATTTCGGAGAGATGATGGAAAATGCAAATGATTAGCGGAGTGGGAGACAAAAAAAAGTTGTGTGAGAAAGTGAGTGTGACAGGCAGAGATAGTGAGTCATTTGAAAGGTCAGCACTGTGTAAGCTGTCAGTGTAGTGAACATTTTGCATATAGATGTGTTTTTCTGCTGTAACTGATTTAAAGTAGAGGTTACTTAAGGGTAATTTAGTTTGTGTTGTTTTTGGTTTGTGTGTGAACAAAGCTTTAATTCCTAAAACTGCCCTATCATTCAAGTCATTCCCAATTTATAGCATATGCTGAGCTCTGTTCTGATGTGAATAATTCAAACTGAAGATTATATTTTTTTAATATTTTTTGAGAACATTCTGCAATTGTTATATTTTTGTTCACTTTTAAGGAAGTGAACCAACACAGCTACACCTCTGTTAAATCATGGATGTCAACATTCATTGTATTACAAGTCAGTGTTTGGTCGCAGCAGGACCACAAACATAGAGAGAAACCCCACCGAGATTCCCAGATGTCAAACAGTGCTTCTCCTGTTCCCCAAATCTATTCACCTGCATAAACACTTCCTCTTTAAAAAAATCACCTTCCGTATTTTTGCACAATAAAAACAGGCCTGCAGGCCAGTAATTGCACCAGTACCATGTTTGGGGAACCAGACTGGTGGAGCTCCTGTACCACATTTTCATTCATCTGCCTTAGTGAAAGAAATTCTCGTGTCATGCTTTACATTAAGAACAAATTAGTAGCAGTTATTGGTAATTTATTTTTGTTTAATTTTAACTTTCCAGCTGTACTTCAGCTTTACACAATCAGTCCTCTGTCCTTCTGTTATTACAGACCAGTCTCTAACAGAAACCCACACATGATCTCTCCTCTTCCGTCGAGCTGGATATTTCTACGTCTTATGGTTTAAAATTGTTTAAAATTGCTATAACACACGCATTAAACCTCAATAAGCCACGATGAAAAATGACATAAGACAGGGTGGCCGCAGCTGGGTGGGCTGGATTGTTCCCAAATCATAGGTTGGCAGTTTGATCCCTGTGTCCACCTGTTCACACTGAAGTGGAAAATTATGACCAAATGGTTTTCCTCCACTTTTTTATTTTTATCTACCAAAGTCACCGCAAAATGCTTCACACAGTGACCTGTTAAGGACTGGTTGACCCTATCTGCTGAGCGAAGACCACGCGATGTGGTCAAAGACTCAGAAACATACATTATTCTTTGGAGTTGACGGGCACTTAATTATTAAACCGTCAGAATTACAAAACAGGCATTGGTTACATCTCTCATCCATCACTCTTTCCTCTCACACAATAAATTCCATGAAGGAGGAAGATATTGATGGTTGTCAGCTAAACTGATCAATGTTGGCTGGCCACTTCTTTAATTCATTAATCGCGTTGTGCATGGGCTTTCAGAGGCAATCTAGCCTTGAACAACAGAGATCTGTGGTGACAGCCTCCGTCATCGATCTGTTGCAGCTTGGGTAAACCTGGATACGCCTGCTGCTCGTCAGCGTTGGCTCACACCAAGACGAACGAGGGTGGAGGAGGGAGGGTGCAGAAGCCGGAGCAGGAAAAAGGGAACTGTGGTCTGTGTTGGATGTTTGCACAAAGATACAGTGAGCAGAGAGAGCGAGAACCAGAGATGGAGAAACTGAGACAGACAAACACACATGGACAGCTGGAGACTTACAGAGAGACTGACAGAGGGGAGTGAAAGAGAAAACGTGGAAAGGAAATTGACAGACATACAGACAAACAAATAGTGGGAGTTGGAGCAGCACAGAGTGAAAGTACTGAACTCCATTATTGTTATTCGGCTGCCACTCCTCTGGGTCTCGTCGACAACGATTTCAGCTGACTCGCTACAAACGCAGCTCCTCCTTCAGTCTTGGCCTTGGAATCTGAGAGGGAGACCAGGATGCTGTGGGAGTTTTCTCTGCTGCTTAAGTCAGCACGGGCGAGGTTTGTGCTGACTGCGGCTTGGCGAGGCCTCGGCGCCGTGCACCACCGGAGAGCAGGGGAATATCATTACCCCCAATCAAACCTGCAGTCCATGAATGGCAATGAAGAAAAAAGTCCGGAGCTGAGATTAACTCCTCTGTTTATTCATTAACCACTGCAGCACTCACTGAGTTTGTAATAATTGTTTTGATTCAGCACCCAGAGTCTGTTCACACGTCAAGTTTTCAAATATTCATCATCTGTCTGTAACTTCATGTGGAGCCGAATTTGCCACATTTTGCACAGTTTGGACAAGAATCACAGATAAAATCTGCAAATATAGTGAAGACGTTCGCCGAAGACGGCAAACACAGCTACAGTTCACAGAGTATTACTGTTGCATTTGATGTTCTGCTTGTCGAACGAGACACAGTCAACAGCAGAGAGCTCGTTTGTTGGCAGAGCTGTACTGGGAAACTGGGAGATGCATTGAACAACTCTGTATTAACATAATTTAAAGCACAACAAGGAGGCAGAGAGAAATTAGGAATGTTTCTGGCATCTGGATGCACCTTTAAGAAAAATATACCCTCTTCTATGAAACTTTTATTGGCAACATGACTTAACTTAGGTGTGTTGATTAGATTTGCCCTCCTTAATATAGACATATTAATGCATTCAGAGGCACTGAGGCCATCAAAGTTTTCTACTTTTAGAAAACAATGCAATCAATGCTGCTTATAAAATGTGCACTGCTAAAAAAAACTCTTTCACTTTCAAAAAGGACAAAATGTGAAGTGGAGAGCAGGAAATGATTGATTTTTAGGGGTTAATGTGTTTTTACTGCCTGTTAAAACTTGTTTTGAGCCCATTTTTTTGTGCTTAAAGTATTTGAAAAGCATGCGAGGACCCCGGCAGATTCTGAGCCCTGTGGAGCTCAATCGTATTGACCATGGATGGAAAATTACACACAGACTCACACTCAAAACACTACTGAGCGTTCGCTTTGAAGCATCTGCTGCCTTTCACTATGAATTACTCATAGTTGCTACATATTTAACTGGTGGACTCTTGACTTGGTTGAAAGCAGACTTCACAGGTCAGACTCTCCACATCTCTTTGACCCAAACACCCTCAGATTGCTGTCAAACAGATGCTGAACACAGAAGTGTGAAGTGAAACCATCCTCGGGGATGAGAGGAAGGGGTACACCACACCTCCTAATGTAAGGTGTGTTTATATTTAACAGTACATGCCGACAAAAAACGTAGCAACCTTTGCCATGGCTTTTGTATACGAAATGTAGAAAGAAGGAGAAAAGATTTAAGGTTAAAATGTGTTTCCATTAAAGGATTATTATGGCCAGTATAAGCAGAAAGTAGATGACTCACACACTGTAGTCCCATGTTCCTCTCTCCAGTCTTTTGAAGTTCACAGCACATTTACTGAAGGTCAACAGTTTGCTGCAGCAGAGTGGAAGGGAAAGAGAGCAGAGATGACATTTCCTTTGTCGGCGAAGCCAACAACCATCGTGTTGCAACCTTGAAAGAATAGACTCGCTGTGTTTTAATGCTGTTTCACTCCCAGCTGGACAAGTTATTCAGTGGCACCGATGTGCACATGTATGAAGCGAGGTTCTGCTGTTACAGAGAAAAGTCTTGATATCACCAGCTGTGGGACAGACCCGGCTGGTGCAGCGTTTGAGCCTTGAATAAATAGTTTCTATATCTCTCTGTTAATTATGATCAAATAAGAGTGGCTCAGTGGTTAGTGGTTAGCACTGTCACCTCACAGCCAGCAGGAGCTGGTCGTCCCCATGACTGGTGTGAGTGGTTTGTTTGTCTCCGTATGTCAGCCCCTTGAGAGACTTATTCAGGGATGATTCGAGAGGTGAGAGGTCAACTCTGTTTTTCAGAGTCGGCACCCACTCGTGCGACCTGAGAGGTGGAGAGGGAGTCCTGAAGCGTGCAGGTCTGGAGTAAAGCACTGAGAAAACAACAGATGCAGACTCTTTTAGGTAAAAGGGGTAAATCACTGGGGACGATCATGGACCATAATGGGATTTGAGTAAATGAACTCAGTCCCATCTGAACTGGACATGTGGGGAAATGCTGCTGCAGGTCATTAGGTTCTGCTACGATTAGACATAACAGTAGACTTATTAATTAGTTGCCTCTCACAAAGTAGCACGCTTTGTGATCCATTATCTATATTACACAATAATTACTCCAACACTCTGGATTCCTTCTGTTCTGGGATTTTATTATTTGTTTTTTGATGTTATTTCTGCTTTGCTGCTGTGACACCTGAATTTCCAATGAAATGTGAAATGTTACTTTACGTTTACCAAGCTGTTGGAAAGAAAGCAAATAAGTGCAATTCAACTAGAGGCTGCTGTCAATCAGCCAGTTTAACATATAAATTGGAAACAGGGGAAAGGGCTCGTCCGGCTCCACCTATCAGAACATTCATTGTAAAACAGCACATTGTGATTTTTATGGTCCAGTCTTTGTACCAAAACAAGCAAAACAAGAGATTTGCTTGCAAGCAGCCTGGTACCTCAATGGGATAAGCATCAGACTGGGAAGCAAAGGTGGCAAAAGGTGGCAGGATCAAATCCCAGCCCACACACTCAGCGCTAGCTCCCCGCTAGCTGCCCACTGCTCCCCCAAAGAGGGAGTGGGTCAAACGCAGAAGACAAATTTCGTTGTAACATGTAAAAAATATAATCAATGACAATAAAGATGATTTTTTTTCTTCTTCTTTGCCAGAGCAAGACCAGTTGCGTCAAGCCTAAATGAGTCATCGTGCTAAGCTAACAGAGCCTCTGTTGAACGGATGAATCAAAGTGGTATTCTTAGTCTGAACTATCTCTTTGAAAATCACCTGAGAATGTGCATAATGTCAAGAGAACCTTGCCCGTTTCCTCTGCAGTCTCAAAATACCACGACGGCTTTCTTAATGTACTCTCTGTGCTGCTGTTTCTACACTTTATTTTCCCCCATGCTCCTTTTTACCTTTTTCTATGTTGCTTATTGTTTACTTTTACTAAATCAATGCACTGTGGCATCCTGGGGTATGCAGAGATGTGAAAATTGCAGACCTGATCATTATCTCTGCAGTAGGGCTTTTTTATCTTGCAGTTAATGTGCTTTTAATTTGGTCTGTCTCTGAAGCACAGACCTGACCAGTCTGCAGCTCGGAGGCGAATGTAATGAAACAGATGCTTGGCAGATGTCGAGGTTAAAACACGCTTGAAGGAATTCACTTTCTGTTTAACAGGCTGCTGGGAGTATGATTTACAGCTGTAGACTATGAAAGTAAAAAAAAGGGCCGTGAGGCAGAGCGTGTGTGGATGTTTGAGGAAATTTAGACTCCTGAACACACCTATGAGGGCACGAATGTGTTTGCAGTCAAAACCCACATTTGTTCCTCAGGTTTTGAGGTTGGACATAAGTAAAGGAAGCATAGTTCTTCAGGGGGGACAGCAACAAAGGACACAGAATCGTGCATCGAGATGGCGCTCGCTCCTCTGTCATGCTTATCTGCTACCAGAGTTGAAGATGATTGTTTTCAGTTTTCAACTTAAGATGGAGCTCTGTTGCCTTGTGAAACGTATAAAAGACCAGTCTGTTTTCAGAAACACCATGTGGGGGAGAGGTGCCAAGGGAGCATGAAGAACAGGTAGATTGCTTGTCTGAAGCTGTTACTGTTACCATGAAAGGACATTAGCTACTGCTCTGTCCCACAACGCTGTCACATACAGTACACACGCACATACGTTTGCTGTTTATTTGTTGAATGTACAGAGCAATATCTTGTGCAATCATGGGGAAAAGAAACTGCAATCTATCCGAAAGGATGTTGAGAGTGACATTTTCAGATGTATGGCGCCGTGGAGACAGAGGCGAGGCTTCGGCTACTTTTTCATCTTTGACAGTAACAACTTCTCAGCGGAACTCATTAAAGCCAGGACTTCCATCAGGCGTCCTTGCATGCCCAAACTGGTCCTCAAAGCTCATATGGAGGAGAGCTGGCTCTTTAGTTTCATATTTGTGTTTGTTTTTCCACCTCGTATCTTCATGTTCACTAGTTTTAGTTATTTTTGTGCTTCTTCTTTTTGTTGTGTTGCCTCACACTGATCCTTGCACGAGGACAAGCTTACATTGTTAAAATTAAAGAGGCTGCGTTCATTAGTTATCGAGAAGCAGGAGTGGGCACTCCACTGCGAAATTGCCCACCTGATGCTTGCTGAATGCACCAAACGCACGGGGAATTGCTTTGCTCTTTAAGTATTTGATAATCAGCTGCAGGGAAATGAGCAGCCGTAAAAACGTGGGCCTCTTGAGTTCACAATGCATGCAATGAATATACCAGCAAATCACTCTCCCTTCTTATCCTCAGCCAACCCTGCTCTGCTACTAGTTGTAGCTGATGATTTATTAATATGGCCTCACTAATACCCTCCAATCATTGCCTGTATCATGTGGTCTGCAGAGAGAAAGAGTCAGTCACACTCTGTCCACCTATCGCACCGTGCCACTGCTACAGGTCACCACCAGGTCAGTTTTGCAGGAGCTGTTCAATAATTCACGCTCTAGACTGGAGAGCTGGGACCCACATGTCACACACAATGAGGAAACACAGAACACTGAAATCCAGCTGGACCCTCGCAGCTCATCAGCAGCTGCCGACGGATAATGAACCTAAATTACCTGACATGAACATAAATGAATGTGTTGGGACTGAACAGCATATACAGAAAAATAAACCTTGTGCAAGAATCCACCATTTTCTATTCTCTATATGTTGTTCTTTATAAAATGCATTGCGATTAAGGGAGGTGGGAAATGTACTTCGTCAGGTTCTCACGTAGAGTTGAGTGAGATTAATGTCACCTTCATATTTGTAAATGCAGGGCTGCAGCCAGCATCCCATTAGAGGAGCTGTTTAATTTTGAATAGCTGAAATGCAAAGTTTCATGTTATTATTTACACCATTTTTTATTTTAAAGTAAAATATTGCTTTAAATAATATCCTTAATGTTACTTAAGGAATCTTTCTCACTCACAACTAATACTTACTTGTTTACTTGCTGTAGAGATGAAGAGGGTGGCAAAGTTTACCGGCCTCACTGTCACAGTTGTTAATGAATTGTTGTTTTCAATTTCAAAATAAATAAATCATTTTTTAACCTTGGGAGTCATTGTTCTTCCTGGAAATGTTTATATTTATTTATATTTAGTTGTTGCGCACTATTTATCACAGTGCCACAACATTTCTAATGCAGCTTTTTGTGCTGATGATTCAACACAAATCCAAACCATGAAGGTGCTTCAGCTGTGACTCATTGTCTAAGGAATGAGTGAATTCGATTTATATGTCAAAAATAACTTTCAAATTGGCACTTCGGTAAACAAGGTGTTAATCTGAGCACTCTAGAGGCATCATTTATAACTAGTAAGTGTGAGGATGCACTAAAAAGCTTCAACAACTTCTGAACATTTTTAAATTCCCACAGGAAGCTTAATAATCACCCGTTGAGCTTAAGCAGAGAGAGGAGGAAAATGAGCGGGAACAAACTTCTCCATCAGCTGAATTAATCAGGAGCCTCAGAGTACTCTTCAGAACGCGGGCTGGCATCACGTCTAATGACTCTAAGTTGGAGCACAGCGCGTCCCTTATTGAACTGTAAACACTTTGAAAACAGGGAGAGGAAAGACAAAAATAACACTGTGTACCATTTACTTTTTACATCCAAGAGTGAAAGTTCAGGCTGAATTCTTGGTGAAAGACACAGGTTCCCACCAGGGTTAAAGGTGGAGGAGGAGTCACGATGTCTCCTCAGCAACTGCACTTTATGTCTCTGTTTTTAGAGCAGATGTGGTATTTTGAGACAGTTTTTACTGAATGGGCATTTTCAGGGAATGACTCATTGTGAAGCAAGACACTGCTTTGTGCAACATATTCCCAAGTGTGCTATAATGCATCATGGAGTTTGCATAGCAGGCAAGTCAGTCACATTTGCAATTCATAGCAGCCCCCCCACCTCAACACACACACACACACACACACACTGACTCTCTGGAGTAATAGACTCCCGTCATTGATGAGTCCCTGGGGTGCACACAGTGAATCCTTACTCACGTCTGTATCGATTGGCCTGAGAGTCCTACCTAATTTACATTGACAAGCACACTGGGGTCCAAATGAGAGTAAGCATGTTTTGCAAATTGGAAACGCAAAGGAGACATTGCTCCACAACCAGACAGCTGGGAAGGTAAAGACCTGTGTTTTGACTGAAGGCCAAGCTAGCTACTCTGAGCTTATTCCTTTGCAGGCAGTGGTCACTCATGCTTTATGAATGACTGTATTTAAGTCAACCAAGGGCGATCTGGTCAACGTGTGGAAACCGAATTTGTGAAACCAAATGACAATAGATCTGGTCGTTTCTCTGTGTTATACTATTATATGTTGTGTGAGTATGTAATGTAAAATTCTACTGACCCTGACTTTGTAACTTGAGAAGTTACCTTGGAGCTGGTTTAAGAGCAGTGTAGCTCCTGTTGGAGCCTGCACATGTGGATAAAAACTGTTATGTGTAAGTCTAACATAAACTTTAGTACATGTTTCAGGCTAATCAGTAGCCCAACACCTAACATGCCCTGTACCTGGATGCTGGACTTCCTCAGGCAGTAGAAGATGGTTAGAACATTGGACAAAAAGACTCACATTAAGCACAGTGGGGCGCCCCACATGGCTGCACCCTGAGTTCATGACTCTTTACACTAATGACTCATGACTGCTCACATCATTACGTTTGTGACACGACAATGGCCTCATCACTGATGACAATGACCAGGTTTACGGAGAGGAGGCGAACCAGCTGGTGAACTGTTTGCACAACAGACAACGGGTCACAGAATGTAAACAGATCACATCACAGCACGTGGCACTAGCTCTAGGGATTACAAGTTACAGTGACCTAACTTGGACATTAAACACCTCATTACTATTCAAGAGAGCACAACAGCGCTTCCACTTTCTGTGGTAGATGAAAAGAGAAGACCTTCCTCCTCCTGTTTAACACTGGCATCATAGAGAGTATATTAACCACCCAGTCCCTCTTATGTGGAGGCTGCAGTGCCTCAGGTTGAAGGACCTTGCCAAGAGTGGTGAGGACACTGAAAAATATCATTTAAATCTTTCTTCCACCAGGTTTTAAAATATCTGCTTCAGAAAAAAACCCTATTCCAAAAGGTCTGCCCAACATCTGCCCTGGACTACCCTCCTGCACACCACACCAACAGTGCAGAAATGCATGATTCTGTCAACTCTGTCACCATACACAATGATCACCTCTGTGCATAATTCTTCTGTGCTGTCATGAGTATAATTCTGAATAGCAGTGAGTTCTTATATGAACTTTAAACATTTACGGATTTTGGTAAGTGCAGCACTTAAATCCTAAATCTGCACAGTATTAGTGTTAAAGTAAGTGAGAAACATCATTTTAAAACGTTTAATTACATTTTCTTTGAACTAGTGAAGTTCCTCTTTTACTTTTATGGTCACAGGATATATTGCAGGTGAAAGGTGAATCGGCAAGGAGACCGGTTATGTCACAGTATGATGTGAAGAACCACAACATATTGGAGGCCATATTGAGGAGCTAAATGAACAGATGGTTATAAATCCACAGAGTCACTTAGGTGTCAGAGCTCATTTAAAAGTCAGTATAATGGCGGATTCTAAATAGTCTGTCTATTTCTGTCTAATCGGGAATCGTCAGCAAGACAAGACAGCTCCAATTTATATATA
>JAUMTR010000009.1:13319569-13359597 GCA_032270685.1 Microctenopoma stevenorrisi | reverse complement strand
TTTGATTTACGTCACTTTCTGTCAGCTAGGGCTAATGAACGTCCCAGGGAGAGGGAAGCAGATACACAGAACTCTTCTGTAGAGAACTATGGTTCTTTAACGTGCCCCGTGTATAGCACTGATATACGTGGGGGCTGAACCCTGGCCGGTCTCTTTATCCTGACACCGACAAACCAGTTGTAACGCTGACCATAAATCCTGAGCGTCAAAGAGGGAAGCCATTACTACCATTTTTTTTAAAAAGTCTTTAGTATGACCCGGCCGGGGATCGAACCCGCGTCCTCCCGCACCAAAAGCGGACGATTTAGAAACAGAGTAGAAAATCACAGAATTTATAATAATAATATCCAATTTGGAATCAGTTCAATGATAAAATCAATGTAAATAACACATAAACTTACAATATATATATCATTTATAATTTATGCACTTCATGAAGATGTAAGATGCCCTGAATGTCCAGATATCAAATACAGAAGGATTTTATTTAGCTGGAATTCATATCTGACAGTCAGAAGATGAGCGAGTGAAGTTGATGTAATTATGTTGTTGATGCTGTCTTTGCATGAAGCTAGAGCTGACAGAACCAGCAGCTCAGGCAAACGTGAGCTTAAAGAATGTCAAGGGTTTTAGATTCACAGAGGAACATGACAGATCCTGGAAATGTCAATGTGTAAACACATTAAAAGGTTATGCTTTATCTGTCACATGCTCGCTGGCAGGTGCACAGACATGATCTGCACATGCATGGAGTCTCACTCCAACATGCAGTCAAAAAACACACGCATGCAGGCAGATTCACGCAAACTTATGAGATCGCATCCATTAATGACCTTTTGTCTCATCATTATTTTTAAGTAAGCAGCACAAATGATGTTTTCATGAATCTCACAGACACCCAAATTACTTTTCTGTGCGTAGTAATTTCTGTGAGAAATGGCAGCATAGGCAAAGAAATGCCTGAAAAATGGAGGACGAGCAAAACAGAATTTAAAAAAGCAAGAGCAGAGAAAAAAAAAAGAGGACGAGCACTCAAAATTTCTTCAGAGCTGTAATTTAGATGGCATTAAAATGCTTTTTTTTCAGAAGACCTTGAATAATACTGGCACCATTATACCAGGACAAAGCTTATTTGTTGTACATATACAGACACTCAGCCACCAGCTTTCACTTTCCTACATATCCTAAATTGTATTTAATAGCTCCAATCAGTGTGGGGATAGTGAATCCCTGCTGCTAATGCACTATTCACGTTTGAAAAGGGGATGTTGTGGGCGCAGCATCGGTCCCTTTACCATTAACGTTGCGTTACATGTCCTGTTCCCCACTATAATTACAGCTCTTGCTCTGCCAGAGTGCAGACTCTTGACTCAACCTGAGACTCGGAATAAATCCAGCCTATCAGGTGGCACGAGGAGGAGACTCAGTCTGAACAAACACACACACACACACACACACACACACATCACACCTTGTGTGCAATCACTTATTTTGCCTGCAGATGCATGGCTTAGAGCCGGGGGTGTCAGCCAGAGTACAAGCTAAGACTAGATGAATGCCAGATACGGATGGACTGTCCATACAGAGCTTGGGATGTCAGCCAGAGAATTATGATGTGCACTAGACGGGAATAAGGTGCATAGAGTGAATACCTGCAGAGTCCTTGGTCAGACTGTGCTGGAATGGCATCTGCTCTGATATCAGTGTGTGACTCTGAGAGCAGAGTAATGCAAGTCTCTTGTTGCTTTTAGGTTTTAGCTGCACTGAAGTCTCAGTCTGTGCTGCTTCATTTCCATAACATAGCTGATGATGCCACCATGAGATGTTTGATATTTCAGTCTGAAACTGTTTATTGAATTGTTCCAGCTATTTATAATCCATTACTTTAAGTACGTTCATCGCATCTTAGGAGTTGATAAGCAGTCATTAGCTAGGTAGCTGTTTTGTACCATTATTAAAGCTGTTATAGATATTTTTAACTATCTATTTATTACATGAATCCTTTGATGTTTAAAAAAAGGAAACCGCAGGTAATTATTACCCGTGGTTTTCCTCAGCTCTGTGCAGCATTTCAGCTTTATTTAGCTTTTTTTTGTTGTTCTATAACCTGAAAGGTAACGTGGTTCTATTTTAACTCTTACTTGGTTTACTTCAAACAGCAGACAACTGACAAAAAACTATAAAAACTCACTGTATTGTACCAAATAGCAAATCAGACACAACACAGTTTAACAGAAGGAAGGAACAGACAACAAGATCAACCTAACCCTAACCCTAACCCATCAATTCAGGTTATTAACATTGCTATCTGCATTTATCCAGTCAAGCCATTATGAAATACACATTCACAGTATATATAATTAACATGCTATATTAAAATATTAGAAAAAAGTACAAAAGACCTGATGCAACATTATTTATTCATTAGACTTTCGGCAGAATCTCAGACTCCGTATCTCCCATTGTCCCACAGTGCAGCAGATCATAGCAGGGCTGTCGGCAAGAAGTCGGCTGAAGCTGCTCCCAGTACTGAGTGGAGTTCTGCCTTGTCTTCTGAAAATGAACGTTCAGGTCAGAAAGGGCCAGTTTATCAACGTGAGGTATCAAAACGAGGATCCCAAAGCACAGTCAGTGATTCAACAAATGAGATGAAGTGACATGTGGGTGAGGACACCAGAGTGTGACATCACACCCTCACTGGCATCTTAGTCCTCCCACTGGAGACGTGAGGAGGGATGCAGAGAAAAGAGGAAAGGAATCTAAGCCAATGTTAGTGAGGTAGCAATAGCAAGCTTAGCAGTAGTTCTTATTAATATAAATATTCAGTAATGGTGGATCATCAATAAAAACATGTAGTTTACTGTGTGTTTTTATGATAACCTTCAGCAGTGACCAGAATAAGATTAGACTGAACAACAACAAACAAGTTATTTATCTGCCGTTAGCACAACATCAGTTCCTAACATCTCCTTAAATCACAACTCATAAACTCACAAGAGTTCAAAAACATGCTTGATAAATGCTGCTCCCTCGATGATTCCCAAAATCTATCAAGCTATTCATCCTTGTAAAAGAAAACAAAGAAGCCTTGGTAGGAAGCACACTGCCCTTGTAGCTGTCTGTCTCTGCTGATCAATCCCTTGAGAAGTCATTGATCCATACAGACCCTTTGCTCATATGCCTGGCAGACGCCGCAGCAACAACAAAGATTTCTGTTCCTTCCTGACAGCATGACCACTCGCGTTTCCGTCAGTGAATGGGTAGGAACCCCGGAGCTGTCAAACCTACAGAGCAGGATTTAACGAAACGCAATGACAAGTTTTCCACACCCACTTTTCCCTGAGACATCTGTGTCCCGGAGTCACCTTAAACATTTTGGAAGATGCTCATTCAATATTAAAGTCCGTTTCTGGTGTTCACTTACTTTTTAACTCTGCTAGTGAACTAGCCCAGAGTGTTGATGTCCTCGATGATCAATAGTCTCATCGGGCTCAAAAGAAACTGATCGGATTAATCCTTTAAGTAGTTTTTAATGAGCGAGCGCTGAGAGGTTAGACTCGTTAAATTGATGATATAGGAAAACTTTTTCAATCATTAGGCAGAGAGAATAATTAGCAGATAGAACAAAGTGTTATGTTGCACCTGTGGTAGGAAATTAAGAGTTCATTTCAGTTTATGTCTTTGTATGACAACATAAAACTGTTCTCACTCTGGTGCTTTGGACGCACTCTTCCTGTGCAATAACAGACTGTTACTGGTATTTCAGGTGTGCTGCAAAGTGAAGTGATCATTTAACCAGTTATTTCTAATTGTTGTGCTAAGCTAAATTAACCAAGTGCTACTTTAGGGCCAAGACCACATTTTGGTAATTCTGTCCTACCTGGTTACTCCTACTAAAAACCTTAACATCTCAAACTCAGCGTCCTGCCTCTTTTTTAGTGCCACCCTCTCCAAACCATACATCATAGCAAGTCTCCCTATCACATTCACTCTTGTTGCCGTCCTTCTGTCACACATCACCCCTGACACTCGTCTCCACCCTGACTGCACTTATCTGTTGCAACTGCTCCATGCTGTCCCCCCGTATTTTTAGACTTGCCCCTGCAGAAGATGCTCACCATAAATACTACATCACAGACAGCTCTTGTGGCAGATGTTTTTCTACGTTGTTACTCTATCAGTGAGGTTGGGCAACCTCTGGTGTGAGGCGGACATGATGTCAGCGGGCTGATCCATGAAAGAGGCATATGCACTGGCGTGAAGTGATACTATTCACACTATGAGCCAACACTATGCAGTTTAATAACCTATGATGTGATTGGACAATGCAAAGAAATGATTCTATTGAATTATCATTTTGAACAAATTGGCCATTTTTTTTCCTCCATGTGTGTTCAGTTCATGTTCAATGCACTCGGTTCACAAAATTAAGGAAGCTCAAGATCTACAAGAACAAGTACAATATAAAAAACAATGTGCTTAAAGCTTCTAGAAAAACTTGCAATTGTCTTGGCAGTGGTAGCCAGACATGAATCCAAACTGGACACTGACAGACGCTAACTAAGCTTGCAGCAGCATGTATTGTACTTTTTGTTTGTCAGGCTTTGTGTTTCTCAGGCGAATTCAGTAGTAGTTGATGTAGAGGCCCCAGATGAGTACGTACGCTCAGCCTCCACCTTTCATGTGCTCAACCGAGGTGCACAAAGGAAAGTATACATCCACATGTTCCAAAGAAGTCAAACTTAGAAGGAAATACTCACATAATTGGTTCAACCGCATTGTGATTAAATAGCAAAACCTAAAATAATTCAATAGATCGGTGCAAACATCTAACAACCGATTATTTATTCCCTTTATTCCCAAAATTGCATCCACGTGTGCTCGTGTCTCAGCATTTTCATACCAAATACATATCAAAGAGATCCCAGATCCATTGTGATAATCTGTAGGAGTGAAGTTATCTGAGAATTGTGCAACTCTCTACACCTGCGAGGTGGGGAGATGAAGCTGTATGAAGAATATGATCATCAGCATTTATTCACTAGAGGGGCTGGCAGAAACGATTCCCAACACGTTCCCATGAGGACCCTCCAGGGACACAGTGGGTGACCCCTGGTAGAACCCGGACCCTATTTTGAGAAACTCGAGTAGCGCTGAGCAGGAAAATCAATGACATTACCCGAAAAGCCCCCCTTAATCATTACAGCGCCGAATACCTTCGCATGGAGCTGCTGGAGAAACGCTCGGTCTGATTTCAAAACTCGGGCCAATCCCGAGTCACGTGACTCAACCACCGGCAGCATTAGAGAGCGCAAAAGGGACGCAGAGGCTCGGTACACACAAGCCTGCATACCTCCAACCCTCCACCGCTATCCGCGCAATTTCTTTTTAATTGAAACCTTTTACTCCCGCTCGGTGAGTACATTTCCCACTGCCTTTTTCTTAAGCATATTTTTATCCTCTTTTTCTTCCTGCCCTGTCTTGGTGTTCCGACTTGCGGGGAAACATGTTTTCTCGTTTTCTCTGCATGCAATGATTTAAATCTTGGGAGTGCTGGTGCTCCGGCGACATCTCTACGTGCTTGCGGACGCTCTTGGTATTTTTTTCTCCTCCTCTCTCTCTTGCTCTTCTCTTTCCAAAGCAGCTTCCTCTGCGAGCTCACTTGTTGTAATATCCACCTTTTGGTTGTTTTCTGGCTTTTTCCCTTTCTCATGGCTTGTTTTGGTGTGGTTTTGGCTTTCTCTGGTCCTGCAGTGTTTCTCTGGTGTTGGAGACCACGTCTCCGAAGGCGCAAAAATAACACTTTTGATTTTCATCTTTGAGGATTTTGCTTTTCTTAGAGGTGAGAAATGTAACTTTGCTGGAGTTTGTTTTGGTATTTTCTCCATACCTCTTTATGCAGCATTACCGTGGATGTTCAAACTTTTTTTTATTCTAACGTTTTTTTAACTAATGGTCTCGGACACAGCTGGATTTCTGTTAAATTATCAAATGGTTTTAGACCTTCAGATAGTATATTTTGTCCTGTGAGCTCAGGAGAAACGCAAATAAAACAGAATAATCCTGTTTTTGAAAGGATAAATAAAAGTGATAACACAGAAAGGATGATTTCTTCAGAGTTGCCTTCCAGTGACTCCAATTTCAAAGGTTTTTATAACAAACGAATGCAAATCAGTGCTGTGTAAAACAACTGATTTCTGCCAACTGAACCAGCCACAGCTGTGCTCCTCCACCCTGCCTCTCTTGCTGCACACATTTGGGACTGATAACCGGTGGACACGGTCAGACATCACACAGAGAAGCTTGGAAACTTAAACTGGCTCAGTGAGGCAATGGATTGTGTGGAAGGAGGGCGGTTGAGGCTTTTGCAGGTTCATTATGCAAGTGAGGCTGATAGATTTGATTAATAGTTTGACCTTGACGTGCAGCCAGAGCTCGCCCACAAACCCACAGGCGACAGATTCAGAAAGACACTCCTGCAATTAACAGACAAAACGTGACACTGCCCTTTTAAATGACCCCTTTACCAAAGTTTGTTTTTATGCACTGCTAAAAGAAAAGCTTTCCAAACTTTCCCAGCTCAAGACAAAACCGCATTTCAATCATCCTCGAAAGATATGGACCGAAGCATTTGACAGTTATTCCAGCCTTCAGACTCTACAGGTCAGGGAACAGGTGGGGGAAGCCGAGCATGAAATGTGCTGCTACGCAAACAATACTTATCTCTCACTAGGGATGAAGTGTGGGGCTGTCTCTGGAATAGCCAGCCTATATAGGCATGCACTGAATCACTATAAGCCCAGAGAGGAGAGGGAAGGAATAAAGTTTAGCCAGGCATTTCTGGACCGGTCAGTAATCTGTCTGTGTCCAGCGGAGGCCTGTCTTTACACTTCTGCTCCTGTGGGTTGGGATGATCACTGACCCTTAACAGGTGTATGATGTGGGCTGCTTCAAAGCTACGCACCACAGAGTCCATCTTCTGCAGGATACGGATGAAAAGCATTTTAGAGCGTCTCCAGCTTTGAGACCACAGGTCAAAGAAGAGATTAGAGGGAGCTGCTGCTGCTGCGTCTTCTCTCTCTCTTCTCCACTCTCTTCCGTGCATGTGAAAGATAGCCGAAGAGAAGAACAGATGTGGAGGTCAGATAAACAAAGGAAGAAGAAAGAAAAATGCCTGAAAGTGCGTGTTGCTTTGACAAATGAAAATTCACGAGCACACAAGTATGATCTTCACTTCACATAGAATAGCTCGGTGTTACATTATGCATGTGGCAATACTCAGCGCTCCCTATTAGATCTCCTGCTCTTGGATGTACACACTGTGTTCCACGCCTCTATTAGCCATATTCAACACAGCAGTACACTCTGTCTCTTCAGCCAGCAGTTTGGATAAACAACAGTCAGTGTATTTGCACGGGCCTGACTCTCGGGGGAGACGTGCCATTAGCCTAGCAGCAGCAGCAGCAGTATCTCAGCACCACGGCCAGCTCCTTTTATTCTCCATTCAAAGAGATAGCGGCTGATTTCAGCACCATGGACAACCGCCAACACATTATTACTCTGGCAGCGGGAGCCAGCTGATTCTTGCCTGGAAGTCTGGAGTGTCTCTACTCACTATCCCCTGCTCTCTCCACCACACACGTCTTCCTCTGACCTATTTGAGCTTTGTACCACAGTTTAACAAGTTGAAAAGGGGATTCCATCATAGATGGGATGCAAATTGCTAAAAGTTTCTCCCTAAGGTTTTTACATGCTGAAGAAAGTAATGTTTATCTACTTTGTTTAATTTAAAAATGAATGTGGTCTATGATGTCAGGGCAGATTCGTTTTTAGATAGAGATACTGTCAGTACGTATGACGAGTTAAACAGTACCTGGGCACAGCATCACTTAACACATTTAGCTTGATTAATTTAGTGGTATTTTCTCAGATTACAAAAGTCTTCTATTCAAAATGCCAAAAATTGTTTTGACACTGGATAAGATAAAAAAATGATAACACTTTTTTTATTTCAGTTGAAAAGTTTTATTTATGTTAATGCATTCATATTGGATTATGTTAAATATGATTATTAACATAGATAATATAGATATATAAAACTTGATGAGAATGTGTTGTTCTATGCTTTAGAAACAGGGACATATTCTCGAAAACCAGTCTTGTAATTATTGTAATTATTATGGTCAAACTTGCATCCTATTCATAAAATCAAGGATTTTATGAATACTTTTACCTCTGTGGCTTAGAGCAGACACCAGTGCCACAAGTTACTTCTGCAGATATTATAATATATATAAATGTCCCAGAAACAACAGGCCAGCTGCAGCAGCCCGAGCCAGCTGTAAAACACCAAAAGCAGGCTGTAATTTAAATCATGAAAATGTGTTTACAAGAACAAGAAAAGTAACAGTACCCAGCTTCTGCTCTCTCTACACTGAGACTTGCATTAAATAAAAAAATATTCGTCTTTAAATAAGCAAAATGTCTCATAACAACAGGTTTGAATGCCTTCAAAGAATTCACTAGGAAAAACGTGGTGTTGGAGCCAATGAGTTGAGACACTGACCAAGAGTTGACACTGATGATGAGTTCCTGCATTTTAATGAACACAAATTTACACAGTGCATCTACTGTAAAACGAACCAACTGTGTAGTCTCCAGCGGTTTTAGGACATTATTTAGGTTTAAATTTGTTTTGTCCAACTTATTAATAAAGATTTGTGTCTTCAGTCGGAAAAACTAAGCTGAAAGCTTCAGATGTGGAGGCTGAGGAAAGTCAGGAAGTATCCAGTGACGGACTTACATTGTTGTATTTAGTCTTTTCATTCTCAAAACCAACAATGTTATGACGAATTCCTGCAGCTGTACATACAATATGCAGCTGGTATTTGTGTTTCTTCAAAACCAAACAAATAAATGGCAAAAAAAGGAATTAAACATTCTGTATTATTAATGCAACTATTGTAACATTTGTTGCATGAATTTTGGAGGCGTTATGAAATGCCTGCAAACAAGTACAGAAACTAGGAAACCAAAGGAAGCTTGCTGCTTATAGCATGTACTGCATTCACCCTTCTGTCACTGTGCCTACCTATCTGTGTCCTATAATCTATGCAATAAACTCCAAACCTCACCAGTTTGTAATGTTTAACGGCAGAACAGGGACACAATTTCCATTTAATTTGCAAATTGTTCCAAAATGAAATTATAATCAGCTCTTAGTCCTGTTGATTTAGTATTCATAGCGTGACATCCAGCTTGGCCTCGTGTTGTTTTATCTTATCACAACTGAAGGCTGTGTTAATGCAGCTCCACGTGTTAATTTTTTACTTTTGACCTTTCACCCTCACCGTCAAATCCCGCTCCAAATCATTACCCTAATATTACTGCTGCACTCTAATTTACATCCTTCTGGTGTCACAAAGCAGGAACATATTTTGTTATCAGCTAATTACTCGCAGCTCTAGTGACCCAGATACTTTAGCCTGGTGGAGCGGAAGCTATATTTGGCAGTTACACAAGAGGAGAATTAAGGAAATGGAGAAATATGTCCGTGCCAAGAGATATGGGAAAGCATGGCATACGTTCACATGCCCTCGAGCAGGGCTGCGGATTCCCCTGCTACAACAGCAGGTGGAGTCTTTTGTTCTGCTCCTTCCTTCAAACACACAGAATGATGTAGCAGTAATCCTTCGTTTAACGCTTGAGAACGGGCAAGTCTCCACATGAAGTGAAAAACAAACTTTTAAGAACACTCCAGACAAAAACAGCGTGACACACGGTGATGCAACAGGGAGGTTTTCCAAAGCAAAATAGCTGGCCGGGGCTGCTAGTAAAACAAAAGAAAACAGGGTTAAATATTCCCTTCTAAACAACATGTCCCTGCAGAACCAGTGAAGCAACATCTAGAAAGCTTTTTACCATCAAAGTGACCCAAAAAGAAGCTCTGTGCATCACTTCTGAAACTATTTACAAAAGCTGACGCTGCAAGCCGCTTGTAGTTCTCCAAGAGATACACGCTGACCTCGAAGATCATGTTTGTGTGAAGAGAAAAAAAAAAGCACACACAAATTCCCTCATTCCAAAGATGACCAACATTCAAGACACATTGTGTTCCAGTGAAGTTCAGCCCATCTCCTCATGTAGGTCAGGCGGTGCCGTTATCTCCCTGCTGTCATCACTGATCAAAGCTATAGGTTGCTCAGATCAGATTACGCCACAGCTCTGCCCTCAGTCACCACGCTACAGAAAGCATTCTTAAATTCATATGAAAGAGGCAAAGCAAACACCAAAGCTTTTTTTTACAGGATTGCTGTAGCTGTGGGCTCTCACACGGTGAAGCATGCCCTTACAGTTCAAAAAGTCAGTTCATTATAGCTATGAAAAATATGTAAATGATAAGGCTGATAGAATGGTAATATAAAAGGCCAGAGTCACAGTAATAATTTATAAGCCAGCACCTACCTACCGCATGATGTATGCCTGCATTTTCCATCTTTGATATTCCGGTCCGAGGACCAATTCTAAGCTCCTTGAAGATGATTGGCGTTGAAAATGCATTTCCACACTTCTTTTTTGAACTTCCCTTCCATTGCACCCCCTTTTATCCCCCCACCCCCCATGTCTCTCTCACTTTCCTTTTGTTGCCATTTCCCCCCCACTCCTTCAATTCAAACTCAAGACAGGTATTATGCAGGAGGTAATGGGGTATAGGAATGGAGGGAATAATAAGAGTGGTGCTTGACAGTCATCTTTCCTTGTTAAGATCCTCAGCAAAACCATTTCAAAGAATTTCCAGGTAGATAGTAAACAAGCACAAAACTGCAAGGCAAGTTGCTCATTATAATGTGAGCAATAACTGGCTATTCTCTATCTTCTCTGCACCGTTAGCCAGTGTTTACTGTACAAGTCCTGCAGGAGAGATTAGATTGCTCCAGGCTCCTCTGGGCTGGGAACAGAATGGCCCAGCAAGGACCTCTATTCATTAAGCCCTTAATTGCTAATTGAGGTCTTTGAATGATTCAGCAATAGCTGCTGCTGTTGGGGCATTAGCTGAGTAATTTATGGCTGCGAGGGAGCAGAAAGAAAAAAAAAGAATGACGGCAAGAAAGTGTTAATAAAAAGGACACTGCGCTATTTTTATTGCACGGCCACCGTCTCGGTTAACTCCCAAACATCTATGCAGTGCCGTCATTAAGTAAAATTCATCATCCTCTGATTAAATATCATTTAACCCTAATGTGCTCACCGCGCTTTTTTAATTGAATCTGCTTTCGGTTTAGCAAATTATTTTGTGATTAGTGAATAGTTGTGAATAGTATGTGACTATTGTGGCAGTCGTGTCGCATACAATGGTACTGCTCTAAAATCACTCAGTGGTAAAAGCTGATGTGTTTTAATTAGCAGCATATTGATAAAAAAATGGAAATCAAAAAAGCCTACACTGTAGAAAGTTTGTGAATTTCATCTGTATAATGTAATAAAAGCAATTAGCTGTCATTCAAAAGAAAGATGCACAAAGGGAGCCCTAAGAAGCAAGACCCAGGACACTGTTTAACATTAACAGGTGACACCAAGAACCAGTAAAAGTGTTGTTAATGAGCTGCAGAGTTTACGTTTTATCTTCGACTGGTGCTGTGTTAGCTGTTTCACCACTCTTTCCAGCGTACTGCTTCCCTGCTTCATATTTAACACACAGAACTTAGAGTGGCATCAATCTTCTAGAGCTTCAATCAAGAAAAGGGAAATAAAACACAACCGCTTTATGGTAGCTCGGATTTCTCTACGGTGCTCCTTTTTATCACTGAATAATGTATTTGGGCTATTTTAATTCAATATGTTTTGCCCAAGACGTTATCTTATACAGTCTGGCCAGCAGCAGTCATTATCCGTGATTTGCCATCTCCCAGCAGCTTTGTCGTTGACTGATGTTTAACATTATTATCGGCTTTTGTGTTATTCGCAGGCGCATTTTGATAAATCCTCACATTTCATGCTGCATATGTTCTCAGGGAGGGGAGAAATAGCCCACAGCTGCACAGTTTGTAAATATAGACTGTATAAAAATGTAATTACATTTCTGTTCACATTTATTCCCTTGTAATGCATTTGGCTGTCATTCAACAGAATGAGGCAAAAAAAAGCTTTTATAAGCCCATATTTTTCTATCTATTCTTCACCTGCAAGTTGAGACCTCGTTCAAAATGATGCTTGTTTCTTGACTGTGACAATGCAGAAGGTGACGTCCGGACGTCTTTCTGAAAACAATCTATGAAGATGTCTACAAATGAATCTCAGCTGGGGTTAGATGCTTTCGGTTGAACGCTGTCGACTCGCTAAAGATAAAATGCTGCAATGCAACACTGAGCGAGTGTGGCCTGAATGCATCCTTCCCATCCCATATGCATTTGTCATATCGGATGGGGAGTTTTCATCTTTTCTCCTCAGACAGCAGCACGAGTCAGTGAGGAGAGATCAGGGAGAGAGGAAGTGAAAATGATTACTTTCACCAGCTCCTCGCTTCTTTATCTCCAGAGAATTCAGAGTCTGAAGCCGCTGACAGTTGGTGTGAAAGGACCAAAGAGGATCCATGAAATACTTACACTTGGAACCTCTGCAACACGGGAGGATACTGTAGAAGCCCCCAAGAAAAACGTCACTGACAGGCGCTCGCTTCTCCGTCGTAAGAATGACTTTTAAGAGACAAACAAAAAGTCTTTGCATGGAAAAACATGGCAGTGATGCGTTGGGATGTGTTCACAGCTTCACTGATGCATGAAGATGTTATTTAACGGTAATTTCTGAAGCGTTAAGGTGAATGCAAACCCATCTCTCCACTTTTTCCAGCCTATCAGGCTGCTTCGAATTCAGCGTGAGTGTGTTTTCTGGCCTGGGACAATTCCATCAGTGTTTGCCAGCAGTTATGCCACATGCTCCTTCTTAAAAGGCTTTGAGGGTCTTAGTGATTCATGAATATTGTAATAAAAATCTTTGAAGTCCTTTTTTTTATCTTAAATGAGCTAGAGATATAATGTAAAAGACTTCTCCCTGTTCATCATTTTCATTTAAAACATGTGATTAACAAACAAAATGATGCTCGAGCATCTCTGGGTTACCTACAGGTGACGACTGTGGACACAGACTGTCAGTGCCTCTATCTAAGAGGCTTCAGTTATTCTGAGGTTATGTCTATGCATCAGATGCAGCCTGCAGTTATTTACATCAGCATTCAGCTCAGTGGATGTTCAGTGACCACCCAGTGCTGTCAGCTGCTGATAGAAGTTTGACAAGTTTACAGACTTGGACAAAACTACAAACCATTAGTCGAACTAATGTCTCATATCCATATGCAAGTTTGCATCAGGCCTTGCAATTCAGAAAAAGACACAAACATTCGAGAAGTAATTTACTGTTTTGTTCTGTTCCAGAGATGCTTTTGATTTGTTCTGACTCTGCATCTGTACCCTATTTTGAGGAAGGGTGCGTAAATACTTTTCTTTTTTGCTTCAACACTAAAGGACCTCTGTGACTCTGCGTCAGTCTTTCGGACGGCAAGCTGTTAAGGCTGCAGTAGTGGCGATGCTAGTGATGAGTGATGTGGCATCAGAGGATGCCATGGTTTCATCCGTATACGGTTTCAGCTCCCTGACCTTGGAAGCAAACTCCTCTGAATTGTGGATGTGGATTGTGGTCACTAATAGCTTCCCCTCAGACTGAAGAAGCTCACAAAAACAAAGTTCAGCTGACACAGAAGCATGCAGAACAGCTAGGTGGTTTTCATGAGCAGAATCTTGATGCTAAATGATGCCTCGGTTTAGTGCCCACATGTGTTCAGTTGCCAGACGATGGTGCAAAAGAAGATTTAATCCAGTCCAACCTGACCTGCGCTGGTTTTCTATAAGCCACACTGACTATGTGGAATTTGTACGGGTGGTGAAGAAGGTGCAGTGAGTCACAGTCGTATGGGTCATGTGAGAGCGATCGCTGAGGATCGGTATCGCTCATATACTTTCGTTACGTTTCTTGTGATTTTATTTTACCTTGTAGTGCATTAGGGCATTGTTAAGTTCAGTCTTTAGACATTTGATAAACACAGTTTGAAAACCTGCTCAGCGGTCCTCACTTCCAACTCACTGCAACAACCAGTATATAACCTATAACCTCTGTATAACTATAGAATATATAACCTTTTCAATTTGTTCGCCTCTTGCCGACTGCCGCATTCGTTATAACCAACAGCAACGGCTCCATTCAGCAGTAGGTCCCCACTAAGCATGGGTTTGACTTAGCAACATCACATTTCCTTAGATTACAACTGTTTAAAATGTTCTTGCTTTCTCAATCAGCTACCTAATGGCCTCACCCCTGTGCATTTGCCTGAAGGAGTCCATCAAACGCACTTCGCATTTATCAGTCACTAAGTGGGTTCAGTTAAACGCTGGAGCCGTGAGGCTGTAAAGAGACGAAGCAAATGGGATTTGATTTGATTGGACTGACTTGTGGGAATTTTAGTCTTCGCTCTGTTGATAATTAAGTTAATCAGCTCCCGAAAACTCAATGGCAAAAATGCAACATTATGGGGCTCACAGTGGTGTTAAATTGTCTTCCATTTTGTGATATGCAAAAGGAGAAATGTTTAAGCATAGGCGATTTAGAATAGATTATGTGTGGGTGGAGGCAAAGGATGGAAGTAAAAAAAAAAAAAGGGTAGGATGGGGAAAATTGTGATGTGAAGTGTGCCAAGGTGAATACTGGCTCCATCTCCAAGGGGTAAACGTAGAGACATATACCTATAGGTATTTTTATATCTTTCTGTTTCTTTCTATACTTAATTATTTCTGTTCAGGGGCAGGCTTGGGTTGGAATTCACAAGTAGAGCCTAGAAAAGAGTAGAAAAAAATCAATTGGAACATTTTGTTATATGTTAAAGCAAACTCCAGTATTATGAAAACATTCTTCAGGTTGTTGTAGATATTATTATAAACCTTTAAGTTTAGGCATTTCATTGACTCTTCGCTTAGACAGAAATATTTACACCTGATGCTTTAATGAAATAACCGTCACATTGACACCAAAGCATTCGTATCTTAGCAGAATTAATGACAACCCTGGAAACCATAGCATTAATATATTCACATAACCATACTTTATTCAGTCCGTGACAGTAGACTGTGCTGTATACAGTCATTCTCAAAGTGCTACTCAACTGTAAAGTATTAAAACACATAAAGTTCAGAATTAATGTTCTATTTTCTTAGTGAATTCTTTGTTTTTGTAATAAAATTAAATTATTGAATTAGATTGTTAATTTTTTTAAATCTGCAACAAAGCACCTTATTTTACATGTTTGTATATAGCTTTCAGATAAATGTTATTTATTTTCTACCTCTGAAATGTAGTGCAATATAAGTACAATATAAAAATCTGTCTAAAATCTGTACAATTTAATATTTCTTTGTTTTTTATGGCCTCAGAAAAGTTTCCCCTGTGATAATAACACAACTTGTGAAATCTGGGTTAAAACGCTTCAGTACAGAAGTGCACGCACAAACAAACATGCAAAGGAAGTACCAACCACAAAGGTACCTTCTTCCCTCGTTGAGTTTGTGCCACATTCATATTGCTGTGGTAGCTTCCTGATCCCCCTGAGAACCGCGGCATTACGAGAACAAACATTGCAGGCTGCACAGGGTGTGAAAAGGACTGGTGATGTTTACAGAAAGATTGTTTCGGGGCTCATGTGTGAAACGTCCACGTAAATCCTTTTTCTGTTGACCTGATTTCGGTCTGAACCTACTGAAGTTGGTGGATGAACTATAGTTTCTGTGGTGGAAGTGCTGAGATTCTTTACTTAAAACACTTAGTACATATCAGTACAACAATGTAAAACTATTCATTTACAAGTCCTGTGTCAGAATTCATCCAAGTAAGACTGGAGACGTACAAAATATGCAAAGTATAAAACGGCCCAGTTCTACAGAAAATTGTCTCCTGTATCTGATCGTATGAATATTGATGCATCAGTGTGAAAGCAGCATTTTACTACTTTATTTTACTCTAAAGTGAAGTAGTTTAATCCTGTGGTTTTAAAACTAGATGATTAAAATTGATGATTAAAATCTGCTACACAAAACCACTAAATGATTGTTCTCATGTCTCATGTAATGTTTCATTCATTCATATTTTTATGTTTTGAAAGTGTGAAACATTTACATATATGCAACTGGTTGCTTAAATGAAGAAAAATAGTTTCTCAGCGAGGCAGGTCAGTGACCACGAGGACCAGGACAGTCTTGCTTTAAACCAAACAAAGACCTACAGCAGGTTCTTCAACCTAAACTAAATAACCTAAGCTCCCAGGTTTTCTCTGTCTCTCATACCTCCTGTCTACTAGCACCCTGACAGCAGTTAGCAGGCTTCTCTTAAGATATGGTGAATTATCAACTCTGTGGCATTCAAGAATTGTTCTGCATTGTTAAAGCTGCTCTCAGTTCAAAAAAAAAAGAAGAACCACAACCAGAAACAAAGATCAGCATCAACACAGGACAGCAAACCACAGCAAAGAAAATGGCTCTGGACGCCACAGACTCATAGAACATCCGCAGCGTGGTGCTGCATACGCTAAAGGACCGTGTGTGTAGACCCAAATATTTATGGTTCATCGTTGAACTCACACCAGTCCACAAAGTTGTTCACCACTCCTTGGTACTCTGTGATGTCATCAAGTGTCTCTTAAATTAATACAATGCAATTACAAATCCATCCGTTAGGTAAAGGTACAGACAACTGGCTAGGAATGAGCCTGCGCTTTCATTAATGGTGCAGGACATAGTTTGTTGTTGTCATGGTTAACATGATAGCTTCACAAATTAAAACTCTCCTTTGCTCATGTCATAATTTCTTCTACTGCTTTAGGTCATACTAAATGGATAAAAAGCACTCGTTTATTCTTCACAATGTGTTATATTACAATAATACTTTAGAGAAACAAAAAGTACAGTGTTTCCCCTGAAATGGTATGTTAAAGGACCACTTTGCAGAAGCTGTCCACCAGTAGTTACCCACCTGACAGATGCTTGAGGCGGTGAGAACTAAAACTAAAAAAGAAGTGAAGCAGCCTCGCGACTTCAGTGTGAGGAATACAAGTTCACATATACAGTGAGAAGTGTCAGATTCACACCAGTTCCTCTGCGTCAGCCTCCATGACCTCAGGTAGACACAGGCTCAGAGAATGAGCTCAGGTGAGGATAACCACAACTGAAAGTAGCTGATTGGTTAGTTGATACAAGTTGAATGTGAGATTTTGTCCTCTATGATTACAAACTTAACGGCTTTGATTCTAGTATGTTGGTTGGATGGGCTGAAGGCGGCGATTTAAAGTGCGGCTGCAACATTTACTTTATTAATCCCTGAATAATTTGACAAACAACCTTTTTTAACTGACTGATCATTTTATATCATAGTCAACTGGATATTTCAGGGTTTTTGACTGTTGGTCAATAAAATAAGACATTTTCATCTTTGACTCTGAGGAACGAGGGTGTTTATTTCTCACAATTTAACAATGTTTCAAGTGATACATAATTGAATTAAGAGAATAACAGATTTAAAGAAAGTCATTTTGCTTTTGGAAAAATGTAATGAATAATCTTCAAAATTTTCTGAAAATTTGAACTAACAATCGATTAATCATAGAATTCGTTGGTAGCAGCCTTATAAATGATTCGCTTTCATTTTTGCTTTTCAGTGCTGTTTTTAGTTGTGAAACCTCAGAAGAATGTGATCTCATAAAAAAGAATAAGAAAGAGAATAAGAAAACATGTTTTTTTGGTGATCCAATGGGATTTATAAAAACAAAGACAGAATTTCTTCAGTGCATATAAAAACTTCCAGTTATATAAAACATGGTTTGGATTCAGGTGGGCCTATTGTTGTTCAGTCTAACCATCCTGACTTTCTGATCTTCGTGCACCTGTGTCTCCCAGCAGGTAGTGCTGCAGGTCTAGGATGACTGGGAAGACCCAGACCAGCAACGTGACCAACAAGAATGACCCACGCTCCCTCAACTCCCGCGTCTTCATTGGCAACCTCAATACGGCGGTGGTAACTAAGGCCGACATCGAGGCCATCTTCGCCAAATACGGGAAGATAGTGGGCTGCTCGGTGCACAAAGGCTACGCTTTCGTTCAGTACGCCAGTGAGAGGAACGCCCGGGCGGCTGTGGCCAGCGAGAACGCCAGGGTCATCGCTGGACAGTCACTAGGTAACGTTGATCAAATGTCCTTAATAAGCAGTTTCACAGTGGCAGATGAACTAATTAATTACTACTTTAATAAAGGTATCGATACTTTACTGTAGAAGTACTCTGTTGTTAGTAAAACACAAAGCACTTTCTATAAAAGACTGCGAAAGCAACAAAAAAAAGAAATACACATAGATGCAAAGCAAGAAGTCATAAAACAGGGATCCGTGTCAATAATAGAAGATCATTTCATTAAAAGGAAGGCGACTTCAAATAACCTGAAGACTGAAAATATGATATGATTTGAGTCTGTCTGAGATCTTCAAACATGTTATTTTAAACTCAAGACCTCATGACACCATCTGTCTCCTGCTGCCTATGGTCAAAGGTCATATATTACTGGCAAACTTAATTTTTCTCAGTAAAATCGTGTTGCCAGTGTGAAGACAGTGACATACGGAATACATACCCACACAAGCTCTAACATGAAGATAGACTGAAAACATTAGGAGAAAGTGGGAAAACAGACACGAAGCAACAAGGAGCAAACATGCAGAGCTCAGTCCCCACGGGCTTTCAGTGGACCCCGGTAAATCTTTCTTATATTACTTATTGATTAGTTCACAGCCTCCTCCATGGAAAATAGAAGTCCTCCCCAAGCCCTGCTCTGTCATTAAATATGAAGAGGAGCGCTGCAGGATCACATCTGTAATTCTGTAATTCCACTCCGCGTTTGCCCAGTTTCATGCATTTTTGGCTGTGAAATTACATATGGCAGTGGTAAAACTGTGGGGTTTAATTATTTTCATGCTGATATTCTCTATAATTTTGTGACTCCACAACTTATTTGTACTGAAGAACTTTTTGACTGACATGCTGCAGCTGTAGTGTAACGGAACTCAAATGAGGGACCTGGAACAACAGGGGCTGGACTGATATCATTAAAACAAACATCCATCAAACTTTGTGGACTGTCCTCTTCGTTCTATTCTCCTGCTAATAAGCGTCATGTTTCTAATGTGCTCATGAACCAGATCTGTCTCGAAATGAGCCTTGAACATCCTTAGAAGATTTTTGTTTGTTTGTTTGACAGCTCTGACACGTTTCACATCTTGTCTTTTCCCCTGTCAGACTTTCTAAGTTGGAAATTTGGGAATCATATTAACTATTCCTTGCTTGGATAGTTCTACATTTGGGGAAATAATTTAAGTTAAAGGGGACAATTGAGACAGGTCTCATGTCTCCAAACAGTAGCTGTAACATGAGGACTGGAAGTTTGTTGTCTGGTCAACAGCGGCACATAACTTTTGATAAACCCAGAAGTGGCTGTTTTAGCAGATCAGATATGTTCATGTGTGAGCCTACGAAAAACTATATGACGTTGAAGCTGTTTATTCATGAGATCTAACTGCAAATAAGTTAGTCACACTTCTACAAAATATTAACACTTGTGTGAGCACAGAGCCATGTGTCCTGTGTCCTGTCTGCAGCTTTGCATCCTCATAAAGGGGCTACTCTCATTATTACGCAGACTAACAAGCCACAACATTACCCGAGGAGCAGCTATGCGTTTGGGTTTGTTAATTATTATTAAGTTTTATTAAGCATTTCCTGAGGGACATGTGTCCCAAACAACGATGGCAGGACTTGAAATCACACAGAGCTCTGCTTCATACAGCAGCCAGAGTAAAACATTGCTTTGCATTGATCTGACATGTTGTCCCTCCGAAGGCTTCTCCTGCTCTGTAAACACTGGACGTCCGTGGACACACATGCACACGTAATAATTTTACATTCACAATGCACCGAAAATGTCAGCGATAATATCTCCTTCTGCTTTTGAAATAATTTTTTATTGCTTTTATTCTGCTGCCCCTGTGACATTTAACCCCTGACACCTTATCTTTTAAACATGAGCCTTACATTTGATTAGGCTCTGACATTGTAACGCCATGGGTGTGAGCGGACTGCACAAGGTATAAATTCTTAATGTCTTCCTGACTGTGTTAGTGTTTTATTTAATTTCACGCGGTGCAGATTGATACAGAAGAGCAGTCGAGTGAAGGACTGACATGCGGCGGGAGGGTCACGAGGTCAGATTCGAACCTGCGATGTCCTCAGAGCACAGCGAGCTTTCATCGCGCCGCGCTTGGGTGAACTTAATAGCCGAGAGATACTGAAGCTGCAGCGATTCCTTTACTCAGTTTAATTCCTTTGGACATGACTCGATTGCCGTCACAATGGCTTTGAGTATTTCATGCAAATAAAAGTGACATGCAGTCACCCTGGCTGTTGGCTGGAGACAGCAGCTCCTTGGATGAAGTCATCTGCTGGGTTTCATTTCATTTTCTAACAACTCAGCATTTCTCTCTCTACTTTCTGCTTTAGTGCATAAAATCTGGATGTGGATGTATAAATAATTGAAGATATTTTTTTGCTTGTTTTATCATATCTGCTCTTCCCTTCACACAGCTTTCATGTGTGCTTCAGCCTGGATTGGTCTTTGAGTGCCTCCCTGTGGTTGAAATACATACTGCAGAGGACTACACTAAATCCAAGGTCCTTTAGGGTCTTCATACACGATTTTAGGCAGATAAAGCAGATGTGTTGTCTTATAGATTATTAGAAAACGATCAGAACACCTTATTTCTGAGCCATAGCCTGTTCCTCTTACTGCGAAAAGTTTCAGTGATTCCACTTTGTTTGCAGGTCTAATCGTCAGAGGTCCCACCTAAATATCAGAAAAACAGCACAGAGAAACATCTTCAGAGACAGCTTTAAATGTATTTATTTGTGTAGTAAACTGTATAAAACAAAAAAATACAAAAGTTAACATAGTTTTCACAACAATCACAAGATAAAGTCAAGACAGAAAGAAATATAATGGCTTAAAATGTATTAAAATAATAATATATTGAAATGTATATTTCATTCTTAACACAATACACCAATTAAATATGAAACCTTACATTTTAATCTGGATTTTACTCTGTTTTTCCTCCACCAGGACGTTTTCTGACCTCTTTGTTCGCGTGTTCATTTATTTTCCATGTGCGTGAACACTAGATGGTGCTGAGAGAGAGTAGGAGTCAGGGCAACAACACTAAAACTGGGACATCTTATTCTTGTCCCTCAGCATGTATGATTCATTTGTATCCCCAGACTCATGCAGGGGTAGCCTGCACAGAATACAGAGACACGTTCTTTATCGTTTATGAGTCATTTGATGCGATGAAAAGCACATTTTCTTATTTTTTTGGAAGCAGTTTAAAAGACTTGTAAACTGATGATGACTTGTGGTCTGCTTTGGATTCAGAGGAAGTAATGAATCCGATACTTATGATAAATAATTTTTAAAAATTAATAAAATCTCAAAGCTCAAGCCCATAGCTGATGTTTTAGTCCTCGCGTTGCACATTTTCACTCCTCACATTAAATAATTATAAGTCATGTCTTTTAAAAATTTCTCCAAAGTTGTCAAAGTGGACACCGATGTTTAATTTCTATTGATTGGCCTTGAAGCTGTGAGTCCTGAACACTGAGTCCCCAGCTTTCAGGAGCTTTTAATTTCTAGTCTTTTCGTACGGAGAACAAAGAAGCCGGGGAACTATTAAGATGTCAGACTGTGTGTGTGTGACACAGCTGCAAACCTCGTGTCAGTGTAATTAGATATTACAATTACAAGGCTCCATCTACAACAGAGCCAAAATAATGCAACAGCTGGAGAATCAGTAGGCTGCCCCCCTCCCCCGGGCACTCAGTCCCTCTCACAGCTCGTTCAGTTTAAATTAAAGGTAGGAAGGTTATGGTAAAAAAAAGCATGCATTGCGAATGAAGGATAATGATTTACTGTACACGCTGTTGGACTAGTGAGGTCAAACAGGATTCAGCTGCAGGCATAACATTTGGACCTCATTCGTGAGACAAACCTTAAAAATCAAACAGAAGTTATTCTGACACTCGTGATTATTTGTGTGGGTGTGTGTGTGTGTGTGTGTGTGTGTTAATTTAACGCATTATTATTCCACTCTCAGCATGTCAGTCTTTAATTGTACTTTATCAGAAAACATTTTTTTTTATTCCAAAGACCATAAACTATAACTTTTTGTTTTAATTTAACAAGTCATTGTAGCAATTAAGCTTAGTCGAACTCAGAAGTAATTTTTCCATTTTAAGGGTATTTCTACAACCTCTACTGTTGCACCAAACCTGTCATGCAATATTAATCTAAATTATAATATAAGTATGATCAGACATGTGTGTATGTGACATGGATGTACTGTTTAGCAGCTAACAGAGCTACAGTAGATATTTGTCTCTATTCTTATCATAACAACTTTAGTATATGATTTTTTTCTTTATATTTTGTGTTTACAGCTAGTTTTGCTGCCCCCAACAGGCTAAAATCAGTAAACACTAAAGACCAATTCATAATTACTGCATGTACATATTTTCTATGGTATCTGTGACATATATTTAAATTGTGCAACCTGAACAAGTAAAACTAAGTGCTTGTTTCATACAATGAACATACGTGACATTGATTTCAGTGTCCTGGACATGTTTTGTTCCACATACTGTTCTATTTCTTTTTCTTTTTCATGTTGTTGGAGCTCTACTTCATGTTGTTGCTGCTGTGTGTGCAACAACTCTCAGCAAGAGACAGAAAGAGATGACTTATGTATATATACTTTTTAACAGCACAGGACTTTAGATTATATAATTTCAGAAAAAATTCTTTACATTTCTTTTTTTTAATGCTTTTTTTTTCTAAAAAAAAATTTCTAAATTAATACCCTTGTATATTTGGGTTGTAGTATGACCTTAAACAACACAGCACACACCAGTAGCTTATGATAATTATTTTCTGTATTTGTTTACATTTTCTAGAATAATTACGGTATTAATTGGTGTATTGAATTGATGATAAAAACAGAAGTTACTTGAAGGAGAACAAAAGACAAACCCAAATACTTTAGAGATTCGGGTGACCTTCTTTGTGGTGAGGGGGTTGGGGCAGGCGAGCATCAAAATCCTAGTTACAGCTCTGTGGGCCATTTATTTCTTATTTTATATAACACATATTTTCTTGCTTTGTTTAACTTTGCATTATTTAAAAATGCTTTCTGGAAGTAATCTCAAAATAACCAGTTAATAGTGTTGTGTTGTGAGGCCGGCAGAGTGTGCGTGTTAGTGGTTAAACTTTCAGTCCTGCAGCTGGAGCAGACTGGAGGATCTGGGCCTGAGAGCTCCCCCTGGAATAGTTTGACAAATGGTTTGGTCTGAGGCGGCTTGGCTGTGAGTCTGGGGCTGGAAGTGCTCCGGCAGTCCTGCCTCTTTCGGAGAGAGAGACGTACACACACACACACACAGAGAGACAGAGAGACAGAGAAGGAAGGCGGCTCGGTCACAGCGGAGCAGCACGCGTCGTTCCCCGCTCGTCATGGCCATGTACAAAGGCAGGCGCCGCAACCAGAGATGTGAGTATGTGATGCGTCAGTCACCAAGACAAGAGGAGGGAATGTCCCTCAGGTTAATGCTGCCAGCTTCACGTTTTCCTTCATATTGTGCACAGGACAGTGGGGAGACCTGCCTGTCTCCCGCTTATTGTGTTGTAGTGTCGAGTAAATGATTAAAAAGTGGTTATTCTGGTCAGTATCTCTCGACCTTTTATGTAGATGGCTTTGACACAGATTGCAGCTTTTTTTAAAATCAGTTTCGTGAGAAGACAAAAACTTAAAACACATGTATGTTTGCAGCTTCATTTGCAGTGGTGGTGATTTTGTTTCCTCTGCACTGTGCTGATTTATTATTTTAATATTTTTGATTTATTTTAATGCTCACTTTATCCTAAGATTCATCGTGAACTTTCATATTGTAGTTTTTAGCGTGTATTACATGAAACATAGATCATACAGACAACTCGATAACAGAGAGATGTAACAATCAGTTAGTCCTTGACATCATATAAACTGACAGCTGATTTGATATTTGGTTGTATTCTTTTTAAAACAAATGTCACATGTGGCTTTGGAAACGTAATGATTTAATGCTTATTTAAAAAGGATATGTGCCAGAACATCTGAGGTCTGATAGACATGGGGAAGCGTCTCACTGAGCTGCAAGTTATAATGTCACAAAGACTAATAGATAAATTAATTGAAAGTAATTATTGAATTAAGAAATTTCTCTGATGTAGTTTTTGTGCTTTTTACAAAAATTGTTCTTTTTCTCAGTGACTGATTAATTTCATGCCTAAAGGGGATAAAATCAGTTTAAATGTGTTTGGTGACTGCAATTTGAGTGGTGGCCTTGTATGCTCAGTAAGTGCAGACGTGTCTGTGAGACGCAGACTCCCGTCGAGCTGTTCAGTGTTTTTTTTGTGTGTGGAGCACCTGTGCTGGTGAAAAGGCTTTTGCATGGTTAGCATTTATGGGAGACATAATAATTCATATAAATATAATGTTTTAGTGCTTAGATTTATGATTAGACCAAAATATTTATACAATCAGTGTTTTCATTTCACACCCTACAATAAACAATGACTCCGTCCTATTCAGGTGTCCCAGTGAGATGTCACAGTATGAACAACAGCAGGACCCTGAAAGTGAGGCAGCGACGCACAGTTTAGTCATCACGAGTTTCATTAATACACCTGTGGATTTCCTTTACGTGACATAACCAAATAGCAGCTAAATTAAGTATTAATTGTGTATATATTGAAGGATATATTGAATTATTAACTTAATTGAAGGACCGACTGTTCAAATAGATATTACGTTTAATATCAGAAAAGACAAAGAAATGCAGAAAATTTGTGGCAATTCTGACACTGACTGTTGCATACGCACCTGGAGTAGTTATGAGTTCGTTTACTTTAGTAACCATAGGCCATAAATACTTAAATATAAAGTGTTAGTACTACTATCAAACCTGTGCAAAAAGTACTCATTATAGACCAGTGATGCGTAATGCAAGACGGTGTGATGTGATGTCACTCCTCACATTGTGTGCAGCTCAGTGTTTACGCAGTAAACTCGTGAATGAGCAAGTCAAGCTTCAGAGCAGATGCACCAGTAGGTCCAAGCAGGTTTGGTTTCCAGCTGCTTGCACGGATTAGCGAGCGTGTGGTTAGGTGGTGGAGATGAACCGTCTCCGGTTAAAAAGTCTCAAAGGGTTGCACTTAAGAGCCACAAAGTTACATCATAAAAAAGATGCTAAAAATGAGGAAAAGTGCATAACAACTCAGAAGAGATGAAAGACTAAATCATCTTCCCCTCGGGCTACGACAGTATGCTCCATGTGATTCAATGCAAAAATCAACACGTACCAGTGTTAGTGTATCACAGCGTCATCAGAATTTTACCTTCTGTACTGCTGGTCTGTGCCTTTGGATACGAGACTTACTGCACCTGCTAACAGCTCTACTCCCAATGCAATACATCGACTTCTGTCAACCTGAAAATTTAGCAACATCGCATCACCTTCTCCTTAATGGACCGTAGCTCGGCAGGTCTAACGAAAATAATTTTATTAGATACTCAGTAGCTTGGGGACAAGCTGCTGCCAAAATTGATGTGCTGCCAAGCAGCCATTTTCCTTAAGAGGACGAAAGAGCAAAGTACAAGGAATTCATTAAGAAAGGACGGGTCGTCAAGTGATTAATCCGCATGCCCCCTCCCAACTATATCACAAACTGTTATAGGCCTGAGGTGCTTATCCTAATTGGAAACAGGACATAATGCACTGAGGATCAGGGTGTGTAGCTCGCACAGAGCTGACAGTGATCTGAATAGGTCTCAGTGAGGTCCTGAAGCATGCAACGTGATAGTCTGCTCACCTGTGGACTCGATGTCAGCTCTACACTACTGTTATTTCAAAATAAATCCTGCTAACATCACCGTCATCAGCTACTGTTCATGCATTGGTTCCCAAAAATGTTTTGGACTGGTCTGCAGTGTAGGGTCCGTCTTAATTTAACTTATTTAATCCGTCCTGTACTTGATGTTTACTGTTTACTGTCACTTTAAATGCTGGTTCATATACTCTTAACACAATTAACAGCTGCTAATGTAAAACGTTCACTCTTATGTTTAATTCAACAAACACACGATTCCTAAGCTGATAAAACCCCAACAATCCTGATCTTTAATGTCTTCATTGAATACAATAGTGATGGTAGAAACCATAAATCTTTTACTAACCTTTTAGAAGCAATAACTTCACACAAACATTTCCTGTAGCCTTGGATTACACAAACATTCAGGGTGAACTTTGGACCATTCTTCCTTGCAGCACTGCTTCAGCCCAGACACACGGCTCTCTTGGGATTGTTCTATGATGGGTTGAAATCTGGGCTCTGAAACTACACAGGGTGGATTTTCTGTCTCTGAAATCATTCTGTAGTAGATTTACTTTTGAGGGCCATTGTCCTGCTGCATCAGCCCAACTAAGCTACCGAGCTTCAGCTAGTGGACATTAATTTACCCCAGAAAACGGTAGACCCCGTAGTTTCCTAAACTATATGACCAGAAGCATAAAGCAGAGGAGTAGATGTTTCGAGGATGTTTAAAACTCTACTCCTCACATTTTGTTGTAACGATAAATTTTATGTTTATCGCAGAAGAACTACATGTCTTGTTCAATGGCTTGGCGGGCACACACCCACACGGTGTAATGCATACAGTCTCCATGTGCATATACAGAGACACAATCACAGTGTTTTCTTTTGGAACCTGCCACTCGCCCCGCTCTGCTTCAGGAAACACAATCTCAGGTGTAATAAGAACAGCAAGGCGCCTGTGCCCTTGAGCTGAGATCAGAGATTATTCAAGTTTCCCCTGTGAGAATTATAGGGAGCGAGCGCACAACGCAGATTGAATCTGTGACCACTGTCATGCAGGATGTCTCTCAGTCGCATATTTGTATTCACGCAGGTGCCTGGATGATCTCTTAATCAAATACAGCTCACCTCCTCTCAACACGTGTGCCGCTGCAGAGATTGAGTTTGTTCTGTGACAGGAGTGAAGGTTTGCCCAGCGAAAGGTTATGTTTAGATATTAGTTCTTTGTTTTGTTCTGAAGCCAATTTTCCACGTCACTCGCCCCTTCTGTTAAAATGACACAGAGCAGTTTAAACACGGTCGAACACTTAGTGCAGAACTATTCCCATTACACATTTTCTAAAGGCCGCAAATCAAAGACGACAGAGTAAAAAAGCCCAATAGCTTTGTAAGGTCTCTTCAATATGTATTATTACCTTTAAGAATAACCGGCATCAAGAGGAAGACTGCTAATACACTACAATTCAGCTTGCTCGCTGCTAAATAGAAGAAGTGCGAGGCTTTATAGTTATGTTGCTGCTCGCAAACCAAGGTCATCCCAGTGGATTCATTCTGCTCACAAAATGTGTTTGCACATATGTGTGTTTCTGTGCTGCGCTTCTCATTACCTGTGCGTTGCCCAGTTGTAATGAGTCGTTCACACCTCCAGAGACAAAGGACTCGGGGGCGGGGGGGGGGTTGGCTGAGCTGAGGTCTAAGCCTTAACAGAGACAGACACACGTACGCGGGAACACAGCGACACACTCACAGGTGCTTTAGCACAGCTTCATTAATATGAATGAAGGCAAACTGAGTCACAGGACCCTGAGGTGGTGATGATTGTGTTCCTGAAGGATCCACTCTGGGCGGATAAAACTGTTACACATCACATCTTCTTTGCTGGAGGAGAGGCTTAGTTAGTGTGCTCCCTGTAAATCTGCGACTGATGCAGTTATCCTGTACATTGATTGGGACTGTGCAAACACATCTTTGACCTCAGTGGCTTGAAAAGCATCTACAGACCTGGGAGAACATTTCTGAGAATCTGGGAGATTTCTCTTAAATGTATATGACTTGATTTCTGATTTAGCCAGAATATATATGTTTAATGTAATAAAGCAGGCCACCATTTCCAACCTCTGTTTAGAGAATATTTTTTCATAGGAAGGAAAACAGTTTAATAGGATCCCTTTAGGAAATCTTTCTTTGCCCATGATGCCCTCGGCATCAGTGCATCATTAAAGCCCCATCTCTCATGTACAGTAAGTGAAGTTACTCTATCAGAGAGTCTTCTTTCAGACTATACTTCAGATCATCATCCAATGTGCAGCTAAAGTCTGGACTGTTTTTCACATTCAGCAGTGAAAATATTTTTCATTTTATTCAGAAACTGTTCAATAACAGAAGTCAAGTTAACAACTGTGTTTCAAAAACACTTTTGACAACTTTTGCGATGATCGCTGTGTGTGTGTGTGTGTGTGTGCGTGCATCTGGGCTGAACTTTTCTGATCTTAGATCATGTTTTTTAGAGTAAACAAAGTGTGTGGTATGGAGATGCTGCGCTGGGGTTCCAATGCTTACTGAGAGCAACATTTCCACATCAATAACAGTGAGAAAAACTCTCTTAATCCACATGATTGAGAGGGCACAAGATAGACACAAAGTGCAAATTAAGCACTAATAAAAGAAAAAGAGTATGAGAAAAGACGAGAGCAGCAGAGAAGCTGCATGCCAGTTAATGCAAATTAATATTTAGGTTGAGATATACAATAAATATTGAACTGGTACTGTCTAAAGTGAATACTGCTGTATTTATTTAAAGCAAACCAAGTGTTCTTGCACTATTGCTGTTCATAGAGCAGTACTTTTAAAATAAACATGTGCAGTAAACTACCTTTGAATCCATTATTCAATTTTGCCCACAGCACTGCTAAACATACAACACACAGCAGACCTTGTTACACTGGTGCATTTAACCAGTTCTGAAGAACAGGAGTCAAGAAGATTTTACAGTTTCAGTGTCTGAAATATTAAAATATGTAGTCTGTGAATTTGTATTAATGTTATTCAGCTGCAGCAACTTGCTCATAATGACGTCAGTAACCTTTTATATGCCCGGATATTACAAGTTACTTTTTATATGAGATGCTGCATGCACTTTACAGTATCAACCCCATCCTAAGTGGCTATTGCTTAGCAACAAAGTCTCCATCTCTAAACTTTTTTTAATGGGTGTACACACACACGCACCATTTTTGTTTATTATTAGTATAATGACTGTAATTAATCATTGTGTATCTGTATGTGTTGTGGAGGGAAGGCGGTGTTGTGAGGTGGCAGTGTTCGTTTTAGAGCACTTTTAGTGCTCCGTGCTCTTTTTACCGACCCTAGCAGGGGCTCAGACAAGAGCACACTTTACATTGTGAGCAATTCTTCACGTCTTCCTCCAGCCTAATGATAATGATACAACTGTCCCTGGGCACCAGAGACCTACCAATACATCCTCAGTCCATTAGTCCATTAGGAAGAGTGAAGACGGAATAAAAAGAAGTCTGGGCTCCAAACATAGCACCGCAGTTAATTTGCAGACTGTGTTTGAAGCTCCAGACACAGGTGCAGCTGCTGGAGAGCGTGTGTGTGTGTGTGTGTGTGTGTGTGTGTGTGTCAGACACTATGTGAGCCAGAAAGAGAAGGTAGGAAAACAGAAACAAAGAAAAACAGAAATTATGTATACCGCAGTCTGACTCTCTTATTCTCTGTCTCACAAGCTCTTAACATTGCAGCTCTGGATGATCGTCTCTAGCAGTTGGGGGGCGGGTGGGGGGTGGGGCGACGACACTAAGACTGCAGCGCTTTGAGTGAAACTTCAGCTCCTGTCATGACATTTGCTACTGCATGATCCCCAAGGCAGTTGACGCAAAGCTGATGTTTTATCTGTGCAACTTTTTGAAGCTGTCAAGCGGTGACTCATCCATCAGACAATGATCTCTTCTGTTTGTCAGTGGGGGATTGTGTGTGTGTGTGCGCGGGCGCGTGTGTGCAGGAGCGTTTGATATTTGTTTAGGTTTGTATGTATGACCTTGAGCATTACTTGAGGCTGACTGAGCTCGGTTTGAGCAAAAGTAGCGACGACAAGCCGACAGACTAGACGCAGTAACACCAGCGCAATTTAATGTGCAAGGGCTCTTGGATCGTAGACGGGACTGTCAATCATGATGAGAGCCAGGAGATGTGTACGGATGTGTCACAGAAATCTGCTAATGCATGTGAAGGGGGTTTCATTTTATCGTCTTTTCACTAAGTGAACAGTGTGAAGAACACTGTCCTAACATCGACTTAGAGTCCTTTTATTGTCCCCAGGCCCTTAAAAACTTGAATGTTTTTAGCCTCTTTGCTTGTTTTTAATCTTCTCTTATGATCTCTTTGAGGGCTGCGGTGAACTGAAGGGAAGTCACTAAATAAATTAATTCACTAAATGAATTAATTCCTTCTACCTCAGCTCACTTGGTTAGTAACAGATACTTAGGCAGCACCAACCAACAGAAACTTTCAAAGTTTATCTTCACACTTTTAATAGTTGCTTTATATTTTAATACACTCGTCAAATTAATCACTAATTTGTAACCAAATATTTGCTTCACATCTCAATAAGGTCATGATTCTCATAATTGGTGTTGTTTAAAACAGTTTCAGTCATAGCCAACTGTGAATATACAAACCTTTAATTGATGAATATGTAATGAAATATGCACAAAATGCCCTGCAGCCTGCTGACTTCTTTTTTTTCCCCCACGCTGACGGTACTCATGGCAGAATTATGTACGTGTGAACACGATATCTAAGGAGCATTTGGAGGATGTTTCTTCAAATCTGGCAAAACTGTACAATTAGTCAGTGATAAAGTGGTTAGATTTTGATGGACAAAGTCACATTAACACAAAAGATTACAACGTGCTGGAGCAGAAACTTGTTACATACAGTGGGAATACCAATCACGACAGTCGAGGGTGTTATTCGTAGGCTCAGCTCAATAAACATTAACAGCAAATCAAAGGTGTATGGACTCAATTAACTAGTCTTCAGTAATTGCCCCAGATTCTTTAATATTTCTTTAAAAAATACAAATCTTTACACTTCAATGAAATCTTCAACGAATAACTCTTAATGATGGGTCTGATAATAACATTCATAATGTTTTCAGATCCGTATAACAGACGGTATTTTATGCTTTTTGTGTGGCGCAATGATGTCCGTTCTCATACTGTTTATGACTGAATCATGAAACAGAGACTTTAAATCTGCAGAGTTTTTACTACAAAGAAAAAAAAATTCATTTCTCTAAGATGGAGAAAATCTGTCATTTCAGTGAGGTCACCCGGGAGGTGACATTTAGACTGAAGTGAGATTGAAGTCTGTGTAAAGTGTCTGGGTTTGAGAAGTGATTTAGAGGAATCATACCTCAAGCGTTTCAGTGACACTTCCTCTAATCTCACCATTATCTTCTTTTCTCCTCAAAGGAAAATCCTCTAATTAACGGTGCCCCTTGTCTCACAGTGTTGGAACACTAAAATTTCCTTTGTGTGGTTGTATTAACGCTTTTGTCTAAAATAGTACATTGATTTCGAGTCTTTGTTTGCTCTACATACAAAGCTGTTATTAGTCTGTAATTACATTTTCAGATTGTATTGACATCAAACCAGAATTAGATGGTGTTGAATACAAGGAATATGGATAATACAAAAACGACTAATACTTATTTCCATTTTTAGTAAATGCCAAAGGTTTTATCTTCGAATGATCAAATATTGAAATAAAAAAAAGGTTGTGGGACGTTAATGACCAGAATAGGTCGGTAGATTCTTCAGTTAAATAGCCTGGACATCTATAAAGATATATGTCAAAGCAGCACCTAAAGAAATAAGAATTACATTGCATCTAAAGCTGCAATGTTTAATTCTGAATATGTTGTTCGTTATGACATGCAGAGATGAAAGATTTTGACATAAAATTTCAATTTGTTCCCAGACATCAACATGGCAGGAGAGCCAAAACCATACAGGCCTAAGATGGGCTCCAAGAGGCCGCTTTCATCGCTCTACAGGTCTGTGTGAAACATGTCCTATTTTACTGTATCAGTCAGATATTGCTTTGCTGACCTACTTGCTCCGCTCTTCTTTCCTACTGCTCTCTGTAAAATATGTGCTCATGATCCTCACTGGCAGCTTGGGTAGCCTGGCAGCCAATTCCCTACCTTTGCTATCGGTGTCAATTTCCGTTTGTTCCCGTCTTGATGTTTTAAAGTCTAGTTGGAGGCAGATAAAATCTAGAGCACCAGAGGTAACATTGGTGGACATTTTAACAACCAAAGAATACAAAAGCTGTTTAGTAACGAACACTTTTACTACAGAAACCTCATTGATTCAAAAAAATAAGTTAGACATAATCCAGCCACCGATTCGTTCATATAAACCAAATTTGGTTGAGTAGGAGGCTTTTAGAAATGTGAAGGTACCACTGGAAATACTAGCGTGACTCGGTCCAGAGGTATAAAAACTTACCAAACCACCAGTGCCTATGAAGCTCGATAATTAGCATGTTTATCACATTTCTTAAATCTATGAAAACACAACAACATAAAAATGATCAATTGTGGTTATACAGTACCTGAAAAGCTGGTACTGTATAGTTTTATTGTGTCTTTACTGGCAACATACACAAACGTAATAAAAGTCTCTTTCACCCTCACAGTGGCTACGAGTTTGACTATGACTACTACAGAGACGATTTCTACAGCAGGTGTGTAAAAGGATTTTCTTGTCACTGGTAAAAAAAACACACCAGTCAGACTGTACTTCGCATCATTTCTAAGTCCCCTTTTCGTGATATTTTGCTCTTCAGTGTAAACCCTCTTTTCTTCCCTCTTCCAACTCGACTATTTGAATAAAATGAGGTTTGAACAGAAAAGCCCATTTCCATCTGAGGCAAAGTAACTACATTATCATAGACATAATGAATATCATATTGGGGAGGTTTTTATTCCTCTCCATTGGGCTTACTAATGATGCTTTTATGCGCATAGGCGAGTACTGAATGTCAGATAGTCCCCTGGCTGGTCATTTGCACCGGCGAGGAAGAGAATGTATCTTCCTTCTGACATTTTCATCGGTTTGTTTACCTCCCCTACTTTGCAATATCCCTGAGAGTTGAATCCTTCAGCTTTGAGTCATTATTGCCATTTTAATAATTTGATATGTAATAAGCAACAGGGAGCAGGATTTGATTGAATGGCTGTGGCATTGTTCAGTGTGCACGACCATCGTTCAGACATCTTTTCCAGCACATCTATCAGGTGCTTTGTAAGTGGCTCTCGTTGCTTGAATAACAACATCTATCAGTGACTTATCAGTCCCCTTAATAAAATCCAGACAAACCTCTCCCTCTTTTCATCTACATTACCATCTCTTTGTAACACTTGATGTTAACTTAACATTTATGTTTTAGATTAAGTTTAATTAACTAAAATAAATTCTGCAGCTTTATTTTTCATGTGTCTTCAGACTCTTTGAGTACCATGGTCGTGTCGTACCCCCAACCCGGGCTGTGATCCCCATCAAACGTTCCCGACTAGTTGTTCCATCCACACGCAGAACCAAATCCTCTTTTCCAGTCAGAGGCTCTTCTTCGTCATCCTCCTCCTCATCCTCCTCACGGGCGCTGAATGTCAGCTCTTCCATCGCAGGACCTAAACGTATGTTTCCTTCGTGTGCTTTTGTTCCACGATTCACTTTTTGGTGATCTTTTAAAAATAAAAGTTCAAAATGTTTTGGCAGAATTATTATTATTATTGTTATTATTATTATTCATTATCCAGCTAATGGTTTTTATTTGACGTTTATGACCAAACGACTGGCACAGTTAGCAACTAATACTTGAGCATTTAGCAGGTAGAGAACCAGAGATTTCCCTGAATTTGATTCCACATTGTTGCTCGTGCTGTATGTTGCCTCCTCCCAACCATAGTTTTTCAATTTAACTTGAGCACTGCTCATGCTCTAACTATTGCTAAATCAGGATTCTTCCCAAATATCATAAACTGTGGCTTCCAGCTCCATGCCTTTTCACTGATTGTGCCTCAGACACATTTCTGTTAGAGATGTTGTATGTTGGAGCCGGCAGTTAAATAGCTGCTGCTGTTACGTTGACTCCCTGTCAAACCTAATTATGATATTAACTTTATCATTTTATGCTCACAGTGAAGCCAGACCAGCTTCTAACAATCAAAAAGGAGCTGTCGCAGATCAAGACCAAGATTGACTCATTGCTCGGAAGGTTGGAGAGGATTGAGCGGCAGCATCGCTCCGACACCGGTAAGATTTGACAACAGGGAGAAGAGGACTTGTCTGCTCAGTGAGAATGTAGGTACATGCATGGGAAAGAGACAGACTGTTTGCTAGGCGCTGGACTAAAAAAACCAACACACCCTGAGGAGAGAGGGCAAAGTGATAAAGAAAACATTAAAGGTTTATTGAGTGTCTTGTCTAAAATAAAGATCAATTCAATAAATCTAACTGCTGCTAACTGTGCTAACTGCCAGTCTTTCTACGTCTCTGTTTTTCCAGAGATGCAGAGGAAACAAGAGGAGATGTGTGAGTGTCTCCATGGTGATGCAGCAGACCATTCTGGTGGAGAGGAAGTGGAGGCGACAGCCGAGGTGGAGGCGGGGGAGATGACGGACGGTGGCGAAGACTACTTTGAAGATGAAGGCACCAGCGACATGGTGAGAAGGCCAAGTAGCTATTTACACGGCATCTCCACAAGGAGTGAGTGGGGTGACTGAGTTTGCCTGTCTCTGATGTGGATGCAAGGATAATGTGTTCACAGTGCGTTTTTAAAATGTACTCTATGCACGTCCATTAATGCACAGAGAGTCGCCTCTCCGTTGTGTTGTTTGCTTCAGCTGTACGTCCCATAGCATGCGCTCACTTTACAGCATGAAACTAAAACTTTTCGGCTAAGTAGTAACGAACTTTGCCCTAACTAATCATCTGTCTCTTGATATTTTTTGTTTCAACACAGACAGTTGTGTGTTATACTTTTTCGCATATATACTATATGTGACATTAGTTAGGGACTATTTTTAGTGATGGATTGATACATATGTGGTGCTCTTATTTTGCCAGCAGCAGGATAGTGTTTGTCAGTACTATTGACTCACTTTGGTCAATACTGCTAAAAACCTATTTTGATTCAACGCCCTGCTCATTAGTTGGTCAGACTCAGACAGATATATAGTTGATCACACTGTTTTTGTGTGCCGACTAAACCATTGAATGACTTACAGACCATCATTAAAGCGTATTCGACTTCCACCAGTACATGTTACATACGTATGGTCTATTTCATAAAAAAGAATCCAGATTTTTGTGTCAAACATGGCTCAGAGAAGGTTGTTATGTGACTTTTGTGAGATTGTGCCTTTTGTATCTTAATGATAGGAAATTAAAGGGCGCAAAATACTCTTTAGGATGCAAAACTCTCGCTCTTCAATGGAAAAACATCTGAAGCACCAACTGTCAGTGGCTGAATGGCCTCTTGAGCGATGGAAAGACTAACAAATGCTGTGCTACTAGCAGCCATCTATCCATCCATTATCTAACCTGCTTATCCTGTTAAAGGTTGCATAGAGTATTGCAGCCAATTCTAGCTGTCACTGTGGGAAGCCTCCGCATATACTGCCAGTCTATTACAGCTAACACACAGAGAGAGAGAGAGAGAGAGAGAGAGAGACAACCACAATCACATTCACACCAGGGGAAGTTCAGTCACCAATTAGCCTAACTGCATGTCTTTGGCTTGTGGGAGAATACAAATACAAGCACGAGGAGAACGTGTAAATTTAAGCCATGCAAGCCATGACCCTCTAGCTGTGAAGTGGGGGCGCTAAAAACTGTGCCACTGTGCGTCTTGTACAGACCTGTGGTGTTCTACCTGAAAACTGAGTTACCAGTTACATTACCTGCTCTACAAGTTAAGGTCCCTGCAGTGTTTATTCTGTATATATGGCATGTGTTAAATGAATGCAAAAACTCATAAAAGATGACTGCGCTGTAATCAGACAGTACTTTACTTCTGACAACTTTACTCTGATATGCTGGATTGTGAAAAGAGTGTACGCCAGATTAACTTTTCCTTTTTTTTTAAATATCACTACCCAGATATTGTCCTTGGAAAATGCAATATTTAAAGGCAAAATTACAAACACACATAAATATTTAAACTGACAGATAATGTAAGCTGATGAAATTTGGTCATGGGTAATTATTGGTACCAGAAGTCGAGAAAGGGAATCGGGTATACAGCATCGTATGATGGAAACATCAAATGGTGTCATGTAAATGTGTCATGATATTCAGAATAAACTGAAATGCAATAGTTTAGTAGATTTTAACTCTGATTTCTTTTTATGCTAAGTAAAATGATTACCATTAGTTACAACATACTCTACATAGGCTATGCTCTGTACCAGGAGCTGATCTACACTGATTACATGCTTTTTTCTTTTGCAGATAGAGAACCACATATCGGACATTGACAACTGAGTAAGTTTTAAATCTACTGTTTTGCAAAGTTTGTTCTTTGGTTACTTGAAAACAAAACCATTGTGCCGAGCTCCCCACCTCTCAGTTTCATTCCGCTCACTGTTAAATGGCCTGTCATTTTCTCCATCTGGAGGAGTAAGGAAAGGCAGCTTCTCTGCAGTTATCACTGATGACTGTCTGAACAGCTGTAGAGATAGGACTCTGTCTCATCTGCACTTTTCATCAAACAACATTTAAATCTTCCCTGTTTTTCTTTGTTTGAACAAATAGCTATGGGATTTAATTTGCTTCTTGGCTGACATTTCCTCCCCGCTGTCCTCAAGGGCTCGATAACGGAAATCTTTGTCAGCCGCCTTGAACATGATAGATTGTTAGGTTGATGGCCTAATGAACGGTTTGTCCTCAGATGAAAATCTCCATGGTTGCAGGTGATATCAGGAGCTCTTAGCATCAGTTTATTTTAATGTTAGCCACAGCTCTCATGCCTCTACTGTGTTTTCATATCTTCTCACCTGAAAATGTTTTCTACATAGGTGAAACAATCTGACAATAAGAATGGGTTTTAACTGCAGTCTGTCTGTTTACCACCTTTTTTTTCAAGTTGGGAGAAAGAAAGCTACAATATGAGAAGTTGGGAGAACAGATACCAGCAAACCTTCTTGATCAAGAAGAAGTATTTGATATTAAATGAAAGCAAAGAGAGCAGTGACTGACAGCAGAAGAAAGAGTTTTGCGAAGATGTGTGTTGCTTGTTTGCCTCATTAAAACATGACACTGCTGACGTGTACTTCATCAAAATGCTGATAATGAATATTCTCCAGACTACTGCAAGGTCAACTGCAAAGAGCAATCATTAGTTTCCCTTCAAAAAGGATTGCCTTTCTGAAAAATAAGGAAAATACAGTATATTGTGTGCTTAGTATATTATGGTGGGTATTGTGCATAAAAATACAGTTATGTAATCATTCAGATAGACCATGAAACGCCCTTCTGTGTTCTACCGCAAATGTATGTTTGTTTAGTTCCTGCGCATTGAAAACTGTCACGAGTCATGACGTTAGCAAAGAGGTAAATATGAATGTATGACGACTACATTTTGTTTATCATTTGATATTTATGTGATTTACTTGATTTGTATTTTTTGCTTAAATCTACAAGATGTAATTATTCAGTGTCTCCACACAGTATTGTATGCATATCATGTATGTCATTTCCTGTACACAATAAGATGCATTTTACAATTCTGTCTATATTCTGTTGATGGTAAAAAAAATGGATAACTATTTTTACTATCGGCATGTTAAAATGTGACTATAATGGATCATTTGTTGTCATTGCATCTGTTGTACAGCTATGGATGAAAACAGTTTTTGAAATAAAGCCGTTCTTCCCCCCAAAATACCTTCCAGATCGCTGGGAAAAATAAACATACAGGCTGTGTTTCCGTGGGGGTCTTCTGCTCAGTAAAAACTTTATTTCCATTTAAGGCTTGCAAAACGTCAACATTTTTTAAATGAAAGCTGCTTTGGAAACGAAATACCTGTTTCACACTTTAAGCCATAGTCTGTTAGTTGTTCCACCACTTGTAGACACATTTCACACTGACATTTGTGGGTCCCAGAGGATGGACCCCAGTAGGGGATCATATTACTGTTAAAAATTGAATTTGGATTGGATTGACTTCTAATGGTGAAATGCAGTTTACATTTAAAGTGAGGTTCAGTTATTTGTTACTTCACACTCTGAAGTTTTTAAATTCATATCATATAAGAACATTTAAAATATGTAGTTTATCCAACCAAATCTACAGTCAGAGTTAACTTGATTAGTTCATAAATTGTTTAGCTGATTTATAATGTGATTCAATTTCTAACTAGTTTAACAAACAAAGCAATTAATTTATATTGTGGGAATTAAATTCAGCATCTGTAAATGTTTCTTTTAAATTAATGCATAAATAATGCTAATGATATGTTTTAATGTGTAAACACTGTCAGTGGCCTTTACTTTTAGTATATTTTTGTGATAACTGTACTTGATTAAAAGTACTACTTTTAAAAGTACTACCCCCCCCCCAATCCTAGCTGAAACTTGTTTCATAACTGATATGGAGATGACCAGAACAGCACTGGATGTGGTGAGAAGATTTGGGCAAAGACAAAAGGAAATCATACCCTATTTATGTCACTTTTATGTTAAATTGCATATTGTAGTTTTTTGTACAATTTTAAAGACAGTAACTTGATTGTTAATGTAATATTCCATTTTAACACTGGGTTTAAATGGAATCTGGGATCTATCAACAGTAAATAAGACCTTGGTCTTTTGGTCTACACAGTGCTAATTACCTGGATCAGGTGTGTTCAGACAATCAAAAGCTGTAACTTCAGTAACGGTTGGAAACCAATCTGCAAACTTGCTGACTGACTCAAGCTAAAGTTTCTGTGTAATTTGGCCCAAAAGCCATTTTCAAAACAACTAACTGTGGCAAGGTGAAAATGAATGCACAGTGTGGTGATAAGTGCACAAATCCTCCTCTCTGTTTTAATTATAGTATTCCTATGCTATGTTATGTTAATACTCTATTTTTTAATACGGTGCCCTTGAAATCTGCAGCTGATAAGTGGTGGTGAGGCAGCAACAGATGGCATTTCTAATTCACTCACTTCATCAGCACCAGATCATCATTTTCACAGGTTAAGGAGGGCCACTGGCTGGGTTGTAGGTATAATTGGTTTTATCAACGCTGGCTAGCAGCCAGTGAGTGATGATCAGTCATGCGACTCCTCTAATATGGACAACGTTGAGTGTGAAATGAACTGAATCAATCACCAGCCTGTGTAGCTGGTGGAGGAATAACTGGGAGGTGTAATAGGGGTCGAGACCTTCATAATGCACTTGTGATTTGAGAAAGGATACACAGCTCGCAGAAAGCATTGTTTAACAGGCCTTATAACTTAAGACATTTTTAAAATTATATCTTAGGAAAATAAAACAAAAAAAGGTTCCCACTGTATTTAATGTATGTTTCTGAATAAATTATTTTAAAGTTGTATACATTTTCTTGTATCATCATCTTTTTTCTTCATGGTAAAAGTAAAAAATCACTTTCTATTCACTATACTACCCCAAACTCTGTCTCACTTATCTGTCACACACAATTTTTTGATTTTGGTTGATTTGATTTGGTAAAACATACTGAAAGCTACATGTTACAGCTGACTTCACATTGTTAAGACAATTAGTTAATCTGTATTGACGAGAAAGGAGGACATGAGGGAAAAAAAGAAAGAAAACTAGAAAAGGCATTTCCTGAAGAAAATGCACTGTGAATGCTAAACTGCAGAATGACGTTGGCTGAAATTGG
>JAUMTR010000009.1:13288449-13319469 GCA_032270685.1 Microctenopoma stevenorrisi | reverse complement strand
AGTAGAACGCCGAAAAACGTACGGAATAACCAGAATAATAAAGAAAAGGAAAACAATACTGTGAATGCTGAATGCATGCACAGTGATAAACAAAGCATGGTTGAGGACGTCGATTTCCCGGATGTAGCCGTTAACGACGTCATGTAAACAGGAAGTCAAGTCCAGAAGCGGCGAGTTCAACTCGGCAGAGGCTAAAATCAACAAGTGTTTAAACTAACTCAGAAATGCTGTTTTGGTTTACTGGAAAATACCATGCTACGCTTGTTAGGTGTTTGAGGAGCCGAAGGTGTAATTTGAAAACGCCCACCTTGATCTCGTTCGCTACTAGACTTTTGCTAGCCTACTAACGTTAGACAACGTTAACTTAGCTAGGTTAAAGATTTGCACAACACGTTATTCAAGACAAATCGCCTTAACGCGGAGATTAGTGTGAAAATAGTGGTATGTTACTTTGTTTTGTTAAGTTAGGTGACTGGAAGTTAAATAGTTATTCAAACTGTAAAAGCAGGGCAACACGTAACGTTATGTCATCGTTATGGGAGACAAGGAACTAAGTCTTATTGATAGGAACATAACAAGGTAACAGCTCTTATTTCTTATGTTTGATCCACCGTTCAATAACGAAAAAGCTAGTTGTACGATACGTCGAATTTATTGTATTTGGGTCCATTTAGGTCGGATGGTACATACCTTTACCTAAGTAACTGCAATATACACGAATCTGTATATAACGTGAAATACAAAGTTCAAACAATCTAAATCTAACAAGTAACTACTAAACACCAAACGTCAGATTAATGCAGTGTAGGAAAAGTACAATGTTTTTTCCTTTGTTCGGAAGAAAATCAAATCAATCAAATATCCCCAAACTGTAATGAAATACTGAGGGTGAACCCTGTAGAGTAATGTGGACAAAAATAAGGGGTGGAAGATTGTGGAGGTTTCTTACAACTATTTCTTTGAGAGACCAAAAGAAGACCAGCAAGGACCTGGCTCTAAATCTGGCAGCTTCATGGAGCCAAGTTGATCCTTCTATAGTCAAAAGAGCAAGAAGTTAGCAGCCAAGAAACACATCTGTGTTTTTACATTCCTTTCCCCTTTATAATGTTAAAACTAAGAAAGAAATACAGCTAATAAAAAAACTAAAAACTAACTTAATTATCTTTTGATTTTTGTAGCTAATGGTGAGCTAAAAAGATATTGTAATAACTAAATTTCTGACCTACAGGGCATTGTTTTGGTTCTGGGTGCTAAGTGATTTAACATGATCCCTTCCATGAAAACTGTTGTTTTACCTTGTTGCCTTTTGTCTAGTTTGCTGGATGTCCACCTCAGCCCCACTGTAACATCACTCAATCTACACTGCAACCACATCCAGAGGATCGAGGGCTTGACCTCAGCTTGGCAACTTCGGCACTTAGACCTTTCCTCTAATTCTATTTCTAAGATCGAGGGTCTAAGTTCCCTCACTTCCCTGAGGACATTAAATTTATCCTGCAACTTAATCGCTAAGGTTGAAGGTGAGTTTTATGTCACTATTTTACCTACTTAATAATGGTTTCTGTTTTCAAAAAGTACTCCAACGAATGCTTCTTCATTACTGGCTCTTGTATTTACTTTGACATGGTTGTCACTGCCTTATAAGCAGGGAAATCACTCAGTTGGTATTGTTTCTTACCTGCACAGGACTGAATGGCCTTGTGAACCTAACAAGATTAAACTTGTCCTATAATCAGATTAATAACCTCACCGGTGAGTTAAATACTGACTGAACAGAGGTTTCTTTTTCAACACTCAAATTGAAACACTAACAAGTAACTCGCACATTAATGCTGTGGATTTCTGACTTCCTCATTAGGCCTATTGTATCTTCATGGCAATGAGTACAAGCTGAAGCACCTCAGTCTCCACGGCAACCACCTGGACAGTATTGATCACCTGCTGCAGTGCCTGCTCGGATTGCAAGATTTAAGAGAGGTCACTTTTAGCCAGGATGGCAGAGACAACCCTGTGTGTAGGTCACCAGGTGAGAAATAAAAATGTTATTTTCAAGTACCGTAGTATGTAATCATTACATCTAAAGTGAATAATGAACATTTACAGATATACTATATCAGTACACCTTGGCTGATACACCTGGTCATATGTGTCATTGATGTGTCTATATTGAATATTGGTGGTGGTGTAACGTCAAACAACTCTAGCCCATATGTGTGTGTTCCTGCAGGTTGCTGGGACATTGTTATGCAGTCGTTACCACAAATTTCTTCTCTGGATGGTCGGGACCGTCTGGGAAATCCATCACAACTAGGTCCTTGTAGTCCCTGTGATATCCCTGGTCTTGAAGACTATGTGGATCTCCTGCTCTCCTCAGATACTAGTCACAATGAATTGGTAATTTTTTTTTCATTAGTTAAATAATAATTGTCATATTATCCATTTCAGTGTATTTTCCAACTATTCCAGGGATTTTTAAATTGACAAGGTAATAAACAATGAATTCCTGTTCTTTGCTTATGCATGGGACATTTTATACCCAAAATAACTAAGTTGTTACAGAATCCGTCTTTGTATGTTTATAAAATCTGTATTTGGATTTAGAAAATTCATTCACACATGCATGAAAAAAGGTGTTATGAGCAGAGCCTGTCCTCTCACTTTCCAAAAGTGCGAGGAGAAAAAGGGCAGTGTTAGATTGGAAGACTTAATTACCTCCATCTTGCTGGGAGGTGACAGTGCTGATCATTGAGCTGCTGTATCACCCTGTCACCCAAGCAGCTGTTGGAAATGGCAGATTCTCACAGGACCCTGAAATTCTGGCATATAATGTAATAAATAGATTTATATCAGAATATTGAGAGTTACTGAATCTGATCACGTTAACAATAAATTATAGTATACAGTTCAATGAACCGCCATTTCCATCAGTTTTTAGTGTAACATAACCTCAACAGAAGCTCTAATATAAGACAATGTGCAACAAGTACATATCACATTTCCATTTCAGGTTAGAGGAGATGGCTCTCTCAACACGCCACGTATTGATGAGGTGCTGACCCAGTTCCGTCAGCGGATTGCCTCTGAAACGGCCACAGACCCAGCCACACAGCCAGATCGCTCCCAGCCGGCTTGTACCAATGTGGATGACCCCGCAGATCCCATTAATGAACAACGCATCAGGAAACTGGAGCACCAGGTGTCCCAGCTCATTCAGCAGGTGCTTATTTAACACTACTCAAAGCCCCTAACTCGCATAAGAACTACTCCTGTGATGTGCACAGATAGGACTCTCATTCAAAAACATGCTATACATATTACGCGCTATAGACATAACTGTGTTTTGGCACTTTCAAATAAAAAAGAACATATTTCCATAAAGACATACTGGAGCCTCTTACCCTGTCATTTCCAGACTTGGAGTACCACAGATAATATTTGTTTACCTTGACTGTGAAGGTCTGAATTAAAACATAAGGTTTGAATTATTATTTCCTCAGTGTTGCTGCTGTGTCTCTTAAGGACACCGTATGTTTGATTAATGTATTTTTTATTGAATTTATGTTTAAATATTTACTTGTGGATATGCCTTATTTATGGATTATTCACGTATAAGGTCTGTTAAATATTTACTTTATTCCTCCTCATATTATACGTTTTTCTGTAACATTTACCCAGGTTCCTGCAGGTGACAAATCCAATACTGCTACTCATTCTGTGGTGATGGCAAGGAAAGCCAAGAGGGACATAGACCGCACGTCAGAGAGTGAGTGTGACAGTGGAAAGCTGAACAGAAGGCGCACCAGGATCCCCAAACATAGCAGCACAGCGAGTATGACCACCAAGGAGACCAAGAGCAGGAGATCAGACAGGTTCCTGCTCTCATGTTAATTTCTCTGTTGTGAATTACTTTTTTTGCCTTCATGTGTAGATGTACAGTTCATGATTTGGTTATAGCAGTTAACTGCCACACCCACAAGGCTCAGAATTTTTCAGCAATGTCTGCTAGTGTTTTGAAACTGAACCATGTTAAGATATTTAAAGCATAATTTGGCACTGTACCAAAATCAGGGAGTCTTACTTACATTAATTATAATCGAATTAATTCACTAGCCAAAGGTTTGCTGATGGCAAAGTGTTTATGATTTTGTAAAATTGACAAATGCATCCATAATAGTGTACAATATACAATATGCAACAATGGATATTTGCATTTATTTTAGCATACATCAGCTTAATATAATCAGGTACCTTAGTGATGGAGGACATTGTTTTACCTCTTAGATGAACTTTTCCCTTCCCCCTAAGAAATTACAAAGGGCTTCTTACTCTCATGATTAACGACCATGCTTCTGTGGTCTACAACCTCATCTCACTTCATCAGCCACTGGTGACATGTGCTTAATATTCAGTAATTTAAGTTAAGATCCCAACTTTCCTAAAAAAAAGCAAGGTGATTAAAATGTGCTTAGAGGTATTGTTAAAACATTTGCTTACCTGTAAAAGTGAGCAAGTCATCTACTTTCCCCTTTATTGAGCCAAACATTCACTTGAGAGCTGTTTATAATCAATTTTACAGCTGATTTAATACCTTAAATATTTTTATGTGCAGTGATCAGGAGACTCATAAACAGAGGACTTCAAAGTCTGCTGTGAGGCCTGGGAGGAAGGCTGACAGTGAAGGAGGTGCAGACACAGTGGGGCCAACAAGAAGGGGACCTTGGAGAGTTGCTAGGCCTTCAGGCGGAGTGAAAACAAAATCCACAGAAGAAGAGCAAACCTACAGGGTACAGGTCATCTTCAGACTGAGTGGTGGCTTCTTTTTTTAAGGAATAAATGTATTCTAAAAAGGTTACCGGTGGAGAGTAGACATCTGCTGTGTTTGCATATGTCAACTTCCTTTTTTACTCACATTAAGCTGGTACATACAGTTACAACATAATATATACGATTCACAAAGACATAACAACAACAACATAAACACATTTAATTTGTGCTTTATCATTTATAAAAAAACGGTACTAACAGTCTTGTGTCTCACTGATTTCAGTGATCTGATGAAGCAACAGCGGTACAGTGTTTGAAAAGTAATGATGTAATATTATTATTATCAAGTACTATGGTTTACTACTATGGTTTATAACATCCTGTGTTAGGTTAATGTTTCGTACTACACTGAACAGTTAAAGTTACACATGTAGAAATTTCAAAGTGTGAACACAGAAATAGCCTGGTTTCATTAATAATTACTAAACCAGCCACAATCTTTCTTGTTATATTGAACTCTGGTCTTCACCCTTTAATGCTTGATAGAAACCCACATTCAAGCTAAAGTAGTAACAGTTGTTTTCATTTTTTTGTGTTTTTGTGCTCAGACTATTGTGGAGGAGCGTGACCAGGAAAGGGAGAGGCGCTGGAAAGCTGAGCAGGCTGTGAGGAAACTAACAGAGGAGCTGAAGTGCCTGCAGACGAAGGTCAGTGAGGAAAAAGACCTCCAGAGTATGGCTCTGCACACCACAGACAGGTAAGAAAAAAATACAGATACACACAAATCTCCATGTGAATTGGTGCAGCAGCACTGAAGCAGATCATGATGAAAATGGATAAGTGAACTATTTTCTATGGATTTTAGTTGTCAACTGCATAATGGATTCCCATCCATTTCTACCCTCTTCATTTTTTGTATTGGCTCTCCTGAGAGCATAGCCTGCTGCCTGTCTCATTCTTGAACAATGAGTATCTATTCAGCATTAAAACTGCGCATCATTGTCCCACAGCCTCGTACAAATTCACCCTTACATCTTGGCTCTGTTACCCAGATAAAGTGTGCCTGCAATTGTCTGGGATAATAAAGCTATTTAGTGTAAAAAGATAATTAACCCACACATTCATTCTGCTCATTAGCCTTATATTTAAATCAGAAGCTATAATTATCCATAATTAAATATTCTTCTCTCTGCCCCCTCTTCCCTGCATTGCACAAAGGGTGCAAAGCCAGAGAAATAATTTCAGCTACTTTGTGCACTGTCCTTGTTTGGATCACACCTTGCTCAAATAAATCTACAATTATGATTGTAATTAGAAGCCTGGTGACAAGTGCATGTCAATACTATTACATGAATCAATCTTAGCTGCCACTTTATAATGACACTGAGCTCGGCTGTTACTGTTACTGTCAGTCTCAGTCATCAGGAGAGAAATGACTCATCATGTCATTGTGGAGGAAACATGACAAAACTTCTGTATATAAAGTGGTTCAGTTCATTTCTTAATTGTACAGTCGGTGTCCAAGCCTTTTTTCTACCTGACTTTTTTACCACACTGCATTTTTGTGTAATTGTTACTCTTCAGTTTCTATTTCCACAATATTTCCATTTTTCATCTCCTGGGGTTAACCATGCTATAATATTAGATTTCTTCCATTCCACAGGCTGTCATATTTTTTAGACAAAAATGAAATAGAGGACAGTCAAGGGCATCACAAAATTGGTAGTAGTTGCCTGTAGTAGTTTTCATATGCAGTAAAAATTTTGGTTATTACTCCTGCTGCTCTGGCATGATTTCATCATGCTGTTCCTGCCATGCAGACTGAAAGAACTGTTGCTAAAGGAGCGATCGGGGCGCTCTGAAATGCAGACTCATGTTGAGGAGCTAGAGGGGAGATGTCAGTCCCTAAACCAGCAGCTGGAGCAGGCCCACAGACACGAAGAACAACACAAGACTGCACTCCACCGACTGGAGGAAAGCATCTCCCATGGAGAGGCCCTCAGGGCTCGCCAGCAGGCTGAAGAGGTGCAGTAGCTGGTTTATTTTTTAACACTTTTATCACCATTTTGATACAGATACTATACATTCAGTCTAATAATTTTTATCAATTATAATTAACATGGAAACCAGAGTAAGTTTATTAACACACATTTTCCCTGTGTCATCATTGTGATTACAGAGTTAGTAGTTCAGTGTTCCAGCCTGCAGTGTGGATAATTGCAGACAGATAAAATGATTCAGCAGAGAGCATCATACAATGTGTCAGTTTGGTATAAAACGGGCTGGCCCTTTTCAGATGAAGCGGTACCAGGAGATGGAGAACAAGGCAGTAACTCTGAAGAGAGAGCTGGACATCCAGAGAGTCTCAGTACGCCAGCACAAAGACAAACTGCAGCAACTGCATGAACTGCTAGCATCCAGGGAACACGAGCACAGGTACACCACCTCTCAGTGGAAGAAGATTAATTAAAAACAACATAGCACATTAGCAGAGTTTTGAGTGTTAAACCCGTAATCAATAACATTAAAGGTGTAGTCAGTGAACCCTTTCCTCACCTTCAGCCCTTTCCGCTGTACATATAACTGTCCCATTTTGAGTCAGGGCTATGGTAGCCTATTAACACAGCCAGCGAACTTGTTTGCATTGCTTTAACAGAAAACAGCTGGAGCTGCGGTTGCAGCCCGGTGGGGCGGATTTCCGTGAGGCAGTGGCAAAAGAGGTTGCATCAGTGGAAGAGAGACACACCCAGAGAGAGAGGGATCTGCAGGAGAAGCTGGCAGACAGCAGGAAGCAGTATGCTGCCTTGGAGGATGAGTTCCGCATGGCACTTACTATCGAGGCTGCTCGCTTCTCTGAGGTTTGCTAAAACATGAAAGATTTACTGACCGCCTGTAATCACTGTAGTACTGTCCTCTTAAGATTCAGGAGAAGTCCACAGTCCCTGTACAGTCCAACTGATAAATGACTACAGTGTATAAAGGTGACATGATTGAACTGGAACTGACCCCAATTCGGAAAGACTTGGACTTAGTGAATTATATCAGCCAGACGGGTAAAGCAGAGATTGAGTTAGGATAATTTCACTGTCCAAGTAGTCTCTGATTGCCACAGGAAGAAAGCTTTAGAAAAGGATTGGATTTGAATCAGCCTGTACTCTCTTGTTAGGGTTACAGATTTCATTCAGCCTTGGCAAAAAATGTAATCTTACTCTTGATTGCTACCCCTTGCACAATTTTATACTTTCCTAACCTTTGGAGCTTTGAGAATAGCCTGAATAACAAACAGATTGCCAACCAAACCGCCATTCGTCTCCTCTAAAATAAATGTGTAATTCGGAAACATTGATTGATAAAAACCGTCAAGTCATGTAATGGTTGGACCGAAGTCCTTCATTCATATTCAGTTATACATCCTCGCTACCTCTTTGTAGTTGAAGGAGGCTTGTGATCAGATGACTGCAGAGCTGATGGAGCTCAAGGCGAACCTTAACCTGTCCCAGCAAAGGGAGAAGAAGTCCGGCTCCCTGGTGCAGGAGCTCACAGCCATGGTCAAAGAACAGAAGAACCGTATCTCTGAGCTCATCAAAGCCAAGAAAGAAGCTGTTGCTGATCTGAAGGTACAGCACCACAGGGAGATCAGATGCTTTTTTTTCCTCTAGCACTCCAAGTATATTAAGAGAAAATTGTCTGATCAGGTTTGAGAACTCACATTAAATATAACTTTGAGTAGAAATGACAAGTTTGGAGCACCGGCTGTGCCTTTTCAAAAACTCTCACTGAGTTTGACTTCTGCGAGACATCATGAATACTGAATGTTCCAGCTGCCTTTCCATCCGTCAGCCCTGACAGATGGCTGAAGAACATTAATATTGTCTCCCTCTGTCCCTGTGGCAGAAGCGCCTGCATTCCTTGGAAACAGAGGTGGAGCAGGACCAGCGCCTTGGTCTGCAGCTTGAGTTGGTCAAGAAGGACAAGGCACGACTGATGTCTCAGTTAACAGCTCAGGAGTCCGTGATAGACGGCCTCAGGGCAGAGAGAAGGATCTGGGGCCAGGAGCTCGCTCAACAAGGTGGGAGAGGTCCAAGAGGACAGATGTTGTCCACATTAGATAAACCACATACTGCGTGGCAGAAGACAGCCAGGTTTAGTTTTGACAAACACCAGTGTAGGTCATCCTGAGTCTGTCTTCTTTATAATGCATTTGCTTGTGACTCACTGTACATTTGGATATTTAGATGTTTAAATTTTTACAGTAAGGCGTCAGTTTTTTGCTTTAATATGACATGCTAGGGTTCATTTAGTTTCTAGAAAGTGAAGCCTGCCATCTGGTGGTTATTCAAGAGACACACACTGACACAGAAAGGAAAAACTGGATAAGAATTTAATACCTGAAGTAAAACAGCATTTAAAAAAATCAATCTGATAATAAAAAAGGTGGTTTTAATGGTTCATACACAACAAGAGACTTGATCTGATTTGAAATTTGGTTGTATTTCTTTCCTTTAGGAGTATCTCTAGCTCAGGATCGTGGACGCCTTGAGGCCAGGATTGAGGTTTTGAGCACTGAGCTGGAGACACAAAAAAAACAGAATGAGCGGGATAATGATGCTCTTAAAATCAAAGCCAAAATTGTTGATGACCAGACAGAGACTACCCGAAAGCTAAAAGAGGTATTCTTATGTTTAGGCATAGGCTTAGCTTGAGACGTGTGTGTTTGTCTACTTATTATATCCAGTTTTTAGATAAATCCAGGTGGTTTGTCTTCCTGTCTTTCTTCACACCTTTCTGCGTTGTAGGCCTTGCAGGAGCGTGACAATCAGATCCACAGGCTACATGAGGAGGTGGCCCAGGCCCAGAAGAAGCTCCAGCAGCATCAGGAGGAGGAAAGAGCCCAGCAGGCTGAGCTGAAGGAGAGGCTAGAGCATCTGAGCCTTCGCAAGGAGGACCTGAAACAGCAACTGGAGGACAAAGAGGCAAAGCTTGAGGAAGTAAAACAAGTTTACAGGTAAGGATCTTAAGCATAAACAAGCAAGCTAAAGAAGCATATAGAAGAAAATATAAGTAATAGATAACAGACATATAATAGAAAATATAGAAGTAAATAAACAAGCATAGAGCATAAGCAAGTACATTTGAAAAAGTTGCATGAATAATATTTTTATTTTAGCAACAGGCCTGATGCAGACTGACCACTGTCTCTGACAACAAAACATTAAGGCCGACGTTGTGTTTCCTGTTTCTCTTTTTGTTTAGAGATTCCAGTAAGAAGTGGCAGGAGAAGGCTGCTCTGCTCACGCAGCTGGAGAGCCAGGTGATGCGCTTGAAGGAGAATTCTGATTCTAAGGAACGTTTGCTCATGGAAGAAAGAGATAAAGCAAGAGAAGCACACATGTATGCTACACCAGTCTCTCTCCAAATATTTCTGTTGTTATTCTGGGCCTGCGTATAGCAGCATATAAACTATATGGAAGCAACATCAAGTCTCATGCCTACATAATTTAAGTGGCCTCTGATGGTTAAATATGAAAACATTTGAGGTGGAATAAATGTAATTGGTGGTAAATCCCACATCATACATCTGTTTCACCTGGGGTCAGATCATGATTATTGTATATTCAGCAGTTTCAATAGCTTTCACCATGTTTTTTTACCTGATGTAATGTGTTTGTTGCTTGCCCTGCAGAGCTGTGATGGAGAAGTTACGCTGTGTGGACGATGCCTTTCGTCAACAGCTGGAATCTATCCAGGCTGCCCATCAAGCTGAGCTGCTACAATTGGCTAATGACAAGCAGAAGCATATAGAACAAGCAAATCAGAAGGTAAAATAGATATGAAATGAATATTTTATGTCAAAGTTAGACAGTAGAGCAACCGATTTTTGTCTATGATGATGACTGTGAAAAGGTTGGTATCCCCAAGAACGTGTAGCTGAATAAGCAAAAAGTAAGAATTAATTGTAGTAAAAAGTCTTTTTTTTTAATAGTTATCTGCAGCTGAGATCGTCTTTGCATGTGTTTCTCAGGTATTTGAGGTGGAGGAAGAAATGCGTCAACTTCTGGAGGAGATGGAAACCAACAAAAGAATGATGGAAGAGAAAATCAGACGTCTCACAAGTGTACTAAAAGACTTTTAACACATGAATTGTGACTTATTTAGCAGCTATAGAAATGTGTAGTATAGGCCTATTTTTGTAATACAATACAAATCACTGATTAAAAGTTATTTATTTTAATAAACTATGATTTATCTAATAAATACTGGCATATTTTCCTTTTTAGATAAATTGCATTTACATTACACGGTGTTGGCTGAAGGTTAGATGTGTTAGTGATTGTCACAGTTAGAAAGATTTGCATTGTGAATATAGAAAATGGACCCATTTACCTGGTACTTCAGGTACTTCTGACTTTAATACTGTTGTTGTTGTCTCAAGTTTCAAAGGTGGCAAATAAATCTTTTTGGTTAATAAAATGAATTGTGTAAAAGGTTCTACGCATGTGTAGCTAATTAAAATCTAGTGTAATTTGTGTAATTTGTGTAACACTAACTAAAGCTATAAAATAAATATTGTGGAGGGAAAAGTACAGTCCAGATTTCCATAAAATGCAGATAATCCAGAGATTTAGAAGCACCTCAGAAGGGTATTTCAGTAAACAATTTAGGTATATTTACTTGCCACCTGTATAATCTGTATCATATTGATCAGTGCTGACTGAAGCGGTCTGGCCCACGGAAAGTGCGGTGGGCGGGGTCAGACTCAGAGCAGGGCGGGGCAGAGTGTGTAGGAGGGGGTTGCTGTGGCAACTGTAACCTAACGTACCTTACGGTTCGCTTAAAAACCCCCAGGTAGTTAGCGCTGTCGTCCTGCTGGGCTGAAGGAGACATTGTCTTAATGAAGAGAAATGCTCGTTGTTTGCAGCTAAACACTGAGTGAAGTAAAAACAATTAGACTTTAGTTTGTGGGAAGAAGATGGAGTTGGAGACGACAGAGGCAGTTCGCTCGACACCGAGTCGCCACGAGAAAAGTTTGGGGCTTCTGACGATGAAGTTTGTCAGTCTGCTTCAAGAAGCTAAGGATGGCGTCCTTGATTTAAAAGTGGTCAGTGAAACGGTGTAGATGTGTCTGTGTTGTTGTAGGGGGGTTAATCGGTGTCTATTCTTTATTTTAGTAATGCCACCGTCCGGGCAGCAGCTGTGAACAAAGGGCTGTCAGTAACAAATGGGCTCAGTCAGGTGCATTGATTGTTTAACAGGTGGATTAGCCAACCGCCATTAGCCAGGCCTCGGAGGGTTTAGTGGTTAGCACACAGTGGTGGCAAGTTACTAGCATTACTCACATAATGTACCCAAGTACACGTTTTGAGTTACTTGTACAGTATACACTACTGGTCAAAGGTTTGGACACATATAGAAGTGACTATGTATTTTAAATAGTAGGCACATTTGTAACGTAAAATTCAAACCTGAAATACAGTGTAGACCCTGGTAATATTAAAAATGACTATTCTACATAGAAACTGTCTAAAAAAATATATACATAAACATACATAGGCCTATAAGCATCAAACATTAGTACTGTCCTCCAATAGCACATTTTATTTGATAAAGGAAGTTTATCAAATTACACACAGATCATGGTCACAGGTCATTCTCAAATAATTTTGCAATGATGGTAACGCACCTGAAGACATAAAACCTATGTTCGTCCAAACATAGATTATCTGATTGCTGTGATTGGTTTCCAGACATTAGAGAAACAAAATCTCATCTCGTTACCTGTAAGAACTAGGCAGACATTTTCATTTTATTGTGTTAATCGTCTTTTAAGGTGTTTAATATTTTGGCCACTCTATTTACATACATGATGGGGCCAAAACATTAGAAATACTTCTACATTTAAGCACTTCAGTACACCTCACCCACCCACTGTACTATATAACAAATCTATAGTAGTATAGGCTAAAAGCAAAACTGTAACTTTATACATTTTTTTAATTTATTATCCTGTCGATTAATGATGCATCAAACTATTATGTATAGTTTTCTAATTCTTTAACAATGTATATAATGAGCATATTATTGTTTAATTAATTAATTACTCAAATAATACATTATTTAGTTTACAGTTAAATTATTCAATTTTTCTATTCTATTTCTTTTTTTATTCTTTTTTTTTAGTTTGACAATTGACCTGCCTTCCGTCAGTGTTTTGACATGCAGCTGTTTTCTCCCCCCGACACACATACACACACACATTCGCACTTAACCTAGGTAATCTTTTCATCAGTGCTAAACCGTTTTCCCTCCCTTCTTACGCGGCAAAGCTTGGTAGTAGTTTCCTTAGATACTTTCCCTCCCCTCCTCCTTCCTTTTCTGCTATTGTGTAACTGTCCTCTTGATTTGCTGTTTGTGCAGCTTAGTTTACCAAGTCCTGCATTTATTGGCTTTGTTGAGCCTCTACTTTTTCACCACATGCAGTGTTTGCAGCAGAAATTTCAGGATTTTAGTAAAGGCCAGTTGAATGCATCTGTTGTGCCTGGTTAAAGAAGGTTGATTAAAGTTGTTGCTGTGTTAGTTGTGTAATGTGTGTCTGCATTAACAGGCTGCAGACAGCTTGGCAGTGAAGCAGAAAAGGAGGATATACGACATCACCAACGTACTGGAGGGAGTGGGGCTGATAGAGAAGAAAAACAAGAATATTATCCAGTGGAGGTGTAAAAGCTGTTTAATTTATCTCCTACTACTGCCTGTATTTCTACTAATGTAATTTTCCATGGCATTAAATATATCTTTGAACTTTTGAATGTTTTCACTGTGAATATTTTCACGTATTAGAAACATTTGATTGAGTGCGTTTCTTCTCATTTTTTTTAAATCCAGGGGAGAGAACACAGGCAGTCAAACTCAGGAGGTGCTGGAACAGGTAAATGTTTTAAAGGCACAGATTTCTGAGTTAGAAGCCCAAGAGAAAGAGCTGGACAATCAGAAAGCATGGCTGGAGGATAACATCAAACACCTAAACCACGATCCCATCACTAGAACATATCCTTCTGTGCCATCTGGCATCTAATAGAATTGTTTTACTCTTGCTTTTTTTTAGTTTTTTTTTTTGTGTGATCCACATTTATGCTAACATGTCATGTTGAGGCTTGTTAAAGTTGGACACACCCACATTCCTGCTTTCTAAAATAACTTAAAAACAACTTATTGTTATAGTGTCTTTACTGATAACTGCAGAGGCTTTACCTCTGATTCAAATCAAATGTCTTCGGGTGTACAGTTTGTAATTCTAGTCCTCTTGATGCCCTAATGGTTTCAAAATGTTGTTTGCTTATTGAAAATGCTCTAAAGGGAGGATTATAAATGTAATTGCCATTGTCAGTTTCTTGTGAAATCATAGCCAGACTAATCCTGACATGAACAATGCTTTCAATCTTGTTTTTCCAGTTTCTCATCTCTATTTGTCTGCCATACATAATTCTGTTTCTGTTTCCTTAACACATTTTCACTTATAAATTTGTGACACACGAAGATATCTGCAGTGCCTTCAGTGGAGACACTCTTCTTGCTGTTGTGGCACCTGCTGGGACGCAGCTGGAGGTGCCTCTACCTGAAATGGTTGGACTTTTTTTTTTTTTTTTTTAAACTAAAGTTTTTATATTTTTGTAGAGCTGTTTTTATTCTTCCCTATGTTATTATAATAGAAAACAAGCTTTCATCCCAAGGCACAAGTAAAAAACATTTCTTCTGTAACAGGAATATGTAATGATTTACATTTTAAGTATAAAATTCCCTTATTCTTTCTAGTAAACAGACAAAACCTGCAACAGCTGTTTTTTGTTGTCATTGTTGTTGGGCCACTGGGTGCAGCTGCACTGATGCAGCACTGACCTATTATCACTTGCATATTTATATCCACACAACCTGGCTGATAAACATGCGGTAATGTGGTATTTCGGTAGTCTGTCTGGCCATGTTCTTATATTTAGTCCTGAGCTGGTAGTGCACATTGCCTTTGTTGCCGCAGTTGGAGAGTGCTGCTTTAATGATGACAACCTTATTAACATGTTGCTGTTCCTTAGGGCGCGAGTGGTCAGAAAAAGTACCAAGTGAACCTACGCAGCCAATCGGCTCCCATCCAGGTACTGCTCATCAACAGGGATTCCGACTCAGCAATACCTGTTGTCTTCCCTGTGCCGCCCACCGACGACATCTGTCCCATACTGACTCCACCGAGCACTCCTGCGAGCCTGCAAAGGTTCCCTCTCTCAACGTCTGTGTACTCCACCTCCAACACTACCTCTTCCTACTGCAGCCAGGACTCTACCTCCTCAGACCACCTGATGGTGCTGCCAGAACCTGAAGCGTTAACGCCATCGTGCACCCCCCCTGATGTGCAGATGGGTAAGATGAGGGACTTTGATATTTGAGCCTTTGAATGTTTTAAGTTTTCTTAAAAAACCATCACATCCATATTATTTTATTGAGGTTTAAATGCTTTGGCTGTAGGGAACAAACAACAAAAGTGCAGCTTTACGTTCTAATATTGTTATAATATCTAAGAATCACGATGTGTATATGGTATGCATTAGAAATTTCACATACTCTCAGGTTACATTATAGAATCAAGTCAGTCAAACTTCTGGGCTATACATCTGGTCAGTTAAGTAACAGAGGGGGATTAATCATATTTGCTGTTTTGGGGTTTATGAAATTAACCACAGGTTCACTGAAAGGGGCAACAATGAGACAAACTCCAAAACCTCCAAAAAGGAATGGTTTTTCAAGTGGAAGCTTCACCCTTATCTTTTTTTTTTTTTTACAGTTTTTCAGTTTTTTTGCATTTAAATAGGGTCGGTGTCTCTACTGGTCGCATGAAGCGATATCTAAACCCTACAGAGTTGACACAGAATACAATAGGCTTTTCTGGTCATTGTATAGGGAGTGCAACGAAATTGTGGGTGCTCCACCCAGCAGCAGTGCATTTACACAAGAAAGGAAACGCAAATTAAAAAAAGAAGGAATACAATAAAAGTGCTGGTCATATATACATAGATGGTAGTCATATATAGATAGGGCCGTGATATACAGGCGTAGGTGATTTACACGGCACAGTGCACATCCATACATTCAATTTCCATAAGGTTTACTGTGTCTCCCAGCACAGTCTCAAGAACGTGGAGGAGATTCCAGGAGACAGTTACTCTAGGAGAGCTGAACAGGGCTTCTTCGTGTAGCGAGTCCTGGCCTCATGTAGCAAGTGTATGCAGGCAGTTCCTGGAGGATGAAGGAATTGATACCAGTAAATGGCCTTCACGTTCGTCTTACCTAAATCCAATCTAACGCCTTGGGAACATCATGGTCAATAAGCACACTCAACGCTAAGAAAGTTCAGATAAATTTAGACATATGTAAATAGTAATGATTGTAATGAGATTGTTCAGTGGGTAGGAGGTCACAACCCCTCCAAAGTAGTGACTCTCCATACTCCTTAAAACATTTGGCGTAGACAAAGCTCTTGAGGTCACTCTTCAGCATCTCTATTGGGCTATGGCCTGGGCTTTGACTGAGTCCCTCTTCATCCCTGAAGGATGAATTGATATTATTGATATATCAATTTTCTCCTCCATGATTGCCAGTGGTCCAGACTGCGATATATAGATATTTATATATATATATCTATTCAGATATTTCTGAATGAAAGGTCGGTGGAGGAAAAGAACCTTATCTATTCCCCCTGTTTTACTTGCACTTTTACGGAAAGTCAGTTTTGATGTAACTGTGGCATCTGATGGAAACACCCATAGACCTTATGTCATGTCAGAGGCTCTTCCCTATCATTGAACCACATTTCATTGTAGCTACGGGAAAATGTTTTTTTTTTTATCTCAGTAGGGTAGACTAATAGTAGAAACGCACCACAAACCACAGATGCTGAAATGGTGAGGAAGTTGAATTAACATGTCATTAAAAAATGTTTAAACGTTTCCTTAACAGTATCTTAACGTATCCTTCCAGGATATTTTCCTCAATGTTTATTAGACTGCATTAGTTCAGTGTACCTAACAAATTTGCAGGTGTGTCCTGTAGAGCAGTGATTCCCAACCTGGGGGTCCCGACCCCCACAAGGGGGCGCCAAAGGCGCCCAATGGGTCGCCAGGAAATCTCCAGAAAGAGGTTAATGTGGCCGCTTCCTGTTTCCTGTGAAGCGCGAAAAATGTTATGGAATGTGTTTCTCCGGTGTTAAAAGACAGTATAGATCGTATCGTCGCGGGGGGTGTTTTTCTCCGTCGTATCGTCGCGGGGAGGGGGGGGTCCTCAAAAAATTATCTAGAAAAATAGGGGTCCCTTGGGAAAAAAGGTTGGGAACCACCGCTGTAGAGAATTATTTCTCTTAGACATGCAAGCAGAAATTTTTTTTCCAAACCTTTTGCTGTACTCCCATGTCAAAGTACTGGAAGTGACGCTAAACTGAGTTTGTTCACAGGAAATAAAATCCTTGAAACGAACAAAGAGGCAGCTCTCGCATTACGAAATGAATCATGTGAATTTGATTCAGTATCGTTATTAAATGGTTGCTGGTCAGCAGCTGAAACATCTGATGTCAGCATGCCCGGCATGTACGAACAGAAAGTGTAAAAAAAAGAGAGGGGGGGGGGGTACATATTTCTAATGTAAAAACGCTGTGAAAAAGGTAGAGCTTTAACATGAAAGCAGGCAGTATAAAATACCATGACAAAAATGGCCTGAACTTTGTAAACCCAACATTTTAAATGCATAAAATATTTTTCCCTACAGGAAACATAACTTGGACAGCTTCCATCCACTGTCTTTAATGTTAAATACCCTGCAGTGAAGGAGAATAAAACTATATAATGTATTAAACGTGTTTAATGGGCAGAAAACAAAACATCCTGAGGTATAACAAATTAAAAGCCCACATGGTTCCTGCCTGCAACTGTTTTATGTGGAGGCTCAGAAAGTGATGTATCGCAGCATGTGGTTTGTCTTCATCTGGTTTGCAACAGTAGATTTGATTGTGAAGAAAACATTTATGGGTAGAAATGTGATCAATTAACTAGGATAGGGGTTTGCTAACCACTTGTTTAAACTTACACATACTCTTACAGATGGTGTGGAAGAAACATTTTAGTTTCCCACATCCTGTCATTAGGACAAACTAATAGTTCTTTTTTTAAAAGATTTACACTCTGCAACAGACAAATAGCTTCCTTATCCTGGTCGAGGTTTCTAAGAAAAGGATGAGCAAGCATACATAGGACTGGGTTACAGACATTCTCTTACATCATCAGAGTGAAACTCAGTCAGACATAGCTTCCCCAAAAGTGAGGAATTACCAGTACAGTGACACATAGACATTAATATACATTTACAACTGATTCTTGTTCTTCAATGTGATTCAACTAAACTAATCTAATATGTTATCAGGCAACAAACTAAATATTGGGCATTTCTTCTTAAAAGCCACAAAGATTCTCACATTGATTCATTACTAGGATTACATCGCACACATTTCAGCGCTGACATGATGTGGCTGATGTGAGCATTTTGTTTGATTCAATGGTTGAGTAATAGAGGTTAGGTATTTTTTCATTATTGTTTTTTACACTATACTAGCACTTAACCCTAACCCTAACCCTACATTACATAATTTTAAACCAGCTCTGAAGAATCCAGACTTGTAAAGTCATGAACAATTCAGTTTACCAAAATTAAAAGATGTTCAGTACTGTTTCTGGGTTCCTGGTTGCAAATAACTAAACCTTTTGACATTCAGGTTTCATGTGCTTACTGTGTACTTAAGATTCTGCCATGTATTGTGCCATGTCCCTTGCTCCCTGCAGAATGTCACAGTCAGCCAGTGACTGTTTTGGACCAGCAGCAGATGGACCTGGCGGGCCCAGAATTCCAGTCCGTGCTGGACATGAGCACCCTGCTGAAACTGAACACTGCTCAAGACCACACAAAGGGTGACAGAGAGGGTAAGGCAGGGGGAACAGAACTGGTGCTTTAATGACATCCAGCAGTGGGTAACGGGGGGAATTTGAGGTTTGTTTCACATTTAAGCTAAACATGGTTTTATTCAGAACTGGTTCTAATTGGACACGCATTAGTGAGAAAAAGGCTTCATACCATATTTATTTTGTAGAGGTTACATAAAATCGTTGATTGTCATATTTTTTCTTTCTTCAATTCTCTTCTAGGAACTGTTGACCTGATTGATGAGCTAATGTCCACTGACGGTAAGCCAGAGTCATGATCTTTATAAATGGTCACCGGAAACTTTCATTTTCACTTGAGGGGGAGAAAGATATGCTTTGAGCCACTTAAGCATGTAAAGTGAAGCTTTGTCTACGTGTCTGTGGTGTTATGTCTGAACACTGTTCTCACCACTCTTCTCTCTCTGCATGAAGGCATAGACTACAGTTTCCACCTGGATGGCAGTGAGGGAGTGTGTGACCTTTTTGATGTGCAGATTCTCAATTACTGATAGCTGAGAGCAGCTTTGCTGGATGCTTGCACAATCTCAGGAAGTACTTTTTTCCTCTAAAGATGCTTCCAACATTTTTCCACATCTGCATGAGATGATCATCTTAAAAACCCCTTACACACTGCCTTCTGGCTTTTTGGCCTCGGCCAATAGAAAATTAAATAATAGGTCATAAGGTATTTATGCAGATTAAAATCACGGAGTAAAATGTCTCCAGTGTGTAACAAATTGTTCACTGGGTAGTTATCCGACAAACATTCCAGAGACAAGGCGTTTCAAAGGAAACAAACCAGGACAATTCCTCCAGCCTCCTGTCTCAAGTCTGAGACTGTAAGACATTAGCTTTATTTTTTTTAGTTAATTAACATTTTGGACTGTGACAGCGTTTGTTTTAGTTGGTATTTAACACGTGTTCAGTATTGTCTCTTTTGTAACATTTGATACAGGGTCTAGTTCAGCGTAAGCTCTTTGCATGGAGAGTATATTGTGTAAGAATCTAACAAATTATATTGTTATATTTCCTAAGATGGCATAGTGTATTTAATGGGCGGTTGTTTTGGTTTTGTAACCTTGTTCTCATGTGAAAAATGCCAGAACGTTTTCTTTTCTAAATTATTATGCCACTGCCATTTTAGGCCTATGAGTTTTTTGTTTTAAATTTTTTTTACAATACCAGTTGCGTATTTAAGTAATATGTTTAATTAATTTAACTGCCTTAATAATTTAATGATTGAATTATCTACATTTATGATTAGAAATATCAGACAATAGTCTTAAATGGCATTTTTCTACTTGTTTTTGTTACATTTCGTTATTTGCACACTTTCTGACTATGTTTTTTTTTTCAATAAATGGGTTTCATATTGACAGTCAAGCAATGATTTAATTTGAAAATGGGACATGACAAATGGTTTTAACATGTCCTCCTTTGAGTTGTCAACATGTCTTCAGATAATACAGAGGATCTCTTAGTTTGCTCCCTGGGTTGGAACTTTCTGAATCTGGCAGACTGCAGCACTCTGCCCTGTAAACCTTTGTCTGATGGTGATTTCCACGTGCGAGGGCATGGCCTGCAGCATCACTTTATAAACAGTCACTTAATTAGTACCAGATTGGATACAGGAAATTTAAAATACGAACAGTGTGTCTGTCCAGTGGTGGATTTCTGATGCATATACTGTAAATAGTGAGTGAGTGAGTGTTCCTGGTGTTTGAGGATCTTTGAAAGTAACTGATGCAACAGAAATATTTTGGATTTCCGTTGCAACTATTTACTGCTGTGTTTATGGCTCAGGTACAATTAGAGTTTTGTAACTGCTTTGCAAAGAAAAACAATGTCATTTTTATCCAAACATGAACGCGTGCTTTGCTTTCTGTGCAACTACACTTATCCATACTAATCCCTTCTGTACTGGTATAATAAGATTTTGTATCAAGAGAATGTTCTGTTTATCCCATTATCATCATCACCTCCTTCATAAAAGATTACTGGAAGTAATCTGCTGCTCGTACAAAAGCAGGCAGCTGTACATGTGTGTTTCAGATGTTCAGAGGAATTGAGGAAACAACAAAGCTGTGACTTTCCCCATATGAAAGAGTTAAAGAGAGCGACGCGGCCGTTCAATGGGATAAGCATCAGGACAAGCATGGGATGCACAAGGTGGCAAGACGCTCAGCGCTAATTCCTTGTTTGGATGAAAGTGTCTGCAAAGTAAAGTAATCCCACTGGTGGTGTGATATGTTATCTTTTCATTTTAAAGACGTCAAGGTCTGCTTCTAGTGCTAAGAAATCAGGGGTGTTGTACTGCCAGGAATTCAAAGTCTGGGTCTGTCACGATATTTCCTGCTTCAAGCCTTGTGCCCATATGTGTGTGCCGTGGGCCTGCAGGTGCAAACGCACACAATCGGCACATGATGTACACCACACAAGCTGACGATCAGTCATGTTGTTGCAGGTTAGGATCTGACGTGACTATTCATTTCCAATCAGCAGGTAACTGAACTTAAAAAGGTAATTACACAAATTCTATGCTGAAAGAGATGCAAGTAGTATGAAGCATTTAACATCAAACAAGTCAAATCTTATTCAAATGCGCTTTATTATAAGAGGTTGAATAAAATGAACTGTGACCAAAATCATTTTTATATATTCTAAAAGCCTCTTCATCACATTTAGCATCACATAGACAGTGTGACCAGAAAATAGAGGCGCTGAATGCCTGTGTTGAGTAAGAGGCGACAGAGCTGCATGGTAAACTGTAAATACAGCTCAATTTGTTACACGTGTAAGAAATCAAACATTCTTACTCTTAGATTTTAGATTTTAAATTTAGAAACTACATAGCTTCTCTGAAACACGGTGTACATGTCATAACTTGTCCAGATGTGTTACATCAATTGAATGAGGTTTTATTTCATTAAAACTAAATCAAACAAAATATGTCAAATAAATTCCAACTAAGTTGCCTCCCAAAAAAAAAGAAACATTCCAGCTGCTGTAACTTATTTTTTTATCCTCCCCTTGTAGCTTTCAGCCGTGTCAGGCAGAGTATCAGGTTAAAGCATTAAGCAGACTTGTGAAACATCTGGGACCTGACCTCTATAAAGCAAATTTGGTGCACAGATGGATTATGATTCTCGTGGATCTGCCAGGAAATGTTGATTGAGCTTTTGGGCTTTTGATACCACATTTAGTGACAGAGAGCAAATGTTAGCATTGTAACACATTAAATACACTGGTAGTTTTATCTGATAAACATCGGCACGTTAGCATGCAGCTAAATATGTAAAAAAATAAATAACCATATTCTGCTTATCAGGACATTTGTTTACACTCAGAGCTTTTGTGAAATATCCAAGTAAAACAAAACAGTATTTATTCTGGGCCTGATATAAACTTTGTCATAAACCTCTAATTATGTCAAATTCCTTTTTCATTCATCACTCCAAACATAACCAACATTGAAAATTGTTGAAATAACAACTACGAGCTCATATTGAGAATGTGTTTGTCTCCTCGGATGCACTGTGTGAGTTAAACGACATCTCCATTCCTTCCTCCGCTGCAGGAATTTCATTTCTCCTCCTCCTCCTCCTTCTCTCCTCTCCGAACTTCTTGGCTGCGTTCATCATGTGCTGCTTGAACGAGGACCCCACAAAGGCGTAGAGGATGGGGTTGATGCAGCAGTGAGTGAGGGCCAGGCTCCCCGTGACCTGAGCTGCCCGATCCAACACTTTACTCGTCTCACAGTGGGTCACCAAGGCGTAGACCGAGTCCATCGCTCTATAGAGCTTCACTACATTATAAGGCAGCTGTGTGACTACGAACACCCCCACCACTACTAGAAGAACGCGCAGGACTTTACCCTTCTTGCCTCTGCTCTCAGTAGGGAGGCCTTGTAGCACTCGGCCCATGCTGCAGTAACAGACTATCATAACCAGGAGAGGAAGCAGGAATCCCAACAGCACTTCAAATATTTCTAGGGCAGCTTTTCCTGCGTTAGGCATCGATGGAGGATAGACAGACAGGCAGATGCTCCTCGCCTCCCACCTCACCACATCTGAGAATATGAAATCAGGAAGACCGAGCATGACGGCTATCGTCCAAACAGCCACACACACTTTCCAGCAGTGTCTCCTGCTGAATGCCCTCTGCAGCCGCCCCCTCTGGTCTCTGCCTTTCGCCCTGGTTAATGCTAAGTAACGATCCAGACTGATGCAGGCCAGCAGCAGCATGCAGCAGGTGAAGTTGACCGTGTAGCAGCCTGACACGATCTTACAGAGGACCACCCCCAGCTCCCAGCCCCTCGCCGCGTCCACAGCCCAGAAAGGCAGCGTGGAGAGAAGCAGCAGGTCGGCCACGGCCAGGTGGGTCAGGAAAGCGTCCATCATGGTCTTCAGGCGTTTGTGGTAGGCGTAGACAGCCACGACTAAGGTGTTTCCTGCCAGTCCCACCACCAGACACACGGTGTACATGACTGGGAGGAAGAGGCTGGCGAAGGAACGGATGTCAGCCTTCTCACACAGGGTGGGGTAGTCGTCAAAGGTGTAGTTGTTGCTGATATTGTCATGGTAATAGTAGTCGTCCTCCTCCGAGACATACATGTTAATCAGGTGCAGCTGAAAAGTGGGACATTGATTTAGAATAGATTCAGTGTAATGAGCCACAATCAAACATACATGTTTCATGTTGAGCTTTGATGGTTTGTTTACTTACAGTAAACTTTAGGTCTTTTAGGTGTTTCCTGTGTGTGCAAACGGTTGTGTGATTGTAGTCTAATTATCGTGCTGGGATAAGATCAGTGTCACTGTTCCATGTCAAAAACCTGGCTTCAGGATCCCGAACTGGAAACGTCCTCCCTGTTTTGCAGAGGTAAATAAAGTTCACGATAAGCACATGCACGGAAACCATGGGGTCTTTTGTACTGTGGATTACTGCTGAGTAACGCGTAACGTCAGAGAGTGGTGGCGTAATGTTCAATAGATACTCACGGAGTTTTATTCACCTGTCTGTGCCGTCGGTCCGCCTCGTTAGACTGCGCGCTCCGCGGAGGGAGGGGGCGTTTGTTCTTTAAGCGGCGGAGCGCGTGTGGGCGGGGCGTTACCGTGGCGCATTGATGTGACGCCGCCGGGGTCCAGTACTTTGTATTTCCAGTACTCCTAGTGGGCTCCGTTGTATAGAGAGTACTCACGGTAAATCTGTCCCACACATTAAAGCATCAATGATATATTTTTTCATTCATCAATGGTATTTTTAAGGTACTTTTACTTGACTAACATATTGAATGCAGGACTTTTACTTGTTACGAGTATTTCTATACCATTGTATTGCTATTTCTTTGGAGTACACCTTCTCCCACTTTTAATTATATACAATCAAACCAAACATACATCTTGAGAGGTGTTGAGAACCTTTAACCAGCAGATAGTTTTTTTTTTTCTGCTTATATTACCTCTATTTTTATACTTTTACTAAAGTAAACGCATGACTTACAACTGAGTGCTTCTGTGGTATTATTTGACTTAAAGCTACAGCACGTAACATATTATCCTAGTATAAAAAATACACTAATGTAGAAACCTACATGACTGGTAAGTTTTAATTTCATAATAAATTGTATTTTCAAAAGTAGTGTATCCTCACTGACAAAAGCTACAGCTAACCTGTAGCCAATTAAAAACTACTAAGAAGATAAAATTATTTGACCATGCAAACAGTTTCATAACATTTGGGCAGAGGTTTGAAGTTTCTTTAGTCTTCCCTTCACCCGGATTACAGTATATCATAACCAGATGTGGAAATAACAATTCTCTGCAGTGACAGTAGAAAACACTACATAAAGACACTTGATGCTAAAAACATTCTGGTACAATGCATTAAACAGTATTTTCCTCTCATTAGTTGTTCAAAATTAAATCTACAGGTATAAAAGCTTTGTTCATTCTTTCTTTTTGGATGGAGAGCTCCTGTAACATGTCAACTAATTTTCCCTTTGGGATTAAAGAAGTGTTTTGAATCTTGAAGTAGCTGACAGTTGACAAAGTTTCTTACCTTTCAGGATTTGACCAGACCCCGAACATTAAATCAGAAACCACTCTTCTTACCGTGCTTTTTCTCAGGAGAGAAAGAAATCACTTCTGCTACAAATCCAGCAGCGTCTCGTAGCCCCGCTGCTTATAAACACACTTCTCAGCAGGATGAGTCAGACAGAGGGAGAAGTCAAGTGACAGGAGGCAGAAACCAAATGGCACCAAAACTATTTGTTCGAGGTGTTTATGGAGGAAACCACTTGTGAATTTTATGAATGTGAACAAAAATGCAGATGTTTATATGAACAACAGAGACACAAGACAAATGTACACTTAAAATAGAAATATCTAAATTAAACAGAGATATATTTGGAATTTAATGCATACAGTATATGCTAAGCTTAACAGTGAGATAGAGAGTGAGATTTAATGTAGTATGTAGTAGCAAAAACATGTATTACAGTCATTAGTCAGTATTAAATAAATCACTACCGCTAAACAACATACTTGTGGTTTAGTAACTGCATTTTATTTCCATCCACACCCACAGTAGTTATGTCCAACAACCACATGGAATGTGGTGGATCACCTTCTGGCTTCAATCCCATGGGATTTGCACTGACACGTTGCTTCTTTAGAGACAAAAACAAAAAAGTGGCTGCACACTGATGGTGGTTAACTGCTTTTTCTGCAAGAAATGTAAATCATTTCAGTGATACTGAAGTTTTCTCATTTAATCAAGTTGGCAAAGAAAAGTGCAGAAGGGGAGTAGTGTATAAAGTACAAACTGAAAACTGAAGTAAAAGTATGTGCCCAGAAAAAACTATACTACAAAACCAGCTGTCGGTAAAGGTGGGGCTGTTTTAATCCATCTTATGTAACAACAGGAGGTTAATCCGTACAAGATACATCAGCATTGAATTATATTTAATGATCTAATGATTTTGCAACATTCACCCTATTTGATCAGCTTGTGTGACCTCAAAGTGTGAATCCAAACATACTCACAATAAAAAAAAAACATCTGTTCACATCTGTAGAAGTAAAGGAAAGAGCAGCTCTCAGACCTGAAAATCAGGAGAGTATTTTTTCACAGTACTGTTTCTCTCTGTAACACAGAGTTAGCTGAGTAAACCTGAAGCTTAGCAGAAAACCTCAGAGGAAGCAGTTCAGTAATAAATATATTGATTTATTAGTCTGAAACATTTAAGCATTTTAAACTAGTAGCGGTATAATGTGTACATATGATACGAAAACAATCCTGAAACAATAAAACACTTCAACACCAAATGCTGCAAACAGAATTTATTTTCAAAAAATAACTTTATATATAATCTTAATACACTGTGAAATAGCTAAACACGTATTATACATCTCCTGCCATCATACATTTATTCCATTTTTCTGCTGTTTACTACGAAGCATTAGAAAGTTTTAATATGTTTTGGAGTCATAATCTTTTCATGCAACATGTATCGTGAGAGTTGGTCGTAGTGTAGTTGACTCAGCAAATTTCATGCAATAAGATGAAACAAAAATAGGACACACAGAGTAGCTTGCTTGAAGATAACATATGATGTCTTCGTTTCAGTCCCCAGTTGTCTGGACAAAATAAACATAAAAGTAAGAATCAATTACTTAACAAGAAGTTCAAATAAAAGAGCTACAACTTTTTATCTCTCTGCTTCAGTGTCTGTGTTGTGTGTACATCTTGTTTACTTACACAGGAGTTGACAGTTACTTCTTTTTAACTTGCATGATAGAAGACCCACCTCCGGGTCGATTTCTGTAGAGGAAAAAAAGTCAAAAGTCTCTACTGTGTCCAGCTCCATCATAAATATAAGACGATGCCTGCAGCTGAACAGACATAACCGCAGTTTGCAACACATTGTTTTATTTTAGTATTTTAACCCGATAACATGACAAATGAACTCTTACCTATTTCTTTTTGATTTTTGTCTTCCTTCAAACGATATTTTCTGCAACATACAAAATCAGTCTCAGAACCAGCTGCTACTTGAGAATCATTTTGAGAATCATTGTACCTTTCAGATTAAAAATTGACATTAGAAAAATGCAGCTTTCTGGGTTTTGACCTTACAAAACATCAGTTTCTATTTGACTTCTTAACCTTTCAATCAGTAAAACTCTAAACATCATGAACATGAAAATAACTTTATGCTGCAGGTTTCACTGTCTTTGTTTGATACATAACAATCTGATAATCCCTCAGACAAATGCCAGAAAACACTGAACTGAACCACCTAAACTTTATTGAAGTAGGTTCCTGTTTGAGCTGCTTCAACATACCTTTCTGCAAAAGCATGTTAGACCTTTAAACCTTAACAGAAAACACAATTCAGTTGAGTCTTTCATCAACAGGGAAACTCCTCGTGGATCGCCTTACCAGATTAGACTGTTGTTGCTGGTCACCGTCTGCCAGCAGAGCAGCCGCATCACTGGAAGGGAAGGCTGTGATGAGCAGGAAAACCTGCAGACACAACAGGCCCAGCAGAAAACGTTTGTCCATGGCTGATGAAGTGACGAGTTTGATACAGTTGTGAAACTCGCAGAGCTTTATATGCCACTGCCGACTAATCACTCCCACATGGACGAGGAGGGATATTAGGAGATGCAAAAAAAATGCATACACAAATAATGTGAAGTTGTTTATTTGGCCATTCCACTGTACTTTAACTTTCAGGGTGAAATCTCTGTTGCAATCACTCCTTTGGTAAAACAATAAGCATACTGAGCTTGTTAGATTGTTAATAACCAAATGTTCAATATCCCACACTGAACAGGATTAAAACCACAATAAATCATAACTCTAATGTTAAAGATTAAATATACAGAGTAAATTTAATTTATTCCTCTGGGCAGTATAAGAATTAGAGCTGGCAGATATAATCTGCAAGGCTAGTCTTTCCTAAAAAACAAACAACTGGCTGGAACTAACTGAACTGTAGAGCCCTTTATCAAGTGCCTACATCTTTTATGGAAACTTTCTTAGTAATTGATAACTAAATACTAGTTTGTGGGAAACTTTGAGAAAGATTTCTCGTAAAATAATCTTGAAAAAATGTGGGAACTGGGTGGATGCCCTGAAAACACAACTAATACTGCAGGTCAGAGCAGCCAAAATAGTATCATCATCAAAACAGAGTATGAAAATACTCCTTCTGCAGGACACTGGCCCCTGTGACATGACAGGTTAATTTATTATTACTATTATAAATTGATACACAATGGTTATTACGTTATCAGATGGTGACTCCATCCAGCTAACCAACCACTTCATATGCGATTATTTCAGAGTTAATTCAAAAGGTCAAACATGTTCTAGGTATAAATGTTGAATAAATAATAATAATAACTGAATAATATGGAACCTCTTGCGCCTTGAGAATATTTAAAAATGAAACAATCAGAGAAGTTTCTAAGCTTTTGTCACTCGCTCCTGAAGTACAGTACCTGGGATGATTACCTGTAATCTTTCACGACTTGTGTGGGTGGTGGTACAAAGTAAACCATGCAGAACTTTTTACACTTAAACTTTCCTGAACTATTTTGTAGTGACTGACTCCATCTTGTGGACAAATCGGTCACAGCAGCACAATGTCTGCAGAAAATGATGGCTGTAACAAATTTAGAAACAGACTCTCACTTAGTTTGAGTACATATGATCTGTTCATGTTGATTAAAAGAAATCAGCATTGTTATAACAAGATGTAATGAGATATATTTGGTAGTAATTTCAGTAAATATTATTAAGATAAATGAAAAATGTTTTTATGCATCTGTAATGTGCTTGTATTGACTGATTATATGTTAAGCACAGGGAACTGTGACATAATTGACTTTGACTTAATTTATCTGTAATATTGAGGTTTTCTACTTCACCCTTTAACCTGTCTGGCGTCAGCAGTGTCTGCAGTATTTTAATTTAAATCAATCGGGGGAACTTGGGATTCACTGTTTCTGACTCACTCATCACAAACTACTGTAACCCTCCACCTGTCCACTAGTGGCCCTCAGTGAGTTTCCTACCTGCTCCCTGCAGCCACCTGCTCCTCACTGTAACAGCAGCGCCGTCTTTCTGTTTTACGTTCCTGTATTTGGTTTGTTTAAACTCTGCCACCTTTGCTGCTAGTTAATTGTGTTTGTAGCTGTGATCCAACGATATCACGAAGTAATGTTAACGTTAATTAGAGTTTTTAGAGTCTTTGTTCCACTTAAAAAATGTTGGGAATGTCCTCCAAAGTCTTAATCGATAGATAGATTTTTGATTACAGAGGAAAAAGTCCCGTTGACCCACTAATGTGAGACCAGCAGAGGAAGGCTGGTTCTCTGTCAGACAGCGGGGCAGGCTGCGCTCCGAGACGCGCGCACGCTCACCGACACCACGCGCACTCCTCCTCCGCGAGCACGAGGAACGCGCGTCTTCAGAGCTATTTGTGCTTCTGCATTGTATCGGACTTATTTGGCTGGAGCTCAAACACAAGTTCACTTGTCACGTACAGGGTTTGTAGACGCGTGTTCCCGTCTTCGTGACGCTGTGACTGTGGTCAGTGTTTCAACCAGCGAAGACAAAACACTTTCACAAACCGGTGAGTTTTGATTTAGTCTTAATCTTTTACAAGAACATATGAAATGAAAAAGACCGATTTTTTTTAATTAAGTGACTTAATAATGTTGCTGTGATACCTTCTTATAACTTGTTTGTTGCCTTTATTTCTAACACTAATTCTAATTTAGACAAATGCTCCACAGTATATCCCAGTAAGATTACATATTTATATATTAAAGTGCAAACAGTACTCAAAAGTATTATGGATGATAAAATGTAAATGCAGACAGCCTGATCTGCTGTTTTAGGAAATGTTGGCCGTAACTTCATGTCTGACAGAGAGATTTTCTCCTCAGGAATGCTAATGCTATTCCTACTCAGTGCTAATACCCTTGATTTTCTTGTGTAAGTGGCTCAGAATTAGTTTTATGTGCTTATAGACTGTACTGGTCTCTATAATGCTGCCTAGGATGTTTGTTTTTTCTATGTGACTTACCTGGTGGTGTGAATACAAAACAGGTAAAAGCTGCACTATGGAGAGATTAACATCTAATTCACAGTTCTATCAGTTAAGACCATTATTTATTAGTCCCAACAGCTTTTCTGTGGATCTCATTCTTACGTGTCACATTTAACATAAATACAAACACCTGTCAAATGTACTTTTTTTTGGAACCTGCATATTTTCTGATTCATCTCTGGCTTTAAGTTCATTATAGCTGAGACCCTGTTAGTTGCCATGTTCGGTGTTATTACTGAGTACCTGGATCCACAAGAATATCCCCAAAATAATAATGTAATACTCTCCCAGTCAAAAGTTTGGACACACATAGTAACGTCTATGTTTTTAATGAAAATATATACTGTACCTCTTCAGCTGTGTTACCATTTTTTATCAGATTATATTTACATTAAGTAAATGTGCACTGGCAAACACAACATGCAATTGGACAACAGTATAAATGTTGACGACATGCTTCTGTACATTTATGTAAATATTCCTTTAAAACGCCTTTGTTCCAGCTATACTAGACAGTTTTATAATTATTTGTATATACTTTATTTCCGATTAATTTAATGTTATAGAATCATATATTTTAACGTTGCCATTTTTATGTGATTACAAACTCTTTACTGGTAGTGTATAAGAAGTGTTCATTGAGTTATTTATAATTTAAGTTTATGTTGATTCCTAATTTAGTTTTTCCCCATTTCAGATGAGAGCAAAAAGGTGACTGCCAGGTCACAGACCGAGTGACAGCCAGACGTGGCAACGATGGGTCGGAAGTTGGATATGTCGGGGCTAACGGACAACGAGGCGGAGCATGTTCTGCAGGTGGTGCAGCGGGACATGAGGCTACGAAAGAATGAGGAGGAGCGTCTCAGGTGAGTTCTGACCTCTGTGGTCTCACTGTGTTGCAGGTTTGTGTCCTGAAGCAGCAGTAGTCTGTTTCCAGCTGTTGGACCTCTCAGGTATTACAGTGATAAACTGCAAACATTAAGACTGTCATCACATTCACTGCTTTTTAGATTGACTTAATGTTCAGTGTCTTCATAACATAACAATTTTAACTTTTACTAACTAACTAAAACAACTAGTTTGTGCTCTTTGTATTAATCAGTAGGTTAAACTCAGATTTTAAAG
>JAUMTR010000009.1:13270328-13288349 GCA_032270685.1 Microctenopoma stevenorrisi | reverse complement strand
TTAACTTTTACTAACTAACTAAAACAACTAGTTTGTGCTCTTTGTATTAATCAGTAGGTTAAACTCAGATTTTAAAGGTTTCATACATATCGAAGATACATTTAGTCAACAACAAAAAGTTATAATAATATAAACCTTTAATTTAAGATGATTAGACATTTAAAAGAAAATTACCGGAACAAAAGATAAATAGTGGGCACAACTCTATGTGTGTTTAGTGCTTCTTTTTATTTAATACTGAATGGCCAAAATATTTAGAAATTAATTGGGAAGAGTCAGAATTCTCAGCAATAAGTGCCCAGCCCAGGCTCTCCAAGGAGACGAGGAAAAACTCCAAACAAGCAAAATGATGTAAACAAAAATGAAGAAACATGGGAAGAAACCTACGGAAAGGCAATTCAGAGAGAGATCCCCTTTCCACGGCACTGGGTTTGCGTCGAGGTGTCGAGTATCCTTGTGAAGAAAAGTTTCACTATTGCACCTCAAGAAAGAGGCTGAAATAACTTTAATGTTGTGGTGCAACAATGAAATCCTAACCTCCAAACAATCTTACAAAGCTATTTGGGGTGTAAGACTGTTAAACGTCTGCTTAACCTTCACAATAATACAAGTACATGTGTGTGTGTGTGTGTTAGTACTTCGAGACATTCTGTTCGACATTCAGTGAGATTTCAGGACTCAGGGGTGTCAGTACACACACGGTCCTTCAGTGAGGATTAGGATTTCATCTTAGAAAAACTTGATGCATGAAGTTGGAGTCATCTTAATGTTTCAAGAAATGATGAAGCAGAAAACTGCACAGTGTGCATGAGGTGCACATTAGCATAAACTAATTAGCCTATAGCTTTTGGAGTGTAGACTGTAGATCAAAACACAGAATGTAGGCCTTCAGCCAGTTTCCACATTAAGGCCTTTTGAAAACCTGAAGGAAGTTACAGACATTACGTTTTTCTTGCATACGTTGTCATTAAATACCACTTTTTATCTTTAAATTGGGATCCCGATCACAATCACAGAATAAATTTTCATTGTTTAAAGGAGAAGTTACACAATCATGCTAATCTGAACATTTGACCTTTGTTTAACAAGAAGACAAATAATTTCCGACTATTGTGTACATTCTTTCAGACTCGATATAAAGCAGGGACTCGAATCCATCCAACTGCATACTGTGCTTAGGTTCTGAACAGAGAAAGAGAAGTTCTAAGGAAGCTAGTCTGAGTACAACAGGAAAGGGCTGTCACTTCCTGTTGCGTGTTTCAAAGACAGACTCACCAGGATGGGAAATCTCCACTAAGGAGGAAAATGCCTTGAAAATAAAGTCTCAGAATGGTGTAAATACACACTGCTGACTCGCAATGACTAGGTAAACACAAACACAAGTTTAACTTTACTATTTGTGATCACTTTCACTGCTCTCGTATTATTATTTTCATCCGCTGTCTAATAAATCCCACTGTTCTCTGCCTGCTCAACACCAAACAGCAGACAGACAAATATGGCAACTTGAGGATTTAGCAGCTACAGAGTCAGACTTCTCCTCCCAGTGTCAATATTGGACTTACATTGATAAACATGATTCACCTTAATATAGGATTTGTAATAAAGTTGGAAAGATATCAGTGAGGTGATGTTATTATGATGTATGTATGTCAGCACTTTGTTTACACTTTTGTTGCCAGTGGTTTAGACATCAATGTCTTTTTAGGGGACAGCAAATTAAATGTATACAAGCTGTGGACTGACTAATTTACATCAAAGTGGCATGTCTTCAGTGTTGTCACATTAAAATAGTAAAAAAAAAAACATTTACAAAAATGTGAGGGGTTTACTCACTTTTGTGACATATCAATTAATAATATGCCTTTCTTGTCTTTTCCTGCCTGTCTTTCTTAAGCGTGTTTCCAGCAACATTCACCGACAATTTCAGAGTTCTACCAACACAGAATGTGAATTAATAATGAGCGGCCTGGTAGCTCAATGGGTTAAGCGTCAGACTGGAATGCAGGAGGTCGCAGATTTGAACCCCATCTGACTCCTAATCCATCTACCACCAGACGTGTCCCTGAGCCAGTCACCAAGCGCTAGCTCCCTGTTAGTCGCTAGACAAAGTTATAACGTGCAAACCTACCACTGTCTGAGGAGCTCATCTGTCAACTATTGCTATGTACTGCCACAGCTTATTCTTTCTCAGTATACGTAATTAAAGATATGACTGTCATCTTACTAAAAGGATAAATGCATGTGCACATTTCAAGGTAATAATACACAATGTGATTACACATTAGTAAAAATCCCAAGAGCATATCTACAAAAAAAAGACTTTTTGTGAGGATTATTTCAGCTGACAAAGTGTGGCCTGTCTCTTTGTTCTCTTTTAATGCCTGAAGCTGAAGCTGCTTGAGACAGATCCTGTATAGTGTGAGCTGCAGAACACGTATGGTGTGTTTTATATTTCTGCATGTTGCGTTACATCCTGCACCTTGGTTTAAATATCCTAGTGTGTCTGTCCCTGCCTGAGTGTGCACGGCCTGTCTGAGGGTTATTTATACCGTCTACTGAGCGCTGCTGGAGTAAGCAGGCAGCTCGGGCATCTGAGGGGCACTTAATTTTTTATAGTCTTTTATAGTGTAGAGTTACTGAAAATGTGACCTAAAGAGTTCTGTGGTTATGACTGCCTGAGTAAATCTTCACTAAATGGGTTTTTCAAAAAGGACTTCTAAAGTTGAGCTCAACATTTTAGTTGATACTATATAATAATAATAATAATAATAATGAACTTGATTTTCAAAGATCTTCTCAAAAACAGTAACAAAGATCATGTAAGTCATGTAAATGTGTGCATTTTATATACATAACATAAATCATTCTGTCATTTCTGATTTCTGCAGAACTAATGTGAAAGTAACTGCAGTTATTTAGTTCTAGTTCCTCCAGTGCCCATGTGTCTTCTTTTCTCCCTCCGTCCATTCCCATGCTGTTGTTTCTTACTCATCATTTTTTACCCCCAGTGAGACATGTCTGTTCAAAGTGTGCTTCGTGTCATGTTTCAGTGTACCTGGATGCGGATCAGGGCTCTCTAGTAGCTTTTTGTTTACACCTTGACATTGTGTGTTGGCCTCTGAGCACTTCCAATATGCGAGTGTTTCACTTTGCATTGGACCCGGACGCCTTGTGTTTAGATACAAACGCAGGACCAAAGAGGCTGCTGTTGAGAAAAGACACTGATGTATTATTCAGTTCAGCCTCCTCTAACCTTTACATGAGCGCCGGAGGTGCCCTGTGGATGACAATGGAATGATAAATGTTCTATGTAAATATTCAGACATTTCTCAATGAGTTTCCTGTTTGATAAACCTCTGAAAATATTTCACCACTTTAAAATTTGTAAGTGGGAGGTTTATTTGATATTGCTGCTTATTTTGATAATCCTTCATCTTGTCAACAATGTTTACAACACGATGACATGACCACTTTAATTTTTGCCCCATTTTCATTAACTGATGATGAGGATTTATGCGACTGTGTGTGTGTGACCGTCCTGCTTGACACAATAAATCCACGCCTGCTGATTTGTCCACAAGGATTAACTACATCTCAGTCTTCTCATCCTACACACTGTCACAGTGAAATATTCTGTATTTTTAACCCATTATCTCTCTTTTTTTCTCTGTCTCTCTCCCTCTAACCACCCCGTCTCTCATCCTCCCAACCCTCCCCCTCCTCCCCACAGTGAACTGAAGCAGGAGCTGGACGAGGAGGGCAGTCGCTGCCTCCTGCTGTCACGGCAGAGTTGCTTCAACCAGCGCTGCTGCATTCGCTGTTGCTCGCCCTTCACCTTCCTGCTCAACCCCAAGCGACAGTGCTGCGACTGCCACTACAACGTCTGCAAGGGATGCCGGGTCTTCAACAAGCGGGACAAAGCCTGGCTCTGCTCCGCCTGCCAGAAGACAAGGTAGGGTTGTTGGTGGTGATTTAGTGTGGCTGTGAGCCCCATTGTTAGGGTTAAGTTAAGAATGAGGATCTGACATTTTTATTTAAAATGTTAAAGTCTTACTCTGCTGTTAAAAAGAAGGATTTTACACTTAATATGAATAAAATATTGACTTTTATACAGTACAGGATAAATAATATATAATATCTGTCCCCATGCAAACAGACTCAAACCAAAAATATATGTAAGATGAGGAGCCTGCAGTGCATTACTAAAATGTTCTCAGTGTTATGCTATAGTGTGGGCTGTGCTCTACACAAACATCCAGTACTAGTCATTGTACCTTGAATATTTATGTCTGTTCCCTCAATTTATTTTGCAGTTTAGGGATTTCTATCTGAAAAACTTTATAACTTTGGTTTGAGTTCAGCTTCTTGAACAGAAATAAACTGTGTGGCCCTTATTTAGAGAGGGAGATTGTAGCTGTGCACATGTTGGAGGTGGATAGAGTCATCATAGACCTGCTCCTCTGATGTCAAATTGGACCTTCTTTAGATTTTACTAATTAAAGTCTGTTTAGAGGTGTTTACATGGAGTAAAAATCATTGTCTGTCTTTAGAAGAAGCTGCATAACATCAGATAAACTGCCTCAAGTGATGTGAAGTCAGTGTTGGTCTTCTTCTTCATCTCTGCTTGAAGCCAGCATCCCAGGGTTACATTAGCCTTTACTAGCACACACACACCCAGACCTTGTGGGTAGGCAACATGGTGTAAGGTAGAGTAATGTGTGGAATAGTAGGTGTCTCTGGTTGGGATGTATTGATTCATTCATATCTTTTAACTTTCCATTAGGGTGCATGCGAAGCCAAGTAATTGGAGTACTGTTTAACCATAATGTTATGCACAGATATCCTAATCCTCCAAACCCTTTAAATTATCACTATTGTGCTTGCACAGCTTCTGTGTAGTGGGTGATAAATTCAGAAGGTAACATTTCAGTTTCTGTATGGTCAGATCTTCATGGAAATCACATGGGTACAGATTCACTGGCTCTTCCTTGTCGTTTAGTGAAGCACAGAAATGCTGCCAAACTGTAGATGTATGTTCCAACTCATTTTCAGTCCAGCGTCTCTCTACAATCTCAGGACGAACACTCACAAAAATATAATCTCATTGTCTTTTTTTCTGTCACTTGCTATGTCTTTGTAGATTCTATAAAGTGAAGGGTTTTTTACTGTAATTTCTGGACTATAAGGCGCACCTGATTATAAGCCGCACCACTTAAATTTGGGGTAAACTACAGATTGTTCCATATCTAAGCCCCACTCTACTATAAGCCGCAAACTTCCTGCTACCACGGAGTGGATTGTCAGGACAGACAGAGATGACTGTTTGGGAACGCAAAGCGTCCCATTTATCAACATTTAAGACACACAATAAATCTTTCAATCAATCAATCAAACTTTCGCTATCAGCATTTGTCCAGCATCACAAAAAACAAAGCTAACAGCGCTTGATGAGGCAATAATGTTAAATGGCTGAATTTATTTTTTGTTTTTAAAAGTGCTTGTCTGACAGTAAAGGTTCAGTAACCCGGCTGCTTAACAAAATAACCGGCATCTTTTCTGAAAAGGGCCAACACAGCAGTAAAGGTGCAGTAACGTGGCTGTTTTCTGTATCAAAATAACCAGCCTACTTTACCAGGAAAGTCAGTCATTAATCCTCGTGTCATTGTCTTCTTCCTGCATAATAAAACCACAGCAGTCCTCTTCGTCAGTGTCAGAAATGAACAGGCCCAGAATGGCTTCTTCCGTTGTTGCACGGTCCTCTTCATCATCGTCACGCAGCAGTCCAGCTTTAACTTAAAAGCAGCATTATATGCACGTTTTCCATTACGAGGATGTGTACATGGACTCTTCCTTGGCGCAAATTGTCTCACTCTCGTTCTCTCTGTCTTACTGCATTTGGGCTCATTTGTTTGTTTTTTTTTTGCTTTAATTACCTGGCGCAAACTGTCTGTCTCGCTCTTGCGCTTTCTTAATAGTGCGCCCCTGGTGACCGTTAGCTGTAATAATAAGCCGCACCGTTGAATAAGCTGCAGGGTCCAAAGCAAGTAGAAAAAGTAGTGGCCTATAGTCCGGTACATTAGTGCAGGTAGGGAGTTTTTCCTCTCCACTGATGACTTGGCGAGTAGTGAAAGTAGTGAAAGTTGCCAGGACTCCACTTTCAGATCTCTACTTACACAGGAATACAGTTCCTCAAACTACATAGCAAATAATAATGTTAAAACTGTAATAACAAGGTGTCAGGATGGCGTGTGAGTAAACTAAATTGCAGACCTGTCGGCCTCTTTCAGGTTGTTGAAGACACAGTCATTGGAGTGGTTCTACACTAATGTAAAGAAACGCTTCAAGAGGTTTGGCAGCGCCAAAGTGTTGAAGACTCTCTACAGGAAACACCTGGCAGAGCACAGTGCACTGTCGGAGCTTACAGGTAAACATATTGCTAGTGAACTAGTGTTAACTAAATTTATATGTGAGCACAGACAGTGTCATAAGTACGTAACTACATGAAACAGAAGTTGTTTTGAATTTATATCAGTCTGACTTTTGCTTTCGTATCGCAAAACATTGGAGGACAAGTTAGGAAGAGGGTCAAACAGGATTAAGCTCCTTCTTGGCTTCATAACTTCAGAGAATTATTCCAGCTGCTGCCAGACTCCACGTTTATTAATGTTTGGTTCCTACCTTCTAATCATTCCCCAGCAGCTAATGAAAGAGTCAGTGCTGCTGTGTTTTGGTTGTTTTACCTTTAATGTGTCTGTGCACTATTGTCGTAACACAGCCTAATATGAAGCGTGTGGCACCAACAGTACAGATGGGATTTATTGAAGCCAGTCATGCTGTACGTGTATTACTAGTTGTGCTATACAGTGCTCTGAATAAGCCTGTCCACCCTGCAGCATGTGCTCCAGCCTGTAGGAGAGTAGTGCATCTACAGGCCATTAGTTTAGAGTCTCTGATCTAACTCCCCAGACAAGGGATTTCAGAGAATTACGTGTGTTTGGTGGAGCAGAGTTTGCTGGCTGCAGACGATTCAGAGCTGTGACCCCCCCTGTGGGTGGAGGACTGATGTGGGCTGGCATGAGGCCACCTCTCAGCATCTCATTCTGATTAAGGTTGCTGTGCTTTCCACTTCCCCCCTCACATGCACTCTCTCAGCACTCACTGTATCATACATTTTAATTTGTTTACAACTGACCTGCACTGATTTAGCTGTCAAATCCGATCTGCAGGGTCTGACTCACTCAAAGCCCCGATAATGTTACTTTGCATAACAACAATGTCAGCTGCACAGAAAGCGTCAGAATTAATGGAGCTGATATTTGGGAACCAAAAGCTCTGGGTATAGGCAATGTTTTGTATGAGGTTTGTGTATCAGTGCTCAGCGATTTGAAAGAGTAAAGCTCTGTAGTGATGAACTACTGTATGTATGTATGTGACCCTAAGGATCAGAGCAAACAGGCAGGAGAACACACACACACAGGTTTGTACATATTTGGACTGCAACACATTTTTTATCATTTTGACTTTAATGCCGTCATATATTTGAAAATGAAAGAAGAGCTTCAGGCTCAGACTGTCAGCTTTAATTTAGGGGTTTGGTTGAAATATCTCGAAGTAGTCTGTAGGAATTAGAGATTTTTTCTTTCTTTCACCGAAACGGGCAGGAATTAAAGACAGTGGCCACAAAAAGCTTGTCTATGGATTCCAGATTTCACAAACAGTCACTGACAGCAGATGTATTAAAACTGGCAGTTTGTCTGTGTCTATGTTTATTTACCTGATAATTTAATGCCCTCGTGCCAGTGATAACCAGGGCAGAGGTTTCATCAGTGTGTAGTTGTATCTTTTTCTTGGGGATCTTTCAAATGTTCTACTGCTAAGATTGACTGCTGCCTCTGCTAACCTGCCGTCTTCTCCTGTACATTTATGCTGCATATCACATTAGTATTATGTTCTTGCGTGGTAAGAGAGACAGAGAAATTCACATTCATGTTTATGCCACTATGTGAAAGCTTCATGGTGCCTTCAGGGTTACTGTGACCTTTAGCTGCTGTGGTGGTCTTTCATGTCCCTGTGCTGGGGCTAAATATGTCCTGACTCATTACATGTTACAACACAGCAGATGTCTATACGGGCGTCACAGGAACAAATGCTGTATCCCTGAAACACAAATAAAGATCCTCATTTTGTCCTTTATTTACCAGAAATCTACCAACAGTGAACTCATGTCTATTAAGTGTTCATCGCGGAAAGAATTCTTGGAATCAGAGCGAGGTGCTTTCTGCATTTTCAAAATAATCTAAAGTTCATATCACTTGGCTAAGTCCTCTTGTTGCCCCTTAAAATGATTGGAAGTGACCCTCTGTACTCTACTGTACTTGTGAACCACTGCCTGGTGCACACAGATCAGGTCGCCTGGTAATGCCGCACACGAGGCCACGCTAATGCACTTATATAACCACAAATGGCTGCATTGTTGCATGAATATTTATATGACATGGAAAGAGCTCAAAGTCCAGTCAGAGCTGGAAATTAAACTGCTAGATGTTCATTACTGAGGTCATTAGTTTTATATCAGCAGGTGTTAGATTGTACAGTTGACCCTAAAACAGTGACCACTGAGTGTGTGTCAACATGCACTTAACAAATCAGATGTGTTACATTACTGACTCTGAGTTACCACAGTTTCATTTTTTAAATGTATTTAATATTAATCTCTTTTACTTAATCCTCCATCTAATTTAGAAGTTTACACTGACCCAGTTCCAGGAGGGAAAGTTAATTCCATGTGAGTACACTGGTCTGTATCTGCCTTTTCATGTTCATCTCTATGTGTGTGTGTGTGTGTGCGCGCACAGAGGGCAGCGCCTATGACGAGAGCATCTGCAATGAGGACAGCGTCTGCGAGAGCGACTCAAACTTCTACAGACAAAGTGAAGGTGCTGTACGACTACACGACCGAGACGACTAAATAAAAATGTCTTCCTAGAAGTTAGTAACAGCTTTATGATATTTGCTTTATATGAAAGTAAGTCATTGCTGCAACTATTACTTGAATTTAATGGGAAATTTCACTGCTTGAGGGGGGAAACAAAAAGCTAGAATGAAGTTTGCTTAGCTTAGCATATAGACTGGGAATAGGGAGAAACCAGTAGATGTTAATTTTGTCCAAAAGCAGCATAAACTGGTTCCCATTATGTCCCTTAAAACCCCTTCCATGTCGTTTTTGTACAGATTAAAAAGCCCACAGATCTTAACCAGGCTAAGCTAAGCTAACCCGTTGCTGATATATGAGTTTTATTGATCTAATCTTCTCATAAAATGTAAACTGTTCTAATAAAACAGTCCCCTTAACGAACCAGGGCTTTAGAAGGCAATGTGACAAAAATGTTGGGATTAGGACCCTTTCTATTTTAGTCCATTTTTAAACAGTTCATCAAATTACCACAGACTTTGAACCTGGCTCATCCGGGGCTGCTGCTCTCTTTCAGTAATCCTGTAGTCTCCCTACAGTAAATACGTAATTCTGTTTTCATAAGAGAGTCACCACGTCTGACCTTCTGCAGGCACATCGTCCTCTCATAGATCTATAGCCTGGTGTTCGTGCCTCTATCTGCGGGGCCTGAAGGGGACACAGTTACTACCTTCTGCTTTAATGGAGAATCATGTTGTGAAGAGAACTGATTGAAAATTGTGTTTCTTTGTGTTCAGAGCACAGCATGGCAGAGACGCTCTCTGTGGCCTTGCGGGTGGCTGAGGAAACCATAGACGAGGCCATTTCCAAGGCTGAGTTTAACTCCGCCTGTCAGGTTATTGATGTTGCTTGTCTCAGGAATAGACTATTTATAGTTAGTAATACATAATGGTAATAATCAATAGACATTTATTATTTATTTTATACACTAGAAACACTTTTAAAGTTTAAATGTTTACATTGTGAAATTTAATTTACAGAGTACAATCTTATTTCCTATACATTGTAAATAATAATACACTAAAGGTGATTTTTTTTTTTTCCAGACAGTAGATACATTATGTTACTGGTGTAATTTATGCGCTTTGATAAACATCCTCTCCCTTTTTTATTTATCAAGTTCTTCCTTAATCTGTCTTCGACTGCTTTTACTCTTTGAGTCAGATTATTGGAAACATAAGGATTATCTTTCAAACTCAGATGACAGTGTGATACCACAGTAACACGACGCGCTGTAGCTCGACATAAACGCAACGTTACATGAATCTTATGGAACAATCCTCAGTTCAGAATTAGAAAATGTCCCATTTTCTGTTTCTGTCTCACAATCTCACAATTTCTTTTAAATCATCACACAGTAGTTTCCAAAACGACTCGGGGACGTGCCCTGCGTGACTTCCAAAGGGTTCCTACAACTTTAATAAATCCTTTAAAGGCCAGAACAGTCATCTGTTTGCTAAATCCCACACATCCCTGGTTCTGCAGCCTGTTTCTAAAATACAGCTGCATGTTGGAAAACATTTTCTTCTCACTAATCTGTGAAAGTATCCCAAAGCGTTTTAACTGAGTACAGCAAGTATGTACAGTATATTTAGAGGGTAAATCAGCTTATAATGTGTGTGGTGAGGAATATCTTTCTTATTCGTATGTGTTTGTATACCAGAAGAAGCAGAATGAGGCAAACTATCTGCGGGAGCACAGAGGAGAACTCATCGAGGAGCTGGCCAAAACTATTGTGCAAAAAGTAAGAAAATAAATGTTTGAGCGGCCAAACACTCATTCAGTAACAGATGTTCATCACGAAACATTCAAATAGAAATCACTAAGTGGGGTGTTCAAGCTCATACATCCTGTCTGTGTAAGATTATTAATAGGAGGAAATTGTTGGCTGAGATGAGGGCAGAGTATGACCAAGACTGGGCCCTCCGACAAAACACAGACCTTCATCATCCTCAGTCCACCTCGGATCAAGCCTCCAGCTCCCTCCAACACCAACCAGGCCTCTGGGTAAAACTCACATCACATTTACCACCACTAAACACTGTGCTGACCTCTGCTGGTTAAACTGTCTGATTTTATTGTATTGTTGACCTCTAGCGTGGCCACAGAATGGTTGTGGATATTTCTTCCTACTTTATCTGGTGGTAAATAAGTTAAATCACTGTTTTCCTTTTTTAATTCTTAAAAGCCATGCAACTCTCCTCAGAAGTCACACTCTGCCTACTCCCTGTCAGCCAATGACCTTCCAGGACTGATACAAGACTCCTCTCAAACACTGAAAAAGGAAGGTAGTGGCTCGGCTATGTCTGCTTGGAAGAGTGTAGATCGTTTGGACAACGCTGGTAAGACCTTCCCGCTCATTACTTCACCCTTTACCACCAGTGTAATCACGTTTAGGCAGTGCCACCAGACAAACACCAAACACAAACCCTTTTTAACTTTGTGTCTGTAAATCGTCAGACTTTCGGATCAATTCCAGATCAAATTTTTATTTATTTGACATGGACAGTGCACATTCATGAGGCTATTTTTCATCTGAGCAAAGATGCATCTAAATAACATTTAAATAATATAACATGGCAACACATAAAGATCATTACTAAATACAATGAAAAGTTGGTTTCCTGGGCATTTCTGAATGTTTAAATAAGATTAGTATGTACTAATTGGTCACATATCAAATATACTATGGTTCAGTGGTTGTCCTCTGGTCTTTATGTGGAAGTGCTGCACACTCACTTAAAGAGCCTTATTACTAAGATTGCTGTTGTGTGATCATACTTTTTGTGGTATGTTACTTTGGCACATGGTCTCTTCTTACCTGCATGGTTTCTGTGCTTGTGTGTGTGGATGCATGCATGTGATTTAAAGGTGTGTCCTCAGTGCTGAAGAGTCCAGACGGGAACTGGATTGCCCTGCAGAGCACCCAGCTGTCTCGTCCCAGCCTGTTGACCAAAAGAAAGAGCCTGGTTTACAGTGCCCTGGAGAGGGAGTCGGGCGTGGTATCTGCCTACGAAGGCATGGACTCTGACAACGAAGCTAAGCCGGAGCTCGACAGCTCCTGGGGTGCTGTCCTCCAGGAGATCCACAGGAAGATGACAGACTCTAATTTGAACCTGCAGGACACCCGGGACAGGATAACGTCGACGCTGATGGGACACCAAGGCAAGAGAGACGACGTGCTTTCCGACTCTGAGGGGAACAGGAAGTCAAAAAGACCCCTGCTCGCTCTCTTTAAGAGAAAGTTGCCTGCGGAGATCAGACGACCTTCATCATTATCCCGCAGGACGAGTGTCATCGATGTGAACTTTAACCTAGAACCAGCTGGAGGGGGGGAGCTGGGCAGTGTTGGTGCTGAACCAGAGGTGGGAAAAATCAGGAGATCACGGAAGAAAAGGAGGAGTAAAAAAGAGCAAGTAGCTTCATCTGCTGCTGCGGTAAGAAATTCATCACATACTGCTACAAACTGATCAGATCAAATGAGATGGGAGCATCTGTTAGTTAATTACACAAGGAGAAGGAACAGAGAACTAGAAGCTCAGCCTGTACAGCAGATTTGTGCATGGGGGGAAATTACACTAAATTAAGTGCAATACATTTTAAATGTTGTGATTTCATTTTGTTTTCACAGGAGTTAAACAGAACAGACAACCGCTCTGATTGTACTTCTGAGGCTGTGACGCCTGAAACTTTGAACTCCGGAGCCACGACCCCTGAACCTTTGGACCACGATAGTGACATCAACTACCCACAGCTGCACGAAGGCTGTGTCTCGGACTTCATAACTCGAGAGGAAGATGCAGATAATGATGACAGACAGAGAGAAGACGCGAGACAAGGAAGCGAAGAAATGGGTGGCGAAAATGAAAAGCTGTGGACAATGAAGATCGACTTGGATGAGAACAGAACTGGGGATGAGAAAGAGGAAGTAGAGAGGGATTTAGAACTAGATGATGAAGATATGAAAGACAGACTATACAGGCTTGTAACCCAGTCCAGTCTCACATACTTCTCCTCTACTGATGAAGAGTTGGACAACGTTGGTCAGAGTGAAGGAAAATGTGAGGAAGACAAAGATGAAGACCTGAAGGACGACGATGAAGAGACGGAAGGACTCACTCTTAGGCTCTGTCAACTAGAAGAGAAAGTCCGAGCAACCCAGTTCTCCTCCACAGAGGATGAGCTGGATAGAGTTGCTGTAGACGAGAAGGAGGAAGGCGAGGATGAGGAGCTGGCGTTGAAAGTGTGCAGATTGGCTGACCAAGTCGACGCCACTCAGTTTTCATCAACAGAGGATGAGCTGGACGCAGCAGAGAGAGGTGAGGGGGAGGAGGAGGAGGAGGAGGTGATAAGTGAGCAGACGCTGTGGAAGTTGCAGGCAGAAAAAGCCGTTCACGCTGCACAGCTGCGCGATCTGGCCAGTCTAGTCAGCGCCTCTCAGTTTTCTTCCACTGAGGATGAGCTGGATAGGATTGACGAGAGCGACAGAGTAATAAAGCAGGAGGCGAACGAAGGAGGAGCCGAGAGCAGTTCTGAGATGGAGGAACTGCGCTGGGGAGAAGCGGAGAGGAGAGAATCGTTTGGAGATCTGGACGTGAAAATGTTTGATTTGAGGGATGAACTGGAGCACGTGAAAAATGACAGCAAAGGTTCAAATGTGACAGATGTTTTGGACAATCCAATTAAGACAGAAGATGTTCAACAAGACAACGCAGAGGAAGACGAGGCTGAACATAATGATTTAACTGAAAACACACAAACAAGAGAGACGAAGACTAAAAGAACAGGCGTGGAGAAACGAACACGTGGAGAAGCAAGAGACGCAAAGGAAAGGGAAGAGATGAAGTCAGAAATGTTGTCGGAAGCAGAGAAAAGAGTGGAAGAAGAGAATCAGCGAGAGGAAAAGCACATGGAGAGACAGGTAGAAGAGACGTTTAAGGGAAGGTGGGAAATGACAGCAGAGAGCAATGAGGAAGATGCAGAATTCGACCGAATAATCAGCAGCATGTTGATGATGACTTTTGAAGACATGCAGGTGGAAACAGTAAAGGATGAAGCTGCAGAAAATGAAAGACAAGCAGAGGACAGAGAGGCAAACATTACGTTAAATGTTAAATCGGGAGAAGAAACAGGATTCAAAGAAAATACAGAAAATGAAAACGCATCAGAGGGAACGAGAAGCGGAGGAGAATCTCAGAGCCGAGGTGACACGAGGCCAGAGTCGGCTGTGGGAGAAAGTGAAACTCTGCAAACTGGAGAAAAGGAGAGCAGCGATGCTACAAGTGGACATGAAAATGAGCAGGAAGAAATAAGATTACCAGAAGAAGATCTCGAAACTAACGCAGCCAAACGAACAAAGGAAGCAGATGAAGAGGACAGAAAAGAAACCGCGCCGATGCAGGGGGAAAGTACTGCCGAGGGGGGAAGTACGAACGAAGAGATGGATGAAAGATATGAGGAATCAGAAAGAAATCCAGGTGACACAGAGCAGCGCAGCACATCATGCCTTCGTGAGGGTTTACTGTCACCACAGGAGATTCAGCACGTAAGCGCCGCTCAATACATTCAATAACCTACACATATGAGTCAGATTAACAATAACAATGTTAGAAGTACTGAATATAATATTCACTGCTGTGCAACTAACTGCAGAACTAACTGCTCAACCGGCTGCTGCTGCTACCTCTGCTCTCTCTGTGCCTCTCTGCTGTAGGGTAGAGACATTGAGCTTTATACGACAGTAGAGTTTATATCTACTCTGGTGGAGCAGGTGAGAGCTTGAGTGTTTTTGTTGGACGTGATGTGTCGTAGAGTTATTTTTGTGTACGTGACTGGTGCGTGTGTGTGCGTGTGTAACGTAGAGGTATTCGGCAGCGTCTCTGCGCAGCATCACCACTGAGGTTCTGAAGGTGCTCAACACCACCGAGGACCTGCTGCAGAGTGTGGAGGGAGGAGACGGACCCCCACTCTCCGCCACCTCCCTGCCCCCTGACAGCGACCCGATGAAGCTGGATCAGCAGTTCTCCAGACTGGAGGAGAATGTATGTGGATTTTAGTTTACACTTTATTTATTACATCATACTATACTAGAAATAGACAGGGACTACTGGACTGTACAAACGATGTTTGCCTTGTGTTATTTAAAAAGAAAACACAGAACACATGCATGTCAAGCCAGCAGAAGGTGGAGTCAGGTATCACTGTATGCAGGTGTACATGACAGCTGGGTCTGTGTTCGGCCTGGAGGAGGAGCTGAGTGACCTGGAGGAGTGCGCCAGGGGAATCTGCAGCTCCACGTCTGATATGGAGCTGTCCTACCTGGAGGAGCAGGTGGCATCAGCCGCTGCCAAGGTCCAACAGTCTGACCTACAGGTGGGTTAAAGCTGGATGCGAACCAGTTTTTATTCAGTTGAGTTTCCGTTTTAAATCCAAATCTTTGTGTCATTTCTCTGCTAGATTTGTGACATCTCTGCAAGAATTGCTGCTTTGAAAAGTGCAGGCCTCAATGTGGACACGCAGTCACGTTTCAAGACCAGGACCATTCCAGTTATGGTACAGTCCAGAGAAGGTTTCTCTACTGTGGCATCTGAAAGTAGTATAACTGTACTTGTTATGTTATCGCATGAGATGAAATAGCTCTGAACTAATTACAGGACAAAGCCCAAGGAGTTATTTGTTCCTGCAGTTGGGAAACGCTGAAGTAATGCCATAACACTTGAATCACTCAGACAAGTAAATGAAACGTTATTTTCCACAGCCAGCCACTCTGGACTCATCAAGGCAACTTCGGAGGAGATTACCAGCACCACCAGTGAAAGGTAAGAAATGATCCTATGTCATAGGTATGATCATGACAGTGTTATCATAGCTGTGTCAGATTAGCCTCGAGTGGCACAGCATTGTTATAGTTGCTGACTGCACTGATGTGAGCACAAACTACTTTATCTTCAGGTCGTTCTGCGCTTGAATTACAATTTAATGCACGCTTTCCTTTTAATTCCATACCTCAGACGACAAGGACAGTTAAATCATCGACCCGTGACAGTTGCAGTACCTCCAACACAGCCGTGCCTTGACCCTGTCACTCTGCAGCCGACAGGCCAGCCTCATATGTATTCAGATTCTACTCTGCCTTAATTTTACCAATGCTAAACACGCCTCAAATAACACAGGACACTACTTCTGTTTGTAGATGTGTGTAGTTGTACCGCATGTCACAGTCTTGTCAGAAATTTGCAGCAGATGTAGGAGCTTTATTTTTTGTGAGTCTGGTGACTAAAATGAATCATGGACACATACAGATAATAAGTAAATGTTAGGATCACTGACATGAGTTGCAACTATTTCTCTTGCAATATCTTGAAACAATCACAGCATGTTAGAAGTGTTACTGGATTCAAATCAACGCTATGGATATATAGACATGTATTTTTCCGAGGTCGTGGATGCTAGAGTGTACATATTTGTACAGCAGATGTTAAATTTGTTTTCTGCCTTTGTTATAGAATAGATCAAAATAAAAAAGTCACAAAATTGCAAACAAATGCTGATGATTTGAGATAAACGGCAAAGAAAACAAATATGCTGCCCCACGCTTGACCCTCCGGCGACGTTGGGCGTAAAGGTGAGGAATTTGGTCTGTATTATTGAGACGAGGAAGTGGCACCCGAATATGACATTCCTCCTTGTGAGGGAAGTGTGGGAACAGTGCAAAGCAGCTCTGGTAAATAACAGCCGTCTCTGAGAGAAATGGGCTCAGAACAAACATTCAGCAGCGTCATTGTTACTTCTGTTTAAGTGGGTTCCAATCCACTACACTTACGCACATATGCCATTAGTCTGATGTATTCATCTCAGGAACTTCTGCCGCTACTTTTACTCTCTGCAGTGGAAGTCAGGTGATTTTACGATGGTTTTCAGTTTTTATTTAGCTTAGTTGCTTTTTGTTTACTCCATGTGACCAAAGGCAATAACTGAAGATAGAAGTTATTTAATTTCCAAAACATGAACAAGTTGACAGTATTTCAGTGAAAAATGGACCCTGTCAATAAATATTCTAAACTTGGTTGTATATTTGAACAGCAATTCATGTGTGAACTTTACTACAGCTGCTGTCAATATATTAATTCATTAACTGATTATATTTTTACTTTCAATTGAAGTGGAACAGAAGTATAAATCATCTTCGAATGGAAATACTCTAATTACTTTAAAACTGTACTTTAGTAAAATTAAATGTATTTAAGTGTAAGATATTTTTTTACGTGCTATAAATAAAAGCCAAATTAGAAAGACACCTGTGAAGAGGACGACATACATTGCGGTATGATGCTGCACGTATCAACAAGGTAAAAACAAACATCAAGCCAAACTGGGGCATCAAACAGTTTGTAGATACAATCTCCTCATAGAGGTTTGATGGTTTCTTCACTGACTGCTTGAATTGTCTCGGTGAGCAACAGTTACAGTGTCTCAGCATTCAAACAAACAACGCTAACTCACATGGAACCAGCTGTGGCCTCAAAGCCTTCTGGGATATGTAGTTTTGGTCAGGAGCTCTCTGACGACAGGAAGCGCTCCCTCTGATCAGGAATTATGAATCCTTCTTTCTGTTCGCTCTCTCTTCTGCTGGACATGACAAAAGACTGTTTGGGGTCGATGACCATCGCGCTGTCTCTGTCCTGACTGGGAGCCTCCACCTCTGCGTATGAAGGGCAGCCAGACCCGCGCCTGAACTTCATGATTGGCCAGCGGGCTGGGCGGCGCTGTGGGGAGAGGTCAACATGAAACAAGAAGTTCTCAAAACTGTCTTCTCTATGGAGCAATGCTTGTGCTGGAGAAGACTTTGGCGTATCAGACAAATATGTCAACATAGACTCGTTTAAACTCATATTTAGTATAGATGGGGAATGTTTTAAATTAAGCATCTAAATTCGAAAGAAAAAGGAAATGGTTATTAAATGTGCCAAACAGACACAGAAAGATAGGCCAGACAGCCATCAAAATAAATTTTATTATATTATATGTAATTGAATATTATATATATA
>JAUMTR010000009.1:13257475-13270214 GCA_032270685.1 Microctenopoma stevenorrisi | reverse complement strand
TATATATATATTGACACAGGATGGTGCTAGATCAATGTTGAAGGAACTGCAAATTTATTAGAAGAGTCCTTAACAAAGATGAGCTGTGTGGTCAATATGGACCATCGGACCACTACCACCAACCTACTGAAATAATAAATCTGAAAACACGGACTGTGACAGACAACCTGTGCAGAATGAGCATCATCTGTGTGTCACTGACCTCCATGAAGAAGAGGCTGACACTGGAGGTGGGGTGGCTGTGCATGTAGACTGACAGAAGGATGGCCGCTGTGATGATGACGACCATCAGAATGATCCCCGCGAGGAGAGCGAGCTGCGGCCGCTCGTCTTTCCCTCCTTTGTGCGCCTCGGCTCCTGCTGTACGTAAGTGAGACAACTGAGGTTTGAATGTTTCAGGCACATCAGGTTTGAATGTGATGTCGGCATCACAGCGTGTTAGAGCTGTACTGAAACGAATCAACTGGAAATAAGGTCACCGCACAGTTTTCTTTTTTACACTGACTGATGTAGCGGCAGCAGAAAACAGCTTAACGAAAATGTTTAACAGCAGAGCGAAATATTAGAATCATCTTATCTGAAAACTACAACACAATGAAAAAAATTCATCCTTTGAGCTCTGAGCCACAACAGATTAATGATCTTTACAGTAGATAATGAATCTTTGCAGAAGGTCGCAGGGTCAAACCCTGTCTGACTCATAACCCATCCCCTACCAGGTGGTCCCTGAGACAGACACTCCTTGTAAGTCGCTTTGGATAAAGGCGTCTGCCAAGCAAAGTAAAGTATTGTAGCTGTTGGGCACTTGCTGGTGTTGTTTCAGTTTAACTTTTACAACTCTGCCCACAAGTCATTTTGAAGATGAAATGTGACGATTGATTTTGGGACACAATCAATTACAAATAGTTTTTTGCTTGGATTTAAGTCCATTACTTTACTCCAGGGCACACTGGTACCTAATGGTTATTGTGCATGCTACAGAACTGCAATGTCTCTGGTTCGCATCCATCTGGGGACCTTTGTGGCCTCTCTCTCTCTCTCTCTCTCTCTCTCTCTCTCACTCATGTGTCCTGTCTCCCTCTCTCGCTCTCAAACTTTCAAAAAAGGCTAAAATGCCAAAAACATGAATAAATACAATCCAGTACTTTTCCAGCACAATGTGTTTGCATCAAACAGTGTTGTCCTCCTCCAGCTTATAAACAATAGAGAACACAGCCAAAAAAACACACACACACACACACACACACACACACACTCTGACCCAACCAGGACACATACGTTGAGTCATCTCAGTAGCTCAGGACACTATGCAGTATTTAACATGGCGCTGTATACGCACAGCTGTGAGCTAACAGAGGGCTGGGAAATAGCTGACCACTTGACCCCAACGCTGTCAGGCCTTACAGAACACACAGGGCGTGGATGCCGTGCAACAACAACAACAACAAACCAATTCATGAAACCGCAGTGATGCCTGTGCTGCTCCGAGCAGCAGCGTGCAGCGCGATTCATTCAGCATTTGGCATCTTATCTTCTGCAGGTTTACCGGTCGGAGGCGGTGGAGTGGATAATAGCTTTCTGCTTGTGCTGATGCTGTGTGTTGAGGGGCTGGTGACGGTGGATGAATTCCTAAAAGGGGTGGTGATCATGCTGGAGGTGACCTGATGCGCTGCAGTGACTGGCGCTGGAGTTGTGACGTCTTTCAGCTGGAGACACCGAGGATCCCGTCTCTGGAGAGAAGGGGGGGAAAATAAAATCTGTAAAATCTTTTGCACAGAAAAACAGGAGACATGTTAGCATCTGAGTTAAACTTTAAGCTTTACACTAAAATACAAAAACAACCTCCTCCAGGCAGCCGTGGTCAACCCAGTCCTGACGGTAACGATCAAAGCCACATGAGCATCTGGGGAAGGTTTAATATATGATGGTTTAACATTACCGAAGGTTGGAACACAGTTTAAGACATTTTTATTCATCAGGCATGGTTTAGACAAAATTTAATTTATTCTTCTTTGTGCTTTTTTATTTTAAACATTAAAAAAAACGTTTTCCTTTACGGTGGTGTGTGCTCTTGCAGGGCAGTTTACCTTTGTAGCTGACGGCACCAGCTGCAGTTAAAACCAATCTGAGCTGAGACACAGGAACCACAGTTTGAGAACTGAAGGCAAGCTGAGAATAAAAAAAAGGGTGAAGATTATGGAGGAAAATAGGACTTTGTTTTCTTAAAAAGGACGTCCTGTAAAGTAAATTGAACTAAAATGTGTGTACATGAGCAGAGGAACATCCCTTCTACTTTTTAAACATGAGTAACTTACTAGGAAGAGGTAGCAACTCTACAGCTGTAGAGTTGGAGATTTTAGACTTGAGGATGTCGATTTTATGATACTCGTAAATAGTTGTCCTCCGAACATCTAGAGCACGTCACACAGAATATGAGAACATAAATTCCAGGCCATGTGAATGTAGTAAAATTAAGTTAAAGTGTCACTCACTGGGAATTTGCTCTATCTCATGAAGCACCACAAACGCATCTGACAAGCCAACTTTCACAGGATGATTCTCAGTACTGATTTTGTTGATGTCAGCAGGAATCTGTGAGGGGGAGGGGAGCTGCAAGATTAAACAGAATGTGCATTAAACATGAAGAAGAAGAAAAGTCACCTCTTTGTATGCAAATACAATGCGTCCATCGCTGTGTAGGACAGCCTGGAAGGTGAACGCTCCCACACTGGCGGCGTCCTGGAGGTGAATGCGGCTCCACTGAACTACCAATGCAGTTCCTCAGAGGCAGACATGAACACACACACACAACCATTCAGAACCAGAAAAAAATGATCATAACAGACTGTGTGTCTCTTACCATTATCAAAGTAAAACACAGTCGAGTTTTTGGAAAGACTTGGATCGAAATTAGCCATGAGAGGGGCGACATACTGAGTGGCGGTAAGCATCCGGTGGATTATATCGCCAGTGTAAATGAAACCTGAAACAGGAAAACATGCAGAATTTATCATGACTTTACAGTCATTAATCATCTGTGAGCTTGGCATTAAAGTTTCCATTTGACATGTTGGTGAAAAATAAGATGTTCATATAACAGAAGACACTTATAGTTAATACAGAATATACAGTGAAAAGGTAAAACCTCATAACTGTGATCTCATAACGTCAAGAGGAAAGACACCATGTGTGTAGTTTTAAGACTCACCTCCAGTTGCAACTGTGATTTCCTTTAAAATATGACCATAGAAAGGAAAGTCAAAAGAAAGATTCACTCTCTGCCAGGAAGAGAAGACAAAGTTGAACATCGGCAACACAAAGACATTTGGACCACTGACAGTAAACCTCAGGTATTTCGTTTGCATATAACTCTGTGACTGTTCCATTTATTCCCACAGATTCATACTTCCGCCTGTCTGTGAGCGCTGGACAGAAACCCGTGGTCCTTCCACTCCTCCTCCTCCACGTTCACCCACAGCTCTTTACTGGCTGCGTCCCCAGGGCCGTAGATTTTAGATGTGTAGTAGGCGTGATCGACGTCCTATCACAAAAAAAGGAGACTTAAACTGCTTCAAACTGCCATTATTATTCAGTCTTTTATATTTGGTTTCCTTCGTCAGTGTGTGTGATTTTCTGATCATTCTCTGGATTAATTAAATGAGCCCACTTAGACCTTCTCTTTAACATACAAGGTTGGAAAGCTAAGAACTCAAAGTTGGTCCTGGTGGCAAGGTTATAAAAAATAATCTGACAACCTACCACAATCTGTGAAGAGTTGTTGTGTCTCTCCTCCATCAGCAGATCTGGATCTGACTCATGTGGTTGGTGCTGATCTCTATAATGACCCAGATTATCTGTAGCACTTTCAGGGACTCCAGGCTTGAGCCTAGAGGCCGACCTCTTCTCTTTGGGTTTGTTAACTGCGAGTACGTATGACCTTGCCTCTGGAACTAACAGCTGATGTGTGTGGATGCGATGGACTCCTGAAAGGACAAAGACGTTATTGCAGTGATCACTTTGGTGCGTTCGTGTGTCTTGTGTGTCTTGGTTGTGTGCACAGGCTAAACTGATCAAATAATCTAATGACTTGCACGGCTTAAAAAACTGGCACCACATGTATAATAGTCAGTCTGGAGTTGTAGTATTTTAACAACCTTAAAAGCGACTTAGTGGCACATGGAAAACTGTACGTTCTTCCCTACATGCGGAAGGACACATCAATCTGTCAGCCTGTGACATGTGGCAAACATGTGTGGTCACCCCGTCATTCAGCCTCTCCTGTGACAACACTGCATCTTAATCCTCCTCTTCACAGCGGACGGCGAAAACATACTTTACATTCTTCACACCAGCCAGGTCCAGAACCAGGACCCAGACCAGGCATGTGAGGCTGCGCAGCGTTGGGTGTTGTGTCTGTAGTCCCTGTGGTACTGTCACATGGTGGCAGCTGTATGTCAGTGTGACAAGGTGCAGTAAAATTTCTAGAACTGCAAATGTCAACCAGACTCACTGGTCTCTGCTCAGTGGCTTCTGCTACGCAAAAAGGGGTCTAAAATTAGGGGGGGAAATTAGATTGTTACAGAATTCAATATAGTTTAACAACTCCAGCTACACAATGGTCAATTGTTGAATCTAAATATGAACAATTTACTGTAGAGAAAATTGCACTGCACTATTCGATGCACCTTTAATGAATCTCCATGAGTCACCTGGACTTGCACATCCCCGCTGGTGGTTGGACATGTCGTTAAGCACAGATACACATAAGGAGAATAAAAGCGATAAAGTGAATAAGTACATGTTCATGACTTACCATGAGCGGACTTTAGCTTCACGAAGTTTATTTGAAACTGGAAAATAAAGACGAGTTCTGTGATGAGATGAACAGTCTTCAACATCAACATAATTCCTCTCAGTCTGTTTATCGCAGTCTGTTTTAACTGCACAAACAAATAAACGCAACGTGAGTTTGCGCCAGTTAGTGGAAATTCTACTCTTGTTTTGGTCCAGTGTGGAGTTTGTATCCAAGTTGTCAGCATTTCAGTCTGCCTGCAGAGAAATGACCCGCAGCTAGTAACGAGAGACTGGACCACTGGAGAGGCTGCCTTCAGGTGCAGTCAAAATTATAAGCATCGTGCAGTATTTCTGAAGAAAACACTGTATTTTTGTGACAGTTTTAGTTGAACTAGTTAGCACTTAAATTACATTTTACTGCGCTTGACAGCATCATTACTTTGTTTGATCCAGTTTAAGTAATAATAAATTATTCAACGACTATACGCACCTGAAGGTACCATTCAATCTCAGATAACCGGTAGCACGTGAACGCGGCACCAGAGGTTACATCTCTGATTCAAACTTTCTCCACACGAATAAAAACAATGTCAACATTTAACAGTTAAAAAAACAGATCAGCTCATGTTTACAGAAACTAATTATTTTATGTGGTGTCAAAAATAAAGACAGCTGTGATCCCGTAGACTGGTTTAACATTTGCACCTAAACAATGTGGAATTTGAAACTGTTAAGTGATAAAAAAAAAAACCTCTATACTACAAAACATGCAGCAATCAGAAAGAAACTAACCAAACCAACAGTATTCTTTTAATAGCTTCAATAAAAGATGCATCTGTATTTTAAAGGTATTTCTATTAATGGGTTTTTATTAAGTTATATTAAAGTACACCGCTGTGTAAACCACAGAGCAGTGGGACTGTACTTTCCTTTAAAATTAAACCCTCTTGTAGCAGAAATAGAACCAAACCAGGACAGCAATTAGCAAAATCCAATTTAGCGCAGTAATGTAAAGCAACTTGTGTCTGAAGATTTGCTCACAAGGTGGATCCGACAGTAAAGTTGTGCAGATGTGTGTTTTGAAAGAGACAAGGGAACACGTTTACAGTATTGTTTTTAATGCAAGATATGCAACAGATGGATACCAGCTTCAAATGGATGATTGAGTGAAGGCATAAAACAATACCAAGAAAGGCTGCACATTTCAACACAAGGGCACTTCAGGTCTATCACTTGACAGAAAAGACCCAAGATATTACAAAGGGAGGAGGTTTCAAAATATTTTTCTCTAATCCTATGATTGTAAACACAAAGATGCATTAAAAAAAAAAAAAATAGAAATGAGACGTTTCCAAATATACAAAGTTTGTCTTTACTCCGTGTCAAAGTGTTCAAGACGTCAATGCATTTATTGTGATAAAATTCATGCTGGAAAAACAAACATCCTTGTTAATTAAAGGTGTTACATGAGCATTTTAGATATAAAGGTCTTTACCACACCTTGAGACACTCGAATAAAAATGTTTTGCCAAGAGGGTTGGTTCCCTCAACAAGTATGTAGTGACACTTTTGGATGCGTCACATTTATTCCATTAGTTTGATTTTTTTCATATAATCACAGAACAAGATTTGTCTTTGTTGTAAGAGTGAAATTCTAAAGAAGTCCAAATAAAGTTAAACGTTATGGGCCACGTGCTGTGCAGTATTTTTCTAAAGATCACAGCAGTAAGACCCTTCAGGAGGTTAGCTTAGCTTTACTGCAGCAAAAATACTGGAAACAACTAGCCTGGCGTTAAACTAGAATTTGATGTGTCCACATTACAAGTGGGCTGGACGCTGGCAGGCATGTTATCAACCGCCTCACCTAATGATATCTAAACCCAAAGCCATTTTCAGACTTGCACTGGAACCTTAAACTTCTCCAGATGTTACCTGGAGGAGCTGGATGCGTCACGTCTGTGAAAATGGCTCTGCCATCCTAGCACCAACATGTCCACTGGCATTAGCATGGTCCCATTCGTCTCAATTATCACCAGATATCAGATATTCTACAAAAATTTAGTCATGCCTCTAAACGTTTATGACAGCACCTTTAATTAAACAGCCATTTGTCTCCGAGATGTGGGTGAAATGGAAAAAGCTCTGAAGTGAAACCATATTAAACACTGCATTTCAGGAGCTCCACTTCAAAGATGAGAGTGGAATTTGCTGGGATAAGGGGCGGGTATCCCCTGGCACCATACGCAAAGTCTGGCGAGCAGGTCAACCTGGCCACTTCTCCGAGGGTCATCTGTGGAGGAAGTGAAGTTTATTAAGCGGAGAACAAAAATCTATCCAAACATGCTTGGCCCAACACAAAGCAGCAATTTCACTCCACTTGCTAAATTGAGGAATGAATAACTCACCTAGAAGCATCAATAAAGTATAACTAATTAACCACATTTATTTGGAAAGCAAAAGGTGATTGTGACCTGCCACATCAGCATAAACTGTTAAAAATTAGGTTTTTGTCACAACACATTATACACGAGTTATTATCTGAAGGACCCGGGCAGTGTGTCAAACTAATGTGACTAACCTCATCACATGCCACAGCTAAGGGTTGCCTCCAAGAGGAAAACGCGCTGAAAAATTTGAGTTTGTTTAATTAGAGAATACATCAAGTTACTGCTGGACTATGGTTAGGTAGGCAGCTGTCTGCAGCCTTCAATCTGAGCACTAACACCAGGAGATTAATGATACTTTAAGTCTAGGTTGTCACAGACCTTTCAATAGTCCAAAGAAAAGCAATGGCTATACCTGCAATTTGTTTTTTTTCATGATCTGATCTTCATGAAAGTCAAAACAATAAACATCTCTAGACTGATAAAAGACAGTCGAGATCTTCCGTGTCTTTATGGAACACGCCCATTAAACAGACAAAGATGGTGGAAAAGCTAAATAAACTGGTTGAACCACCCAGACCTGTGGTGGGTGTGTGTTTTATGTGTTGAACCGATTTTTAAAGGTCGAAGAAACATCCTGTAGTGGATTTACTCTGATATAGGGGTCATTGCCTTGTGGTGTCAACCAACACCTGATTTTAGCCACTTCTGTTTGACTTTTGGATAAGCTTTGGAATTCATCTTTCTCCCCACAATGGCAAGCAGACCATGTTCAAAGACACCAAAGCACTTATTGATGAGGGTGGCATGATTGGTCAGTCACATTTGCAGGGGAAAAGAACGCATAATATTTAAACAATATAATCACAAGAAGTCTTTAACAGTTCAATCCTTACCCTAGCTACACCCTCATCCCAGGCACGAATAACTTCACCCTCTCCAAGAGTGAACATGAAGGGCTCTCCCCGGTCCCTGGAGGAATCAAACTTTTTTCCATTTGTCAGCGTGCCTATTCAACAATAAAGATGAAAAACCAAACACTTCTTAGCACCATTTAAGAGCTGCAACAATGAAATGACCCAGAAGTAAATTTGTTAATGAATAAACAACTACTACTGGCGCTCTCTGCCATCCATCACTGTGCATTCAGAAGTAAGAGTAAAGAAATTATGTGCACATATTCCCCATATTCTACACGATTCCCTTAGAAATATTCAGAACGGGCTGACTGTTAAATACATTCTCGGTGCACAGAATAAAACTACTAATATCCCCAGCTCCATAATTAAGGGCGAGGAGACTGACATTTTCATGGCTGAGCATTAATAAGGAAGGTACAGCCAGGTTAGCATTGGTTAGCTTGGCAGGACACATCACGGTTTTACGCTGCGGCTGTAAAGATGGTAAATCCGTCAATCTGCCTCAAAAAGCACTGTTCAGAGCAGAATGCTGCATTGGGACAAAGCCACACTTTTCATTTACCGTGGCATTCAGACACCGTGCTAAGCTAAGCTAACCATATCCTGTCTGTTACGTTAGCTTCACGGCGACAACGGGTGTCACCGAGCTTCTCACGTAACTCTCGAGGTAACTGTACAGACCATTTAACACTTGACATTCATGCGATGTAATATTATAACGTATTGTGAGTGAAAGTGGATGAACAAAGGAACATTTGACAAATCTGCAGTGAATTAGCTAGCTTAGCCTAGGTCTTACCGACGTAGTGGACGGCGACACGTTTCCCCCTCTGCGGGAAAGTCACACCTAAACAAAGAAAGTGTGAATTAAAACCGTTAGGCAATAAAATATTAAAACGCTGATTCACTTGCATTTCATAAATACTTACCGTCTCCGGGTCTTATGGTCTCAACATCAACACCCATTGTTCTTTGTGTGCGGCCTGTCTGTGACTTCCTGCGGCTCAGGGTGCTGGGCTGTAACGTCAACGTGGGCGTCGCCACACCCCTTTTACTGGAGCACGTGCCCCGCTATTGGAGGCGTCTTGAACGTTTCATGGTTATGGGCGGGATTTAAGTGTCTGACTCCGCCTTTATGCAACCCGCGGCCAGTACTACATGTACTAGTGCGATTTGCGGCATTATTGTGCAGCACCCCAGTAAAAATCACGTTCATCACGATTCATTCGTGTCTGTAGATTGAAATTCGATTCAATATACATTTCATATTTACCAGCAATATTTAGCCATAATTAACTCTTGGAAGTTTAAACACAACACTGTTTGCCAATCGTCTTTGGATATAATATGTTCTTTTCAATTGAAAGGCCAGGCTCTGCTCCTCCTTTTAGTTTTTTAGTTTATCATTTTATGTTACAGATTTTACCAGTTTACAATAGTTTAAAACAATTTCCGTCAAGGATTAATAAAGTGATTTAAATATATATGTGACCGGGACATCTGGGGTGGATCTACCTGGGGAAAAGGTGCCCCAGTTTCTAAAGTAACTGGACAATAAAATGACCAGTATAAATAAGACAGAGAAAAACAAGTCCAGAATAAAAATTTGTTCTGGTGATATTAGAAAGCAAACATCACATGAGCAGCTTAAAGTAATTTATTACAAGACAATTTACAATATACTGCAGTCAATGTGTTTGTTACTGTACTTGGCAAGTATTTGCAAATATTTTATTCTTATATATAGCAATTTCCTTTTTCAAAATAACACATTTAATATCTTCATGTACATATTCATAACTTATAACTTTATAAGGTTATTTGCAGTTATAAATATGAGCTAAGCATCAGATGAAATCACTGTGTTGTCAGTTTTATGTGACGATGGATCATAAAGCTTGTTGAAGAAGGAAGAGTTAGATTCTGTTCTGTGTTGTGTGCCCTAGAAGGAAAAACATCTTTTATTATTTGAGCTTTTCACCATCAAGACAAGATGCTTTTTTATCTATTCTCTCTTATTTACATCTATTCTGCAGTCATAGAGGTCGAACACAGAGTTCTGGGCAATTGGATCATTATTTATATTTGTCGACTGGTTCCTAAGACAGAGGAGCACAAATGTCAACATTTTTCATTTAAACATAGTTCATAATGTAAATTATTTATGGATTTAAATCATTGTGTGTGTACCTGTTACTACACCTTCGGTTCAGCACTAAGAGGAAGATGGAGATGGTGACTCCAGCCACCAAAGTCAGACCAACTGCGAGGGCCACAGACGTCATATCTGCAGACACAGAGAAATGTGATTGACCTCCTCTTTATTTAGTCCTTGTGAACGGATATTTCGGGTACGCACTGACAGGCTTTCGTCAGATTTTCCACAATTGCCCAGTTGGACACCTCATGTTCATTCGATTGTGATCGTGTTGTGAATGTGACGTCTAAGTACCACTCTGAGAAAATTTCTTCAAAGCACAACTTAGATTTATGCTTTTATTCAATCTGTCTGGGTAAAGACTGTACAACTTAGTTCTCAGCTCAATTAAGGTTACCATAGTTGCCATCAGGGCTGATGGGGGGCTCTGTGTAGCATCCACCCGGGGAGATGGTGATGTCGTCAAGAGCAACATCCCCGACTGTGTTCATGCCCCTCTGATACACAAAGACAAACTGTGACAAAAAAGAGACCTGTCATTGTTTTTATTCTCTTATCAGCCCACACTAAAATATTTAATGATAAACGCTTGAAGTACAACACTATCTAGCTTATCCAGTTTCACTTTGATTAAATGTAAGTTCATAATCACCCAGAATGCTTCCTTGTGTTTAATAGACACACTGGTCTGCTGCCATTTGTCTCCCTTGTTTCCTGTCTCAATCCACTTCAGCATTCCTTCTTCAGAACCACCAGAATGCATTTTTCTACAGAACAGAATAGCACACATCATGTTTTGCATCACGTTCGTGTGTAATGTTGCTACTTCTCAGACACTAACAGTTGGTTACCTGGTATTTATGTAAAGTCTGAGAGTCCCAACGTGGCTGCCATACATGTGGTACCAGAATTTGAGACAGTGCCCTCTAGTGGATGGCTGAAACACATCACTGACCAGGAAGGACCTGTCTCCCCACTCACCCACCGAGCTGTCCACATACAGATAGTAACCTTGTGGAAATATGACAGGATCACTCATAAATTAATTTCCTAACCTGCTATAGTTAATGCCAAAAAATGCTGTATAGTAATTCCTTCCAGGTATTTGCAGTGTAGGTATTTTTGACATAACATAATAAATTACCTCTAAAGGTGCATGGAAAAGGTAAAAGTTGGTCTGAGAAAATCTGAAACACTTGTAGGATATTCATGAACTTTGAGGTAAGGTAAGTTAATGAATATTAACTGTTTACTTACAGCACTTATCGTGTTTCATATGTTTCATCTGAATATAAGTGCATATTAATAACAGTGGTGCCGAATCATCCTGAACATGTGTGTTTAAGTTGGAGTGTGCATTAATGCCTCTAACAGCTTAAAGGTCCATATATAAAGGTATACTATTAATTTTTTAAATTTTTTATACAGTACATCCAGAAGAATATAGACCCAGATGATCAGCTCTAGGAAGGGTCCTAGTTGTGTTTCTGTCTCAGAATTATGGAGGCCACTGTTCTCTTGGGAACCTTCAGTGCAGCGAAATTCTTTGTGGCCTTCCACATATCTGTAAACACTTTCTTTATGCAGGGAGCTTTTAATTTTTTTACATTTGAACAATTGTAGTATCAGAATGCACTGTAGATCGCTAAAAAACTATCCCCCATCCTGTTGATCACACAGTTAAGGGGCTAATAAAGTAATATTTTTATCTAATCTAATCTGATCTAGGTTTTCTATACGTTTTCCAACCTTGTGTTGAGTTGGTAGTGTGATCAACACTGGGCCCGGTGTTGGGGTTAGGAGTCGCCCCTCTGCTGCGTAGCCAGTCTCCCTGGTCGACTTCTCCGCCCAGGTTGGTCCAGCTACACATGTTGTCCTCAAAGTCACAGAATCCATGAGGGGGACAATGAGCATCTGTCAGCTGGACATCATCAAACGCCATGTCTCCCTCCTGGGTGGGACCGGCCTTCACACCTTCCACCATGATCTAAAACACAAAGCGTGTTTTAATACTTCTTTTTTGTGTCATTTAAGACTCAAATTCTTCTTCTTTTATATAAATAAATGATAATTTTGTTTTAGAAATGTCAGAAAATTGTAGGAACGGTTTTTTAACAGGGTGAGTTTGTTTCCTTAAGTTTCTCTGTCTGACCATACCATAAGGGAAGAAAACAAATCCTTCCATTACCAGAATATGTTGTTGTAATATTAATCTGACTTATCTGACCCTTTATAATTGATGTGGATCATTGGTCCCGAATAATAGAGGCTCTTAAAGTGCTTAATGTTGTTTACAACTGAATTAAGTTATAATTTTTGCATTTTTGTTTAATTTTAACTAATAGCACATGATATATTAATTTTCTGAGTACTTTTAGTTACCTAAATGCTATATATATTATCCCCCTAAATCAGGGGTCTCAGACTCGCGGCCCGCGGGCCATCTGCGGCCCCCGAGACCGTAATTTGCGGCCCCCGTCTTA
>JAUMTR010000009.1:13246145-13257375 GCA_032270685.1 Microctenopoma stevenorrisi | reverse complement strand
AAAATACTGATGAGGCCCATCCTCACCCAGACTCCGCCTCCAGCGGCCCCCAGGTAAATTGAGTTTGAGACCCCTGCCCTAAATCAATGTGTTTGAGCTGAATCAGTTTGACTTACTCTATAAGGCTGAAACCCAGGTAAAGTTGAAGCCTGAGCGACCCTCCACAGTCGACCCTGATCCCCAGTTTGAGAGAAAATCAGAGCTTTCCTCCCATCTTCACCCTGCTGGTAAATATTCAGAGTCCCTACATCTTTACCGTACATGTAGTACCACAGCTGCAGACAAGATCCTGTATCTGAAGAGCCACAGGAGAGAAAACCACCATAAAACTTATTTCTTCCAGCCTGCTGACACTGACACTGTCAACTCCCCATGATGTTGGCGGACAGTGCTATCTCACCTGCATTGTGTAATGGTGAAAACATCACAGCCGTCTGCCCAGCTCGGTCAGTGGCAGAGGAAGACAGGTAACAGTAATGGCCGGTGGGTGCGTTGGTGGTGTGGTCGCTGTCTGGTCCAGTGTTGGGGTTATGAGTGGAGCCCGACTCTCTGTCCCAGTCAAAGTCATCAGCGGTCTCCTGCTGCCAGTTACAGCTCCCCTCCTCAAAGTCACACAAACCTACAACATCATTTAGAATAATGTCTTGTCATGCATCATATATTGGCCAATCCGATGTGCTGTACTACACGCTATACATTCCTGTACCCTTAATAATTCTTTCCTGTAGGTATCAGATGGTCAGGAAGGAAACCAACAGGTGGTGTTCCCCCTTCATCTGTCTACAGTCTGTCTACCATCTCACAACAAAAGCAAATGTCACTTAAATAGGGGGCAGATTAATTATCTACTAGTTTTAGCTACTGATTTAGTGTAACTCTATGGGGTTTGAAGTAAATATGTAAATATACCTATGTTCATCTTAACGGACTGTGTGTATCACATCTCTGTTTGTTTTAGGACAACAATGGCACATATCAAATAATCTCTGATGTCCTCCATTTTCTTACCAGAATGTGAACATGGCCCACTGATGAGGGAGATGTCATCAATGGCTATGTCCCCCGCTTCTCCTTCCACTGTAGCCTCCAGAATCACTTGGTGGACTTTCTGCAACGTCACGTGGCTTTGCACCAGCAGCCACTCATCCCCTTGATTTCCTGATTTTTGCCACACCTACAGAAACGAGAAGAAGCTGATTTACTCGTTACAATGAGGATGTGAGGAGGCTTTTGCAACGCCCTGGCGTGCTTTCAATATACCGTATATAAATGTTGTTTTGCAATGAGCATTTCACAACTATGTGAAAAGTATAATAACAGAGAGAGAGATATTTCTCAATCGGCCTCACAGCTAATTTTCTAACTGTAGTAAAGGGAAGTAACCCAAAACTGAATATTTAAGTTAAAAAATATCTGGCCTTGACCATCATGCAGAGGAACACGCATGAATCTGTAAAGTTGTTAGTTTCATGTATGTTTTACCAGTGTTTTCTCAAAGGGATCAACTGTTTGTAGAAGCACCCTCAGAGAGCCCACAGCCGCTCCAAACATGTGGTACCAAAGTCTGACACAGTATCCTTGTTCTCCAGCAGGTGGCAGCAGTGGAGACTTCAGCTGGGCCAGATCCCCCTTTACACTTGGAGGGGAGCTCTTAATGAAAATGTATTTCCCTGTGAAACAACATAAAACAGTTGATCTAAACTTCACACATTTAGTCTAAGCAATAATAAATTGTTCAGAAATAGGAATGACCTTTGCCAGAAGTGTGGTCTCCTGCAGGTCCAGTGTTTGGGGTTTCAGTGGGACCTGACCTGCTAAGCCAGTCCAACTCATCCTCACCCCCCTGCACCCAAACACACAGACCATCTTCAAAAGAGCAGTCAAAGGCTGCCAGAGCTGAGGAGAGGTAATGAATTTCAAAATTAGCCCACCATCATCACTAGTCCTTGCTCCTGTAGGCTTACACACAGCACCATCATGGGAGCAGAATAACAGACACCACTACAACTCATTCCACATATACATAAATAGATTATTATAATACAGATGAAACCTTATTTACCTGGTGGCTGGTAAGATGTTTCGCAGTTTAGAAAAGAGACGTCGTCCACAGCGACAACATAATCTCCAGTGGTCTTACCCCTCTGAGCCTTTTTATTCACGCTGCTGAAAAAAAGCTATGACAACAATAACGATATGAACAATTACATTAAGGTTTCTGAAGGATTTGGAACAATTTGACCTACGCTTTGTTAAGTTTAATGTTACTCAACACTCCCCTTTATTTGTTTCTGCTTTTGTATTGTTTTGTTCTTATGGTGGGCTTTATACCGGGAAATATTCCTTGGTTTGTGCTTCATTTAGGATGTTTTCTAATCCTAAATAAAAAAAAATTTAAAAGAGAAACATACTTTGCAAGTTTGTCTGTTACACAGATACACAAGCATTTACCTTATACGGCTGCTGGTGCAGGCCTAGAGGCAGATACTCTGCAGTCCAATGGGAGACGGTGCTGTGACTTCGTGACCACAGGATTGCTTCACTCCCCTCAGCTTGCTGCATAAGCACTCTGAGTGACCCAGCACTCTCTTGTGGCATGTGGAAGTGAAACCTGGGTTTAGGAAAGAAGGAAGGAAGAAGGGGAGAGTGTTGGATTGGGAAGACAGTTGCGTGGTAGAAAGGCAGGGGTGGTGTGGAGCATTGCACAATTCATACAACTCAGTATCTAAACAAATATTTTACAAAGATTAGGGAAGGTAGAAAAAGAAACATGGACATCGGTGTTCTCACTTACCTAATCTGGCAGTAGGGCGATGAAGGGGGCAGGGAGGGACTCTGGAGTCGGGCCTCACTCTGTGTAGACCCCTGACTGAAATTCACTGTCATGTAGTAGCCTGAGAACGAGGGGAAATGTCTGAACAAAGTTGACTGACAAACATGCTGACTTCACTGCAGCTGGGGGGAACATTTCTATTCTTATTTGACAGCTACGATACGTTATTCAGCTTATTGTCCCTTAAATTATTTCTCTGTGGGGCCATACGACCTTATCCATATATGATTAAAAATAATAATAATAATAACTGTAACATGTGCAATACCCATATGGTATTAAAATAACTGTTAAATGGGCAATATCAGATGTGTCAAACGTGTCCCCTCTGACACAACATTACTAGGTTATGTTTTTAAATCAGCTAGTATGTACAACACCACCACTCTCAGTGATCTCACTGAGGTGAGTGTCACCGATACAATGTCATACTAAGCTCCCAGTGCTCAGTATGATTATTGTTATTATCAGTATTGTTATTGAACGTCTGTCTGCACGAAAGGAGCTGCTTTGAATCTCACTGTACACAGTGACAATAAAAGGCATTCTATTCTATTCATCACCCTTCATGTCACCTGTTTCTGTCGTGTGATCGGTGGGTGGCTCAGTGTTGTTATCGGCCTTCTGTCGTATCCAAGTACTCTTTCCATCACTGGTGTCAGTCCATTGACACTGATCACTTTCAAACGTGCATGGACCTAAAAAAGAGGAAAATCAGGAAGGTGAACACTGATTCATATCTGTGAAGGTTCTCAGTCATGCAGATCATGGTTATTTAAAAAAAAATGTTAATCCAGTAGCAACTGGACTTGTTTTAGTTCCTCTCATATATCACAGGTTTTCCCAATGATCTGCTTTTGTAACACTTTTTGCAACAATAACGCTTATTAGTATGATGAAACATATTGTGTACAGAATGTCCATGTGATTCCCACCAAACACAACTGCTCAATGTTAAGCTCAATGTCAAAATATAACATTAAAGAAATCAATGGTATGATAAATGTTATTAACGTTCTCATAAAACATCTGGTAGCCTATATGAGAAAGCGGGTTCACTGCAGGTCTCTCACCACAGCCATCTTCATCTTCCGCATGGGGACAGTCGGGACGATAATCACAGTGCAAGGAAGCCATTATACACACTTTGTCATCTGATCGCCAACAGAAGAACTGATTATCCTGCAACACAAAGGAAAGAAAAAGTCATTGGAAATAGGTTTGCAGATTAGTTTTATGTTAAGACTACACTTCACAGAAATGTATGCGAAGCACAGTAGTACCTGACAGGGGTTGACCGGTGCAGTGGGTGTATTAGAAGTCGTAGTTGCAGCAGAGGTGGATGAGGTGTCAGGCAGTTCACTGTTGTCAGGATCAAATACACACTCTTTAGCGAAAGAGATGTCATCCAGTGCAACTAGACCTCTATGACCATCTCCATGTTCAAATCTAAAGACAATCTGCAGAGAGACAGAAAAACGTTTTTTTTCTTTTCTACTGTTAGGGTAGCGCTGTTATTTAAGGAACTATCTGCATCTCCTCCACCTTGCTGCTGACTGAAGAGGAGAATGTGACTTCTACTCTTTGCCAGCTGTAGCTCCAGGAGTTTTCCCTGAGCCACAAGAGTCTGTCACCACTACCAGAGTGCTGAGACCTGGACTGGACCGTCAGTCTGTCTGTAGCATTGTTCAAGCTGAAGTAGTAGAATCTCACCTACATAAAGAGTAAACAGAGAAATGAAAATAAAATAAGAAGGAGACATAGTTCCTATAAAATAACAATCTCTGAGTGAGATTAATAATAGTATGAACTATGACCTGGAAGTGCGGTTAATGATGTACTGTAGCTTTATGGAGCAGAGATAAGCACGAGATAATAACAGCTAAAAGTGCAGTAAGGTATCATAACGTACTGATAAATACCTCTGAAAGTTTTGATTAGCACAGCAAAAAAATAAAAGATGAGGCTGAGGCGTCAGCTGCACATTTGACTTACTGTACAAAGTAAGTGCATAATGATTAACCTCTACCAGCAAGTAAAGTCGCTTCACTGCACTGATCCCGGTTAAATGCACATACTATTACTTACATACTAGGCTATTTGACCAAAAGAGAAACAACTCAAATCTAAACGAAGTTCTCAGCATTTCGACAAAACTTTGTTTCATTCAGAAAATAGAAAAACCAGAAACCCGACGCAGTGAGTTAGAGCGGTGAAGAGGTGTGTTGCCTGGCTGTTTGAAGAAACTAGACCTCTACTTTCAATACGAACATGTACTGTATTAACCTCTTAATGTGGTCCACCATCTTGTTTTGGTTGGTTTGCTGATCTACTGTATCTTCTCCTGTGTGACGTGAGGGTTTTCTAGTCAAAGTGTTTGGTTGTGTGTTTTGTGAAGGAGTACCAAACTAGTTCTCTGTCAGTCAAAAAGCCACCACAGCGTACTCACAGTGCAGTTATCGCTGCGTAGTAATGTTTTAGAGACCATCTCTGATGCCTGACCCTTACTGGTCAAGTGGGTTCCAGGGATGACGTAGTGACCTGTTAAATAACGTGACACAAGTTTAAATGTAGCATCACTGGCTTGAGATGAAGCAGACATCAGGTAAGACTTGTGTCTGACAAGTCCTTCCGACATCCTGATACCTGCAGCAGAGTTCTCGGTGTGATCCCTGGGAGGCCCATGGGCGGGCCAGGCTTCCTGCCCTTTGTGACGTGTCCACTCAGCTCCAGGTGTGTCCACGTCACTCTCTGCCCAGGAACACAGGCCTTGTTCAAAGCTGCAGCGCTCCACCACACCTTGGTGCTCTATATTAGTTTTTGTTATCACATAAAAGTACAAAGACATTAATAGCTGAATGAATTATCAAATGTCAAAATATTCACATTGACAAATCAAACAACCTCTCGACTTCAATATGGGGTAAGCATATATTAATATAAAATATGAATATAAAACATGAAATATGCTTAAAGACTAAGAATGACTGATGTTTTATGGGAGTATTCACAGAGAACAGGTAGAACATGTCTATGGTCTACAAGTGCACTCGGTATTTACCACAGTCGCTCTCGTCGGACTGATCACCACAGTCATCGCTGAAGTCACACACTTGGGTGTCCTCCACACACACATTATTGTTGCACATGAACGCACCCTCTGGACACAAGGGCTGGGCCTCTGCAACGGAAACCAAACAAAATTCCATGATCACAAATCAGCCCTAAAAAAAGGGGGCCAAATGAAAAAAGAAAGTTCCGGCGTTCTACCAGGCAGGGTGCAGTTGGTGAAATCGATGTCATCAACGGCAATGTATCCAGGTGCGTTAAAGGTCCTCGAGGCTTCAAAGAGGATGGAGAAGTCCTGTGGGACTCGACCAACCGTCACCTCACCGCGTTGCCACAGAGTTCGAAAGTTACCGGATAGCCACCACAGTGTGGTGGACCTGGAGCCCTCCTTCAACAGCACATTCAGCTCCTCTGTGTCTGGAACAGTGTGTAGTGATAACGAGCACAGGAGAAACACGCGTGCTTACTCATACATACTTTTTTTTTATGGTTGCACACATACTACATGCATAAAGAACACATACCCTTTCCGTACATGCTGTAGTAGAAGTGTAGTGTGCAGGTGGTGCTGGTCTGTTTCATAGGGGGACTCTGCAGGGCAGCAGGGCTCATGTGATCACCTTGATCAGACGCCACTGCCATGTACCAACCTGGAAATTCATTTCTAGGCTTATTTTGTTTCATTGATGGTGTTAGGGTGTGATTGCAACTGACGATACAGGGGAACACTGTGATAAATACATGTGATGTTTAAAAAAAACTAAAAGTTTAATGAATACAAGACACTGTAAAACAAGGATGTGGAAACTATAGCTGACAGCACCCACAGGCATTAGTGCGACCATATATATATTGTGAAAAGAGGAAGGACAAAAGGAGTCACACTTCCATATTCAGCTTATTTTACCTCTTTAACAAACTTCTTGCCATAAAACCCAAAACATATTTTTATAATCAGCAAAACTGCAAAAAAAGAGAAAAAACTCATTTGAAAATATTCTTTTTAGTGTTAACTGTTGTTTTCATCTGAGCACCTACATTTGTAGTAATGTCGTGAATGATGAATTTGAATCCACTGCCTGTGTGTACTGTATAATTGGAAACATAAGGGACGTCTAACGGGTCATAGTATTGTCCTACCCAGTTTAGAACCCAGTGTGTGGTCCACAGAGGGTCCAGTGCTCTCAGTAGCGTTCCTTCTTCTCACCCACTGAAACTGGCCAACGCTGACGTCCTCCCAGTCACATGTGCCGTTTTCAAATGAACACCCCGCAAATCCTAAATTTGTTTCATTCACTATACAAAAAAGAAAATGTTGGTATTTTATTAGTTTATTAGCATTAACTACATATCAGTAATAAACCTCAGGAATAAAAACACAAAAACTGTATCAGTACCTTCACAACGGCCTGGTGTCAGACTGATGTCATCAATGGCAATAAACCCTCTGTTTTTGGACTCTGCCTCGATGAGCAGCTGAACATGTGGTTGTTGAGGGAATCAGTGGACGTGATTGATAAAAGATGCATGCTTTCCACTATCTTTCTACTCTAGTATGATCACTACGTTTTGTGGTACCTGGAAAGGTTGGACGCTCTCTACAGAGCGAGAGAACCTGCTCCAGGTGTGTCCACTGCTGCTGCTGCTGCTGAGCAACATGAGATCCTCTTGCGATGGTCCTGAACGCATGTAAACACGCAAAGTCCCGGAGTCACTGGGAAACAACAGATAATATTTCATATTTTACATTAAAATACCATAATATTTTAACAAAAAAAAAACATTTGACCACTCAACCAAATCACTTTTAAAAAGTTAAAAAAGGAAATATTGGACGGTGTTAAATTATAAACACAGACATTCACTTATATATATTATGTCCCACACATACATGTTTTGTTTTTACTGTTTTGTATTTTCTGTTCACCTCACACAGATCTATTTGGTAAAGAGAGAACTAAGTCACATGGTATATGTAGTTATACACAAAGGGGAGCAGGTGATTCACATCTAAATGACATTTGTGCACACTTCTTGAGGAAGTCAGTGAGGAAACTGAACAGGATGAAGTGCATTCTCTGCATTGTCACATACTGTATGGTGTAAAAGGGGGCCGATTTTTGCTGATTGTGTGTGTTTTTTGCTGACCTGGTCTCCATATGGTACCATAAGGTGAGACAGAAGGTGGTGTTTTTCAGTTGGATCCATTCTGACACTACCTGTGTCAGACTGGTGTGGTTTTGGTGCAGTGCAGAACTCAACAAGAACCAACCTGCATGCAGGAAAAAAACTGTTAAAGTGTTAATCCCTATACATTTAGGCAATCCTTTTTAGTACCTGATTATTAAAGGTTCTTTATTCACTAATTCACTGTCAAAAACTTTTTTTTTTGTCTTGTCTTGTCGGAATTTTGCTGACAAACACAGATCATTTGTACTGATTTTAAAGCATTTCAAAGTTTCTTACAAAAGACATAAATAGATTTAATTTGGAAATGGAAGAGGCTGATATCAGAAACAGTATAAAAGCAAACGATAGCACAGAGTTGATAAGTAAAAAAGTGTGGCAACTAAAGCTGCATAATTAATCATTGATTATTGGTGATTAATGATAAACTGGCCCTTTCTCTCTCAAATAACAACATATTATAACATTTCATTAAAGCAACATTATATAAATGCGGTGAATGTGATAATTAAAGATCCAAGTGGGTGAGGAAGGGAAAATCATTGTTTGCTTGTTTGAAGTAAACAAGATAATCTAACTGTGTAGGTTTATGTATCCTCTTCCATGTGTGATATCATTGTGATACCATGTGTTACATTTTCATTGAACCTATTGAGTTGGATTTTTAACACATTAATTTAAGTACTACACATATTCACTCGTGTCCCCATAGTTTGGAAAAATGTAAAGCATAACTAAATATTTCTAGTTATGTTCATGGCCACTTGACAAATTGCTGCAGACATCAGGAAGAACGTTTTTGTGGATTTGTGTTCATAGATAATTCATGTCATATGTAGACATGAACATCCATTAAGGACAAATACAAACAGCAGGAAAGTTTCTGCCTACTCCTACTGTTTGAATGTTCATGTTTATCCTAGTATAGTGAGGTAAATCTGACTGACATCATACCCTCTGGGGTCTGAGTAGTGTGATCTGTAGGTGGACCTCGGAAGCCCCCATTGGCCAGCACCCAGTCATGTCCATGTTCTCTGGGGATGTTAACCCAGTTGCACTGTCCGGACTCAAAGTCACAGCTGCCTGGAGGACTGCAGGCTCCATCCCTCACAGAAATATCATCTATTTTCACTGTTGCATTCATGCCTGGTACATTGTACGCCTTAAACGCCACCTGGTGAAGGACATGAACTGTTATAAGTGTCCTGTTATGCTACAACATGTGATTTAGTCACAAGCTATGAAGGAAACAGTTTCACTGGGAGACAGTACGAAGGCATCATCTTAAAGCTCACACGAAATTTAACAGGTGAGGACACGGTGACCTCTGCCACCTCCCAGCCTGCAGAGGGCAATCCAGATCGTTCCCAAAGGGCATCACTCGGCTCCCCAATTAGCAGCAGATGGATGGCAAGGCTGTTAGAAGGACCTGCAGGTAACCAGTACCTGAATAAGAGCACAAACACAGACGTTAAAATCTGCACCAGACAACGAGAGAGTAAACGTGTGATGGCGGCGTTGGACTCACCAGAACCGTACACACATCTCTGTAGCTGAGTGAATCTCTGGTGTGAGCAGCTGAGCTACTTCAGTCTGTTTAGACATGGATTTCATCACAGTCATGTAGAAACCTAAAACCGTGGGACATAGTTTTTGATCACTTTGCACCTTTAACTCTAATATTCTGCTTGACTATATGTAGTATAAAAAAAACAACAAGGAAAAATAGTACAAGCTCCTACGAAAAGAAATGATGAATGGGCAAATAAGTCTATAACCGCATTAGCTGCTCCATGCTCATTGTCTTATTGTGTTAGCATGATAACAGTAGTTACCATGTTATGGCAATAATCGGATGTAATCGGATGATAGCATATGAAACAAACTGGGGATCAAAGTCCGCAAAGTCCTACACCAATGTTTGCTGATCATTTCATTTATGCAATAGCTTTTGTTTAACTGGTTTCAGCAGACACAAATTCTCTGAAAGCGTAAATTCCACACCTTTTTGGATTATGAGCCTTAAAAGGAAAGCCTCATCCCCGGTCGTGTCAAATAATGCATGTTAATATGTAATAGAAGTAAAAAGCAGATAAAACCTAGATAAATGTCTCTTTTTTACAGTGTTTAATGTTTAATGTTTAGGCACCTGAAAAGGCAAAAAGACATTCTTATAGTGTGTAGTTGCTCTGTACCTCCACAGTCTTCTACTCACCATTTTCAGTCCCATAGGTGTGATCCACATGATCCTTTGTTCTTTGAACCCAGCGACCCAAGTGACTGACGTCATTCTCAAAGTCACACAAACTGGAATCAAATCCACAAACATCTAGAATGATGCAAAAAAAGGACAAAACTTTAATTATCTCTGGTATATATTATCGGCCTGTGGGCATCAGGTAGTGCTGGATCTGCGTGTACGTACCCTGAGTACTGCAGACCCCCTCTCTCACTGTAATGTCATCGATAGCAAGAAAACCATGGCTGTTTGTGTTTCTATGACCAGTAAACATCACCTGTGAAGAAATGAGGAATACAAACAACATTTAACACATAAAAAATACAAAAAAAAGCTTATTTGAGTGTGCGTATCTGTGTATCTGTAAGATTGCATTTATTTCTCTATTTATAATTGATAAATAATTGATAAGTTGGCTAATATTGGCATACAGACCAAGTGAAGAACTGCCTCACATGTTTGGGTATTGTGGGGGTAACTGTGCAGCAGTGCATGTGTTTGTGTGTAACTTTACCCGTATTGTATCGTTCATAATGATGGTTACTTGTGCATTCATCCACTCTGGATTCTGGGTCCCTCGGCGAGTCCAGGCTAACAGTTCAGATGATTTCTACAAGAAAGCTAACAATTTGTAGTGTAGTTCTAAAATAAAGGCATAATAAGCAAATACTAAATACAAGGTTTGCAGTTCACGTATGTACTGTGTGTATTCAGAGGCGGTTCTAGGGGCGGGGCCACAGGAGCATTGGCCCCAGCTGAAATCTAATTGACCACCTGAGGTGCCCCTGTTTTGTCACTCAGTTCTTTTGTCCTAGTGCTATTAGATCAGGGGTGTCCAAACTCGGTCCTCGAGGGCCACAGCCCTGCTGGTTTTCCAAGCATCCATGCATTTGTGACTTCTG